>CALSEM010000121.1:0-47633 GCA_943735885.1 Stelis phaeoptera | reverse complement strand
AAAGCAGCGTTTTGGTGCACGAAACGCACGTTTTGCGTCAGAACTGTGCAAAAGCAGCGTTTTGGTGCACGAAACGCACGTTTTGCGTCAAAACTGTGCAAAAGCAGCGTTTTGGTGCACGAAACGCACGTTTTGCGTCAAAACTGTGCAAAAGCAGCGTTTTGGGGCACGAAACGCACGTTTTGGGTCAAAGCTGTGCAAAAGCAGCGTTTTGGGGCACGCAACGCACGTTTTGCGTCAAAACTGTGCAAAAGCAGCGTTTTGGTGCACGAAACGCACGTTTCGTTGCAAAAGCAGCGTTTTGGTGCACGAAACGCACGTTTTGCGTCAAAACTGTGCAAAAGCAGCGTTTTGGTGCACGAAACGCACGTTTTGCGTCAAAACTGTGCAAAACAGCGTTTTGGTGCACGAAACGCACGTTTAGCGTCAAAACTGTGCAAAAGCAGCGTTTTGGTGCACGAAACGCACGTTTTGCGTCAAAACTGTGCAAAAGCAGCTTTTTGGTGCAGGAAACGCACGTTTTGCGTCAAAACTGTGCAAAAGCAGCGTTTTGGGGCACGAAACGCACGTTTTGCGTCAAAACTGTGCAAAAGCAGCGTTTTGGTGCACGAAACGCACGTTTTGCGTCAGAACTGTGCAAAAGCAGCGTTTTGGTGCACGAAACGCACGTTTCGTTGCAAAAGCAGCGTTTTGGTGCACGAAACGCACGTTTTGCGTCAAAACTGTGCAAAAGCAGCGTTTTGGGGCACGAAACGCACGTTTTGCGTCAACACTGTGCAAAAGCAGCGTTTTGGTGCACGAAACGCACGTTTCGTTGCAAAAGCAGCGTTTTGGTGCACGAAACGCACGTTTTGCGTCAAAACTGTGCAAAAGCAGCGTTTTGGGGCACGAAACGCACGTTTCGTTGCAAAAGCAGCGTTTTGGGGCACGAAACGCACGTTTTGCGTTAAAACTGTGCAAAAGCAGCGTTTTGGGGCACGAAACGCACGTTTTGCGTCAAAACTGTGCAAAAGCAGCGTTTTGGTGCACGAAACGCACGTTTCGTTGCAAAAGCAGCGTTTTGGTGCACGAAACGCACGTTTTGCGTCAAAACTGTGCAAAAGCAGCGTTTTGGGGCACGAAACGCACGTTTCGTTGCAAAAGCAGCGTTTTGGGGCACGAAACGCACGTTTTGCGTCAAAACTGTGCAAAAGCAGCGTTTTGGGGCACGAAACGCACGTTTTGCGTCAAAACTGTGCAAAACAGCGTTTTGGGGCACGAAACGCATGTTTTGCGTTAAAACTGTGCAAAAGCAGCGTTTTGGTGCACGAAACGCACGTTTTGCGTCAAAACTGTGCAAAAGCAGCGTTTTGGGGCACGAAACGCACGTTTTGCGTCAAAACTGTGCAAAAGCAGCGTTTTGGGGCACGAAACGCACGTTTCGTTGCAAAAGCAGCGTTTTGGGACACGAAACGCACGTTCAGCGTCAAAACTGTGCAAAAGCAGCGTTTTGGTGCACGAAACGCACGTTTTGCGTCAGAACTGTGCAAAAGCAGCGTTTTGGTGCACGAAACGCACGTTTTGCGTCAGAACTTTGCAAAAGCAGCGTTTTGGTGCACGAAACGCACGTTTCGTTGCAAAAGCAGCGTTTTGGTGCACGAAACGCACGTTTTGCGTCAAAACTGTGCAAAAGCAGCGTTTTGGTGCACGAAACGCACGTTTTGCGTCAAAACTGTGCAAAAGCAGCGTTTTGGGGCACGAAACGCACGTTTTGCGTCAAAACTGTGCAAAAGCAGCGTTTTGGGGCACGAAACGCACGTTTCGTTGCAAAAGCAGCGTTTTGGGACACGAAACGCACGTTCAGCGTCAAAACTGTGCAAAAGCAGCGTTTTGGTGCACGAAACGCACGTTTTGCGTCAGAACTGTGCAAAAGCAGCGTTTTGGTGCACGAAACGCACGTTTTGCGTCAGAACTTTGCAAAAGCAGCGTTTTGGTGCACGAAACGCACGTTTCGTTGCAAAAGCAGCGTTTTGGTGCACGAAACGCACGTTTTGCGTCAAAACTGTGCAAAACAGCGTTTTGGTGCACGAAACGCACGTTTAGCGTCAAAACTGTGCAAAAGCAGCGTTTTGGTGCACGAAACGCACGTTTTGCGTCAACACTGTGCAAAAGCAGCTTTTTGGTGCACGAAACGCACGTTTTGCGTCAAAACTGTGCAAAAGCAGCGTTTTGGGGCACGAAACGCACGTTTTGCGTCAAAACTGTGCAAAAGCAGCGTTTTGGTGCACGAAACGCACGTTTTGCGTCAGAACTGTGCAAAAGCAGCGTTTTGGTGCACGAAACGCACGTTTTGCGTCAAAACTGTGCAAAAGCAGCGTTTTGGAGCACGAAACGCACGTTTTGCGTCAAAACTGTGCAAAAGCAGCGTTTTGGTGCACGAAACGCACGTTTCGTTGCAAAAGCAGCGTTTTGGTGCACGAAACGCACGTTTTGCGTCAAAACTGTGCAAAAGCAGCGTTTTGGTGCACGAAACGCACGTTTTGCGTCAAAACTGTGCAAAAGCAGCGTTTTGGTGCACGAAACGCACGTTTTGCGTCAAAACTGTGCAAAAGCAGCGTTTTGGTGCACGAAACGCACGTTTTGCGTCAAAACTGTGCAAAAGCAGCATTTTGGTGCACGAAACGCACGTTTCGTTGCAAAAGCAGCGTTTTGGTGCACGAAACGCACGTTTTGCGTCAAAACTGTGCAAAAGCAGCGTTTTGGGGCAGGAAACGCACGTTTTGCGTCAAAACTGTGCAAAAGCAGCGTTTTGGTGCACGAAACGCACGTTTTGCGTGAAAACTGTGCAAAAGCAGCGTTTTGGTGCACGAAACGCACGTTTTGCGTCAAAACTGTGCAAAAGCAGCGTTTTGGTGCACGAAACGCACGTTTCGTTGCAAAAGCAGCGTTTTGGTGCACGAAACGCACGTTTTGCGTCAAAACTGTGCAAAAGCAGCGTTTTGGGGCAGGAAACGCACGTTTTGCGTCAAAACTGTGCAAAAGCAGCGTTTTGGTGCACGAAACGCACGTTTTGCGTCAGAACTGTGCAAAAGCAGCGTTTTGGGGCACGAAACGCACGTTTCGTTGCAAAAGCAGCGTTTTGGGACACGAAACGCACGTTCAGCGTCAAAACTCTGCAAAAGCAGCGTTTTGGTGCACGAAACGCACGTTTTGCGTCAGAACTGTGCAAAAGCAGCGTTTTGGTGCACGAAACGCACGTTTTGCGTCAGAACTGTGCAAAAGCAGCGTTTTGGTGCACGAAACGCACGTTTCGTTGCAAAAGCAGCGTTTTGGTGCACGAAACGCACGTTTTGCGTCAAAACTGTGCAAAAGCAGCGTTTTGGTGCACGAAACGCACGTTTTGCGTCAGAACTGTGCAAAAGCAGCGTTTTGGTGCACGAAACGCACGTTTCGTTGCAAAAGCAGCGTTTTGGTGCACGAAACGCACGTTTTGCGTCAAAACTGTGCAAAAGCAGCGTTTTGGAGCACGAAACGCACGTTTTGCGTCAAAACTGTACAAAACAGCGTTTTGGGGCACGAAACGCACGTTTTGCGTTAAAACTGTGCAAAAGCAGCGTTTTGGTGCACGAAACGCACGTTTTGCGTCAAAACTGTGCAAAAGCAGCGTTTTGGTGCACGAAACGCACGTTTTGCGTCAAAACTGTGCAAAAGCAGCGTTTTGGTGCACGAAACGCACGTTTCGTTGCAAAAGCAGCGTTTTGGGGCACGAAACGCACGTTTTGCGTCAAAACTGTGCAATAGCAGCGTTTTGGTGCACGAAACGCACGTTTTGCGTCAGAACTGTGCAAAAGCAGCGTTTTGGTGCACGAAACGCACGTTTCGTTGCAAAAGCAGCGTTTTGGTGCACGAAACGCACGTTTTGCGTCAAAACTGTGCAAAAGCAGCGTTTTGGGGCACGAAACGCACGTTTTGCGTCAAAACTGTGCAAAAGCAGCGTTTTGGTGCACGAAACGCACGTTTCGTTGCAAAAGCAGCGTTTTGGGGCACGAAACGCACGTTTTGCGTCAAAACTGTGCAAAAGCAGCGTTTTGGGGCACGAAACGCACGTTTTGCGTCAAAACTGTGCAAAACAGCGTTTTGCGTTAAAACTGTGCAAAAGCAGCGTTTTGGGGCACGAAACGCACGTTTTGCGTCAAAACTGTGCAAAAGCAGCGTTTTGGGGCACGAAACGCACGTTTTGCGTCAAAACTGTGCAAAAGCAGCGTTTTGGGGCACGAAACGCACGCTTTGCGTCAAAACTGTGCAAAACAGCGTTTTGGGGCACGAAACGCACGTTTTGCGTTAAAACTGTGCAAAAGCAGCGTTTTGGGGCACGAAACGCACGTTTTGCGTCAAAACTGTGCAAAAGCAGCGTTTTGGTGCACGAAACGCACGTTTCGTTGCAAAAGCAGCGTTTTGGTGCACGAAACGCACGTTTTGCGTCAAAACTGTGCAAAAGCAGCGTTTTGGGGCACGAAACGCACGTTTCGTTGCAAAAGCAGCGTTTTGGGGCACGAAACGCACGTTTCGTTGCAAAAGCAGCGTTTTGGGGCACGAAACGCACGTTTTGCGTCAAAACTGTGCAAAAGCAGCGTTTTGGGGCACGAAACGCACGTTTTGCGTCAAAACTGTGCAAAACAGCGTTTTGGGGCACGAAACGCATGTTTTACGTTAAAACTGTGCAAAAGCAGCGTTTTGGTGCACGAAACGCACGTTTTGCGTCAAAACTGTGCAAAAGCAGCGTTTTGGGGCACGAAACGCACGTTTTGCGTCAAAACTGTGCAAAAGCAGCGTTTTGGGGCACGAAACGCACGTTTCGTTGCAAAAGCAGCGTTTTGGGACACGAAACGCACGTTCAGCGTCAAAACTCTGCAAAAGCAGCGTTTTGGTGCACGAAACGCACGTTTTGCGTCAGAACTGTGCAAAAGCAGCGTTTTGGTGCACGAAACGCACGTTTTGCGTCAGAACTGTGCAAAAGCAGCGTTTTGGTGCACGAAACGCACGTTTCGTTGCAAAAGCAGCGTTTTGGTGCACGAAACGCACGTTTTGCGTCAAAACTGTGCAAAACAGCGTTTTGGTGCACGAAACGCACGTTTAGCGTCAAAACTGTGCAAAAGCAGCGTTTTGGTGCACGAAACGCACGTTTTGCGTCAAAACTGTGCAAAAGCAGCTTTTTGGTGCACGAAACGCACGTTTTGCGTCAAAACTGTGCAAAAGCAGCGTTTTGGGGCACGAAACGCACGTTTTGCGTCAAAACTGTGCAAAAGCAGCGTTTTGGTGCACGAAACGGACGTTTTGCGTCAGAACTGTGCAAAAGCAGCGTTTTGGTGCACGAAACGCACGTTTCGTTGCAAAAGCAGCGTTTTGGTGCACGAAACGCACGTTTTGTGTCAAAACTGTGCAAAAGCAGCGTTTTGGGGCACGAAACGCACGTTTCGTTGCAAAGGCAGCGTTTTGGGGCACGAAACGCACGTTTTGCGTCAAAACTGTGCAAAAGCAGCGTTTTGGAGCACGAAACGCACGTTTTGCGTCAAAACTGTGCAAAAGCAGCGTTTTGGTGCACGAAACGCACGTTTTGCGTCAGAACTGTGCAAAAGCAGCGTTTTGGTGCACGAAACGCACGTTTTGCGTCAAAACTGTGCAAAAGCAGCGTTTTGGTGCACGAAACGCACGTTTCGTTGCAAAAGCAGCGTTTTGGGGCACGAAACGCACGTTTTGCGTCAAAACTGTGCAAAAGCAGCGTTTTGGTGCACGAAACGCACGTTTTGCGTCAGAACTGTGCAAAAGCAGCGTTTTGGTGCACGAAACGCACGTTTCGTTGCAAAAGCAGCGTTTTGGTGCACGAAACGCACGTTTTGCGTCAAAACTGTGCAAAAGCAGCGTTTTGGGGCACGAAACGCACGTTTTGCGTCAAAACTGTGCAAAAGCAGCGTTTTGGTGCAAGAAACGCACGTTTCGTTGCAAAAGCAGCGTTTTGGGGCACGAAACGCACGTTTTGCGTCAAAACTGTGCAAAAGCAGCGTTTTGGGGCACGAAACGCACGTTTTGCGTAAAAACTGTGCAAAACAGCGTTTTGCGTTAAAACTGTGCAAAAGCAGCGTTTTGGGGCACGAAACGCACGTTTTGCGTCAAAACTGTGCAAAAGCAGCGTTTTGGAGCACGAAACGCACGTTTTGCGTCAAAACTGTGCAAAAGCAGCGTTTTGGGGCACGAAACGCACGCTTTGCGTCAAAACTGTGCAAAACAGCGTTTTGGGGCACGAAACGCACGTTTTGCGTTAAAACTGTGCAAAAGCAGCGTTTTGGGGCACGAAACGCACGTTTTGCGTCAAAACTGTGCAAAAGCAGCGTTTTGGTGCACGAAACGCACGTTTCGTTGCAAAAGCAGCGTTTTGGTGCACGAAACGCACGTTTTGCGTCAAAACTGTGCAAAAGCAGCGTTTTGGGGCACGAAACGCACGTTTTGCGTGAAAACTGTGCAAAAGCATCGTTTTGGTGCACGAAACGCACGTTTTGCGTCAAAACTGTGCAAAAGCAGCGTTTTGGGGCACGAAACGCACGTTTTGCGTCAAAACTGTGCAAAAGCAGCGTTTTGGGACACGAAACGCACGTTCAGCGTCAAAACTGTGCAAAAGCAGCGTTTTGGTGCACGAAACGCACGTTTTGCGTCAGAACTGTGCAAAAGCAGCGTTTTGGTGCACGAAACGCACGTTTTGCGTCAGAACTGTGCAAAAGCAGCATTTTGGTGCACGAAACGCACGTTTCGTTGCAAAAGCAGCGTTTTGGTGCACGAAACGCACGTTTTGCGTCAAAACTGTGCAAAAGCAGCGTTTTGGTGCACGAAACGCACGTTTTGCGTCAAAACTGTGCAAAAGCAGCGTTTTGGGGCAGGAAACGCACGTTTTGCGTCAAAACTGTGCAAAAGCAGCTTTTTGGTGCACGAAACGCACGTTTTGCGTCAAAACTGTGCAAAAGCAGCGTTTTGGGGCACGAAACGCACGTTTTGCGTCAAAACTGTGCAAAAGCAGCGTTTTGGGGCACGAAACGCACGTTTTGCGTCAAAACTGTGCAAAAGCAGCGTTTTGGGGCACGAAACGCACGTTTTGCGTCAAAACTGTGCAAAAGCAGCGTTTTGGTGCACGAAACGCACGTTTCGTTGCAAAAGTAGCGTTTTGGTGCACGAAACGCACGTTTTGCGTCAAAACTGTGCAAAAGCAGCGTTTTGGGGCACGAAACGCACGTTTTGCGTTAAAACTGTGCAAAAGCAGCGTTTTGGGGCACGAAACGCACGTTTTGCGTCAAAACTGTGCAAAAGCAGCGTTTTGGGGCACGAAACGCACGTTTTGCGTCAAAACTGTGCAAAAGCAGCGTTTTGGGGCACGAAACGCACGCTTTGCGTCAAAACTGTGCAAAACAGCGTTTTGGGGCACGAAACGCACGTTTTGCGTTAAAACTGTGCAAAAGCAGCGTTTTGGGGCACGAAACGCACGTTTTGCGTCAAAACTGTGCAAAAGCAGCGTTTTGGTGCACGAAACGCACGTTTCGTTGCAAAAGCAGCGTTTTGGTGCACGAAACGCACGTTTTGCGTCAAAACTGTGCAAAAGCAGCGTTTTGGGGCACGAAACGCACGTTTCGTTGCAAAAGCAGCGTTTTGGGGCACGAAACGCACGTTTTGCGTCAAAACTGTGCAAAAGCAGCGTTTTGGGGCACGAAACGCACGTTTTGCGTCAAAACTGTGCAAAACAGCGTTTTGGGGCACGAAACGCATGTTTTGCGTTAAAACTGTGCAAAAGCAGCGTTTTGGTGCACGAAACGCACGTTTTGCGTCAAAACTGTGCAAAAGCAGCGTTTTGGGGCACGAAACGCACGTTTTGCGTCAAAACTGTGCAAAAGCAGCGTTTTGGGGCACGAAACGCACGTTTCGTTGCAAAAGCAGCGTTTTGGGACACGAAACGCACGTTCAGCGTCAAAACTGTGCAAAAGCAGCGTTTTGGTGCACGAAACGCACGTTTTGCGTCAGAACTGTGCAAAAGCAGCGTTTTGGTGCACGAAACGCACGTTTTGCGTCAGAACTTTGCAAAAGCAGCGTTTTGGTGCACGAAACGCACGTTTCGTTGCAAAAGCAGCGTTTTGGTGCACGAAACGCACGTTTTGCGTCAAAACTGTGCAAAAGCAGCGTTTTGGTGCACGAAACGCACGTTTTGCGTCAAAACTGTGCAAAAGCAGCGTTTTGGGGCACGAAACGCACGTTTTGCGTCAAAACTGTGCAAAAGCAGCGTTTTGGGGCACGAAACGCACGTTTCGTTGCAAAAGCAGCGTTTTGGGACACGAAACGCACGTTCAGCGTCAAAACTGTGCAAAAGCAGCGTTTTGGTGCACGAAACGCACGTTTTGCGTCAGAACTGTGCAAAAGCAGCGTTTTGGTGCACGAAACGCACGTTTTGCGTCAGAACTTTGCAAAAGCAGCGTTTTGGTGCACGAAACGCACGTTTCGTTGCAAAAGCAGCGTTTTGGTGCACGAAACGCACGTTTTGCGTCAAAACTGTGCAAAACAGCGTTTTGGTGCACGAAACGCACGTTTAGCGTCAAAACTGTGCAAAAGCAGCGTTTTGGTGCACGAAACGCACGTTTTGCGTCAACACTGTGCAAAAGCAGCTTTTTGGTGCACGAAACGCACGTTTTGCGTCAAAACTGTGCAAAAGCAGCGTTTTGGGGCACGAAACGCACGTTTTGCGTCAAAACTGTGCAAAAGCAGCGTTTTGGTGCACGAAACGAGTGATGCCCGATTGGACTCCGACCGATTGGACACGTCCCGATTGGACTGTCCCGATTGGACACGTCCCGATTGGACTCCGTGCCGATTGGACTAGTGCCGTTTGGACTCCGTGCCAATTGGACTCGTGCCGTTTGGACTCCGTGCCGTTTGGACACCGTACCGGTAGGACCCGTGCCGTTTGGACTGCGTGCCGATTGGACTCCGTGCCGGTTGGACTCGTGCCGTTTGGATTCGTTACGTTTGGACGGCGTAAATTTAATAATAATTGCATCTCGAAGTCTACGTATGGTGATATTGTATTATGATACGGTATTGTGGTATGTTTATTTATTATTGGAAATCTATTAAATGTGAACCTGAACTTAATTTGAATGTGGTTTTTTACGCATTTCTTGCTTGGGGGAACAATAACGTATTTGCAATTAAGAATAATTATTGAGAAAAATTCCGGGCCGTTGTGAGAAAAATAATATGGAAATGGTGTTTGAGTGTGCATTTTATAATACAAACTTAGATAAATGTTTATTTTTTGTGCAAATAACAATCAATAATATAAGTATCTATATTTTGACAGGTATAGGTTATAGTGAGAAATAGCTGGATACCAGTTATTACAAAAGTGGAAGAAAATTAGACCAAATATTGCAGGAGATAATGCACAAGACACAGTAATGTTGCCTTGTAATACGTTTGTGCACACATTAGAACCATAATAGTTCTTAGCAGAATAATTATAATTCTTAGCATGATATGGTACATCAATAACGCTGTCTTTATAAAGTGGTATTTAATTGTTAACAACAAGAACAGAAGCATATAAGAGAGATTTCTCAATAACAGAGTAAGTAAAATCCACAATGAAAATTAGATTGTGTTTACCATTATTCAATAAGTAGTTTTGTAAGCTAAAAGTATAAGCACTAACGTTGTAAATTCTACTGGGTTTTCTGTTTCCACAGTCTTTGATTGATGTAAGCAGTGACAGTCATTCTAATAGGGTAAAAGCTAAAATACTACCAGAAGAATTGTGCAAGTATTATTGGAAATACTATAATGTTTAACAAGTATAGGTTAAAGTGTAGACGTTGAGAAACGTGCAAGCTAACGTACAGTTTCCAATGAAATGCAATGACAAACAGCAAAACTATTGACTAGAGAGATGCATTTACTTTCTCACAAGATATAACTGGAAACATGTTTAAGGTAAGAGAAATATTAAATGTTTTATTTCAAATTAAAGTTGCCAAATATAGTGTGTCAATATATAATACTATGATATCATTTTCTTTATATTCTGTCTTTTTCGAAACATTGATGGGATGACTACAGTTATAGGACAAAGAGCAAAAATATTAAATACAGAGAAGCACTTACTTTCTCGTTCGGTGGATCTGGATATATGTTTAAGGTAAAAGAAATATTAAATATTTTATTTCAAATTGTACTTGTAAAATATAAATGTATCAGTATATAACGCTGATATTTTTTTATTCATTTTCAGCATTTGTTCAGATCTTGATGGGCAAATTGCAATTGTTGGACAAACAGCAAACGTATTGCATACAGAGATGCATTTACTTTCTCACAAGATATAACTGGAAACATGTTTAAGGTAAGAAAAATATTAAATGTTATATTTCAAATTAAAGTTGCAAAATACAGTGTATCAATATATAATACTATGATATCATTTTCTTTATATTCTGTCTTTTTGAAACATTGATGGGATGACTACAATTATAGGACAAACAGCAAAAATATTTAATACAGGGAATCACATACTTCATCGCTTGATGAATCTGGAAATATGTTTAAGGTAAAAGAAACATTACATATTTTATTTCAAATTATAGTTGTAGTTGTAAGATATAAATGTATCAGTGTATAACACTACGTAATTTTTTTCTTTATTTTCAGCATTTGTTCAGATCTTGATGGGAAAATTGCAATTGTTGGACAAACAGCAAACGTATTGAATACAGAGATGCATTTACTTTCTCACAAGATATAACTGGAGTCATGTTTAAGGTGAAATGTTAATATTTCAAAGTGTTTGTGTTTGTAAAAGTGAATTACAATAAATATTTAGTCATTTACGGAAATGCATAGTTTATTTAACGCGTTTTATGTTTCTATTTATTTAGTTTTTAAGTTACAGAAATGAAAAATCGCATTTTTTATTAAGATTACACATTTCATTTCTACTTAAAAAATAATGTTGCTATTATTTTCTAAAGATTGAGATAAAGGATAATACATAAAAATAAATAAGTTTAATTAAAATGCGAACAAGAGAGTTTATCATTGTCAATAGTTATTAAATATTTGTTAAATTCTCAAATAAAATGAAATAAACCGGCGTTTAAAACTATAAAAAAACTCTGTAAATCTTAATCAATTAGCAATTAAAAGAAACATTAAACCTTATTTTCTTCAATACATCCTTTATTTCAAATTAATGTTGTTGAGTACAATGTATCAATATGTAATAATATAATTTCTTCTTCTTTATCTTCAACATTTATTCAGATACTGATGAGGAAATTACAACAAAGAAATAACGAAATAGAAAAGTTGAATAGACACATTAAAGAAATTAACCAGCGTACAGAGAATAACATACACAGTTCCCAATGAAATACCATGCCAAACAACACTAGCGGACCCTGAAAACAGAGATGCGATTACTTTCTTTCAAGATATATATGCAAATATGTTTAACATAAAAGAAATATTTTCTTCAATACATCCTTTATTTCAAATTGGTGTTGTAGAGTACGATGTGTCAATATATATTAATATGATTTCCCTTTCCTTATTTTCAGCATTTATTCAGACATTGTTGAGGAAATTACCACAAAAAAATTATGGTTCACTGTAGTGAAGGAACAATCTAAAGGAGTGAATTATTAAATTAGATAAGTTTGTCTTGCAAATCGTGGACTATAAAAGCTATGTAATGCCAGCATAGTTTAAGTAAATAAATTTATAGAAGAAAATATGACTCTTAAACTGTAATTTCCTATTCTAATTTCCTTAATGTAGAGTTTCATTTATGGTTCATGTCGTCCTCTTCTACTTGCAAATAAATACTTATGTCGAATAGAACTTCATAGATAAGGAAAAAAGTTTTAATAACAGAATACTTACATACTTCACTATTCACTTTCACCTAGTTTATATTATTTGTATCCTGTTTACAAACCTCAAATTCATTTTATCCAACTACACAGTCCAACTGAAATATTCCATTGTTCACACCAATCAGAAAAAGTATTAAAACGTTTAGAAATAATGTCGTTCAAAGAAGACTCGTGGAGAAAAGATGAAAAAGGATGTTCAATTACTATGGATTAGTTTTACACTCAATTTTTTTGCGAAACACCCGAAGCACAAGACGAAATGCAACGCGTTATACAGCTGACGCGATAATACTGAACAAATGGATAGAAATCAATATGTAATTATATACAACCTTTCCCACGCATTTTCACGATCAACGTTACTTTTTGCCGAAAATCACGAGCTTTTCAACTTATTTGTGACAGAAGGTGCTTATCGTGCAACATAATTTGTTAAATGGCTGACGCGATAAAACCTTAGAAATCGATGGAAATCTATAATTCCCCATTTTTTCACGCATTTCCATTATCAACATCATTTTTAACTGAGAATCACGAGCACTTTTCAATTCTTTTACAACAGAAGTTGCTTATCGGCCAAAAAAATTCTTTCAATGGCTGACGCGATAAAACTTTAGAAATCGATATTTCCACTATTTCTCCACGCATTTTCGTGAAGGACGTACGTATGTATGTGTATATGTATGTATGTACATCTTTTGCACGAAATCACGAATGCTTTTCAATTTTTGAACGAGGGAAGATGCTTATCATGAAAGGAAACCGCGATTACCAGTAAAAAGAGACGCAGATCATGAAAATGCGTAGAAGAATAGCTGCACTATCGATTTTTTCAGTTTTTACAATTTTAGGGTGTCATCGATTTAACAACGTACATATCTTTTTCGATCATTCCATGATCGACCACTCTTTTTACTGGAAATCGCGAATACTTTTCAATTTATTAACAAAAGAAGGTGCTTATCGTGGAAAATAAGTTAATCTAAAGATGACGCAATAAAATTGTAAAAAATCGAAAAAATCAATAATTCCACTAATTCTCTATGTATTTCCATGATCGACCACTCTTTTTACTGGAAATCGCGAATACTTTTAAATTTATTAACGAGAGAAGGTGCTTATCGTGGAAAATAAGTTAATCTAAAGATGAGGCAATAAAATTGTAAAAAATCGAAAAAATCAATAATTCCACTAATTCTCTATGTATTTCCATGATCGACCACTCTTTTTACTGGAAATCGCGAATACTTTTCAATTTATTAACGAGAGAAGGTGCTTATCGTGGAAAATAAATTCATCTAAAGATGACGCGGCGAAATAGTAAAAAATCGAAAACATCAATAATTCCTCTATTTCTGCATGTATTTCCATGATCGACCACTCTTTTTACTGTAAATCACGAATACTTTTCGATTTTTCATCAGGAAAGTGAGCTTATCGTAGAAAATAAATTCATCTAAAGATGACGCAGCAGAATAATAAAAGATCGAAAACATCAATAATTCCGCTATTTCTGCATGTATTTCAATAATCGACCACTGTTTTTACTGGAAACCACGAATACTTTTCGATTTTTGATCGCGAAGGAGTGCTTATGCTGGAAAATAAATTCATCTCAAGATGACGCAGCGAAATAGTAAAAAATCGAAAACATCAATAATTCCGCTATTTCTGCATGTATTTCCATGATCCACCACTCTTTTTACTGGAAATCACGAATACTTTTCGATTTTTCATCAGGAAAGTGTGCTTATCGTAGAAAATAAATTCATCTAAAGATGACGCAGCAGAATGAAAAAGGATCGAAAACATCAATAATTCCGCTATTTCTGCATGTATTTCCATGATCGACCACTCTTTTTACTGGAAATCACGAATACTTTTCGATTTTTCATCGGGAAAGTGTGCTTATCGTAGAAAATAAATTCATCTAAAGATGACGCAGCAGAATCATAAAAGATCGAAAAAATCAATAATTCCGTTATTTCTGCATGTATTTCCATGATCGACCACTCTTTTTACTGGAAATCACGAATACTTTTCGATTTTTCATCGGGAAAGTGTGCTTATCGTAGAAAATAAATTTATCTAAAGATGACGCCGCAGAATCATAAAAGATCGAAAAAATCAATAATTCCGCTATTTCTGCATGTATTTCCATGATCGACCACTCTTTTTACTGGAAATCACGAATACTTTTCGATTTTTCATCAGGAAAGTGAGCTTATCGTAGAAAATAAATTCATCTAAAGATGACACAGCAGAATATTAAAAGATCGAAAACATCAATAATTCCGCTATTTCTGCATGTATTTCCATGATCGACCACTCTTTTTACTGGAAATCACGAATACTTTTCGATTTTTCATCAGGAAAGTGTGCTTATCGTAGAAAATAAATTCATCTAAAGATGACGCCGCAGAATCATAAAAGATCGAAAAAATCAATAATTCCGCTATTTCTGCATGTATTTCCAGGATCGACCACTCCTTTTACTGGAAATCACGAATACTTTTCGATTTTTGATCGCGAAGGAGTGCTTATCCTGGAAAATAAATTCATCTAAAGATGACGCGGCGAAATAGTAAAAAATCGAAAACATCAATAATTCCGCTATTTCTGCATGTATTTCCATGATCGACCACTCTTTTTACTGGAAATCGCGAATACTTTTCGATTTTTCATCAGGAAAGTGAGCTTATCGTAGAAAATAAATTCATCTAAAGATGACGCAGCAGAATATTAAAAGATCGAAAACATCAATAATTCCGCTATTTCTGCATGTATTTCCATGATCGACTACTCTTTTTACTGGAAATCACGAATACTTTTCGATTTTTCATCAGGAAAGTGTGCTTATCGTAGAAAATAAATTCATCTAAAGATGACGCAGCAGAATGATAAAAGATCGAAAACATCAATAATTCCGCTATTTCTGCATGTATTTCCATGATCGACCACTCTTTTTACTGGAAATCACGAATACTTTTCGATTTTTCATCAGGAAAGTGAGCTTATCGTAGAAAATAAATTCATCTAAAGATGACGCAGCAGAATAATAAAAGATCGAGAACATCAATAATTCCGCTATTTCTGCATGTATTTCAATAATCGACCACTGTTTTTACTGGAAACCACGAATACTTTTCGATTTTTGATCGCGAAGGAGTGCTTATGCTGGAAAATAAATTCATCTCAAGATGACGCAGCGAAATAGTAAAAAATCGAAAACATCAATAATTCCGCTATTTCTGCATGTATTTCCATGATCCACCATTCTTTTTACTGGAAATCACGAATACTTTTCGATTTTTCATCAGGAAAGTGTGCTTATCGTAGAAAATAAATTCATCTAAAGATGACGCAGCAGAATGAAAAAGGATCGAAAACATCAATAATTCCGCTATTTCTGCATGTATTCCCATGATCGACCACTCTTTTTACTGGAAATCGCGAATACTTTTCAATTTATTAACAAAAGAAGGTGCTTATCGTGGAAAATAAGTTAATCTAAAGATGACGCAATAAAATTGTAAAAAATCGAAAAAATCAATAATTCCGCTATTTCTGCATGTATTTCCAGGATCGACCACTCTTTTTACTGGAAATCACGAATACTTTTCGATTTTTCATCGGGAAAGTGTGCTTATCGTAGAAAATAAATTCATCTAAAGATGACACAGCAGAATATTAAAAGATCGAAAACATCAATAATTCCGCTATTTCTGCATGTATTTCCATGATCGACCACTCTTTTTACTGGAAATCACGAATACTTTTCGATTTTTCATCAGGAAAGTGTGCTTATCGTAGAAAATAAATTCATCTAAAGATGACGCAGCAGAATGATAAAAGATCGAAAACATCAATAATTCCGCTATTTCTGCATGTATTTCAATAATCGACCACTCTTTTTACTGGAAACCACGAATACTTTTCGATTTTTGATCGCGAAGGAGTGCTTATCCTGGAAAATAAATTCATCTAAAGATGACGCGGCGAAATAGTAAAAAATCGAAAACATCAATAATTCCGCTATTTCTGCATGTATTTCCATGATCGACCACTCTTTTTACTGGAAATTGCGAATACTTTTCGATTTTTCATCAGGAAAGTGAGCTTATCGTAGAAAATAAATTCATCTAAAGATGACGCAGCAGAATATTAAAAGATCGAAAACATCAATAATTCCGCTATTTCTGCATGTATTTCCATGATCGACTACTCTTTTTACTGGAAATCACGAATACTTTTCGATTTTTCATCGGGAAAGTGTGCTTATCGTAGAAAATAAATTCATCTAAAGATGACGCAGCAGAATGATAAAAGATCGAAAACATCAATAATTCCGCTATTTCTGCATGTATTTCCATGATCGACCACTCTTTTTACTGGAAATCACGAATACTTTTCGATTTTTCATCGGGAAAGTGTGTTCATCGTAGAAAATAAATTCATCTAAAGATGACGCAGCAGAATCATAAAAGATCGAAAAAATCAATAATTCCGCTATTTCTGCATGTATTTCCATGATCGACCACTCTTTTTACTGGAAATCACGAATACTTTTCGATTTTTCATCGGGAAAGTGTGCTTATCGTAGAAAATAAATTCATCTAAAGATGACGCAGCAGAATCATAAAAGATCGAAAAAATCAATAATTCCGCTATTTCTGCATGTATTTCCATGATCGACCACTCCTTTTACTGGAAATCACGAATACTTTTCGACTTTTCATCAGGAAAGTGTGCTTATCGTAGAAAATAAATTCATCTACGGATGACGCAGCAGAATAATAAAAGATCGAAAAATTCAATATTTCCCCAATTTTTGCATGTATTTCCATGATCGACCACTCTTTTTACTGGAAATCACGAATACTTTTCGATTTTTCATCGGGAAAGTGTGCTTATCGTAGAAAATAAATTCATCTAAAGATGACGCAGTAGAATGATAAAAGATCGAAAACATCAATAATTCCGCTATTTCTGCATGTATTTCCATGATCGACCACTCTTTTTACTGGAAATCACGAATACTTTTCGATTTTTCATCGGGAAAGTGTGCTTATCGTAGAAAATAAATTCATCTAAAGATGACGCAGCAGAATCATAAAAGATCGAAAAAATCAATAATTCCGCTATTTCTGCATGTATTTCCATGATCGACCACTCTTTTTACTGGAAATCACGAATACTTTTCGATTTTTCATCGGGAAAGTGTGCTTATCGTAGAAAATAAATTCATCTAAAGATGACGCGGCGAAATAGTAAAAAATCGAAAATATCAATAATTCCGCTATTTCTGCATGTATTTCCATGATCGACCACTCTTTTTACTGGAAATCACGAATACTTTTCGATTTTTCATCGGGAAAGTGTGTTCATCGTAGAAAATAAATTCATCTAAAGATGACGCAGCAGAATGATAAAAGATCGAAAATATCAATAATTCCGCTATTTCTGCATGTATTTCCATGATCGACCACTCTTTTTACTCGAAATCACGAATACTTTTCGATTTTTCATCAGGAAAGTGTGCTTATCGTAGAAAATAAATTCATCTAAAGATGACGCAGCAGAATAATAAAAGATCGAAAAATTCAATAATTCCCCAATTTTTGCATGTATTTCCATGATCGACCACTCTTTTTACTGGAAATCACGAATACTTTTAAATTTATTAACGAGAAACTGTGCTTATCGTGGAAAATAAGTTAATCTCAAGATGACGCAATAAAATTGTAAAAAATCGAAAAAATCAATAATTCCACTAATTCTCTATGGATTTCCATGATCGACCACTCTTTTTACTGGAAATCGCGACTACTTTTAAATTTATTAACGAGAGGAGGTGCCTATCGTGGAAAATAAGTTAATCTAATGATGACGTAATAAAATTGTAAAAAATCGGAAAAATCAATAATTCCACTAGTTCTCTATGTATTTCCATGATCGACCACACTTTTTAATGGAAATCGCGAATACTTTTCGATTTTTCATCGGGAAAGTGTGTTCATCGTAGAAAATAAATTCATCTAAAGATGACGCGGCGAAATAGTAAAAAATCGAAAACATCAATAATTCCGCTATTTCTGCATGTATTTCCATGATCGACCACTCTTTTTACTGGAAATCACGAATACTTTTCGATTTTTCATCGGGAAAGTGTGCTTATCGTAGAAAATAAATTCATCTAAAGATGACGCGGCGAAATAGTAAAAAATCGAAAATATCAATAATTCCGCTATTTCTGCATGTATTTCCATGATCGACCACTCTTTTTACTGGAAATCACGAATACTTTTCGATTTTTCATCGGGAAAGTGTGTTCATCGTAGAAAATAAATTCATCTAAAGATGACGCAGCAGAATGATAAAAGATCGAAAATATCAATAATTCCGCTATTTCTGCATGTATTTCCATGATCGACCACTCTTTTTACTCGAAATCACGAATACTTTTCGATTTTTCATCAGGAAAGTGTGCTTATCGTAGAAAATAAATTCATCTAAAGATGACGCAGCAGAATAATAAAAGATCGAAAAATTCAATAATTCCCCAATTTTTGCATGTATTTCCATGATCGACCACTCTTTTTACTGGAAATCACGAATACTTTTCGACTTTTCATCAGGAAAGTGTGCTTATCGTAGAAAATAAATTCATCTACGGATGACGCAGCAGAATAATAAAAGATCGAAAAATTCAATAATTCCCCAATTTTTGCATGTATTTCCATGATCGACCACTCTTTTTACTGGAAATCACGAATACTTTTCGATTTTTCATCGGAAAAGTGTCCATATCGTAGAAAATAAATTCATCTAAAGATGACGCAGCAGAATCATAAAAGATCGAAAAAATCAATAATTCCGCTATTTCTGCATGTATTTCCATGATCGACCACTCTTTTTACTGGAAATCACGAATACTTTTCGATTTTTCATCGGGAAAGTGTGTTCATCGTAGAAAATAAATTCATCTAAAGATGACGCGGCGAAATAGTAAAAAATCGAAAACATCAATAATTCCGCTATTTCTGCATGTATTTCCATGATCGACCACTCTTTTTACTGGAAATCACGAATACTTTTCGATTTTTCATCGGGAAAGTGTGCTTATCGTAGAAAATAAATTCATCTAAAGATGACGCGGCGAAATAGTAAAAAATCGAAAATATCAATAATTCCGCTATTTCTGCATGTATTTCCATGATCGACCACTCTTTTTACTGGAAATCACGAATACTTTTCGATTTTTCATCGGGAAAGTGTGCTTATCGTAGAAAATAAATTCATCTAAAGATGACGCAGCAGAATGATAAAAGATCGAAAACATCAATAATTCCGCTATTTCTGCATGTATTCCCATGATCGACCACTCTTTTTACTGGAAATCGCGAATACTTTTCAATTTATTAACAAAAGAAGGTGCTTATCGTGGAAAATAAGTTAATCTAAAGATGACGCAATAAAATTGTAAAAAATCGAAAAAATCAATAATTCCACTAATTCTCTATGTATTTCCATGATCGACCACTCTTTTTACTGGAAATCACGAATACTTTTAAATTTATTAACGAGAAACTGTGCTTATCGTGGAAAATAAGTTAATCTCAAGATGACGCAATAAAATTGTAAAAAATCGAAAAAATCAATAATTCCACTAATTCTCTATGGATTTCCATGATCGACCACTCTTTTTACTGGAAATCGCGACTACTTTTAAATTTATTAACGAGAGGAGGTGCCTATCGTGGAAAATAAGTTAATCTAATGATGACGTAATAAAATTGTAAAAAATCGGAAAAATCAATAATTCCACTAGTTCTCTATGTATTTCCATGATCGACCACACTTTTTAATGGAAATCGCGAATATTTCTCAATCTATTAACGAGAAAAGGTGGTTATCATGGAAAAAATGTTGTTTAATAAACGACGCAATAAAATAGCAAAAATCGATAAAAATCAGTAACTCCGCTATTTTTCCATGCATCCACATGATTGACGTATCATTTTACCGGAAATCAGCAATACTTATCAATTCTCAAACGAGTGTCGTCAACGTCACACAAGATGAGTTGGTTTTAAGAAATGTTCTTTATTTAGTACTTTGAAGATTATACAGACAAACACTGGATCTTACTAACTACGTGCACGGACTTGCGGAGTCTCGACGGAAATTCTGATTATACTGACTTTTCTTACTGTACTGACTCTACTGACTGACTTACGCTTTTTGGGTCGTCCTTTTATAAGGGGTTTTTGGTAGGGAAAGTAGTGGTAGGGGTAGGTGGGAGAACAGTGAGGGTTTTCTGGAAAAAATGCGGGAATCAGTCCCGGATACATAAATATCGAGGTTTCTGGAGGATGGGATACGAGGGGCCTTTTTCTAAGGATATCTGATCGGAAAAGCAGGAAAAAGGGATTTGGGACCGAGGGTAAAGGGGACCGTCATAGAATATCTAGTAGGGGCTCGGTCGACACGAGAAAGGGTGCTTATCGTGGAAGATACGTTGTTAAATCGATGACACCCTACAATTGTAAAAACTGAAAAAATCGATAGTGCAGCTATTCTTCTACGCATTTTCATGATCTGCGTCTCTTTTTACTGGTAATCGCGGTTTCCTTTCATGATAAGCATCTTCCCTCGTTCAAAAATTGAAAAGTATTCGTGATTTCGTGCAAAAGATGTACATACATACATATACACATACATACGTACGTCCTTCACGAAAATGCGTGGAGAAATAGTGGAAATATCGATTTCTAAAGTTTTATCGCGTCAGCCATTGAAAGAATTTTTTTGGCCGATAAGCAACTTCTGTTGTAAAAGAATTGAAAAGTGCTCGTGATTCTCAGTTAAAAATGATGTTGATAATGGAAATGCGTGAAAAAATGGGGAATTATAGATTTCCATCGATTTCTAAGGTTTTATCGCGTCAGCCATTTAACAAATTATGTTGCACGATAAGCACCTTCTGTCACAAATAAGTTGAAAAGCTCGTGATTTTCGGCAAAAAGTAACGTTGATCATGAAAATGCGTGGGAAAGGTTGTATATAATTACATATTGATTTCTATCCATTTGTTCAGTTTTATCGCGTCAGCTGTATAACGCGTTGCATTTCGTCTTGTGCTTCGGGTGTTTCGCAAAAAAATTGAGTGTGAAACTAATCCATAGTAATTGAACATCCTTTTTCATCTTTTCTCCACGAGTCTTCTTTGCACGACATTATTTCTAAACGTTTTAATACTTTTTCTGATTGGTGTGAACAATGGAATATTTCAGTTGGACTGTGTAGTTGGATAAAATGAATTTGAGGTTTGTAAACTGGATACAAATAATATAAACTAGGTGAAAGTGAATAGTGAAGTATGTAAGTATTCTGTTATTAAAACTTTTTTCCTTATCTATTAAGTTCTATTCGACATAAGTATTTATTTGCAAGTAGAAGAGGACGACATGAACCATAAATGAAACTCTACATTAAGGAAATTAGAATAGGAAATTACAGTTTAAGAGTCATATTTTCTTCTATAAATTTATTTACTAAAAACATGCTGGCATTACATAGCTTTTATAGTCCACGATTTGCAAGACAAACATATCTAATTTAATTTAGATTGTTCCTTCACTACAGTGAACCATAATTTTTTTGTAGTAATTTCCTCAACAATGTCTGAATAAATGCTGAAAATAAGGAAAGAGAAATCATATTAATATATATTGACACATCGTACTCTACAACACCAATTTGAAATAAAGGATGTATTGAAGAAAATATTTCTTTTATGTTAAACATATTTGCATATATATCTTGAAAGAAAGTAATCGCATCTCTGTTTTCAGGGTCCGCTAGTGTTGTTTGGCATGGTATTTCATTGGGAACTGTGTATGTTATTCTCTGTACGCTGGTTAATTTCTTTAATGTGTCTATTCAACTTTTCTATTTCGTTATTTCTTTGTTGTAATTTCCTCATCAGTATCTGAATAAATGTTGAAGATAAAGAAGAAGAAATTATATTATTACATATTGATACATTGTACTCAACAACATTAATTTGAAATAAAGGATGTATTGAAGAAAATAAGGTTTAATGTTTCTTTTAATTGCTAATTGATTAAGATTTACAGAGTTTTTTTTATAGCTTTAAACGCCGGTTTATTTCATTTTATTTGAGAATTTAACAAATATTTAATAACTATTGACAATGATAAACTCTCTTGTTCGCATTTTAATTAAACTTATTTATTTTTATGTATTATCCTTTATCTCAATCTTTAGAAAATAATAGCAACATTATTTTTTAAGTAGAAATGAAATGTGTAATCTTAATAAAAAATGCGATTTTTCATTTCTGTAACTTAAAAACTAAATAAATAGAAACATAAAACGCGTTAAATAAACTATGCATTTCCGTAAATGACTAAATATTTATTGTAATTCACTTTTACAAACACAAACACTTTGAAATATTAACATTTCACCTTAAACATGACTCCAGTTATATCTTGTGAGAAAGTAAATGCATCTCTGTATTCAATATGTTTGCTGTTTGTCCAACAATTGCAATTTTCCCATCAAGATCTGAACAAATGCTGAAAATGAATAAAAAAATATCAGCGTTATATACTGATACATTTATATTTTGCAAGTACAATTTGAAATAAAATATTCAATATTTCTTTTACCTTAAACATATATCCAGATCCATCGAACGAGAAAGTAAGTGCTTCTCTGTATTTAATATTTCTGCTGTTTGTCGTACAATTGTAATCTTCCCAACAAGATCTGAACAAATGCTGAACATAAAGAAAAAAATTACCTAGCGTTATATACTAATACATTTATATCTTACAACTACAACTACAATTTGAAATAAAATATTTAATATTTCTTTTACCTTAAACATATTTCCAGATTCATCGAGCGATGAAGTATGTGCTTCTCTGTATTAAATATTTTTGCTGTTTGTCCTATAATTGTAGTCATCCCATCAATGTTTAAAAAAAGACAGAATATAAAGAAAATGATATCATAGTATTATATATTGATACACTGTATTTAGCAACTTTAATTTCAAATAAAACATTTAATATTTTTATTACCTTAAACATGTTTCCAGTTATATCTTGTGAGAAAGTAAATGCATCTCTGTATTCAATACGTTTGCTGTTTGTCCAACAATTGCAATTTTCCCATCAAGATCTGAACAAATGCTGAAAATAAAGAAAAAAATTACATAACGTTATATACTAATACATTTATATCTTACAATTACTACTATAATTTGAAATAAAATATGTAATGTTTCTTTCACCTTAAACATATTTCCAGATTCATCGAACGATGAAGTATGTGCTTCTCTTTATTAAATATTTTTGCTCTTTGTCCTATAACTGTAGTCATCCCATCAATGTTTCGAAAAAGGCAGAATATAAAGAAAATGATATCATAGTATTATATATTGATACACTGTATTTTGCAACTTTAATTTGAAATAAAACATTTAATATTTCTCTTACCTTAAACATGTTTCCAGTTATATCTGGTGAGAAAGTAAATGCATCTCTGTATTCAATACGTTTGCTGTTTGTCCAACAATTGCAATTTTCCCATCAAGATCTGGACAAATGCTGAAAATGAATAAAAAAATATCAGCGTTATATACTGATACATTTATATTTTGCAAGTACAATTTGAAATAAAATATTCAATATTTCTTTTACCTTAAACATATATCCAGATCCATCGAACGAGAAAGTAAGTGCTTCTCTGTATTTAATATTTCTGCAGTTTGTCGTACAATTGTAATCTTCCCAACAAGATCTGAACAAATGCTGAACATAAAGAAAAAAATTACCTAGCGTTATATACTAATACATTTATATCTTACAACTACAACTACAATTTGAAATAAAATATTTAATATTTCTTTTACCTTAAACATATTTCCAGATTCATCGAGCGATGAAGTATGTGCTTCTCTTTATTAAATATTTTTGCTCTTTGTCCTATAACTGTAGTCATCCCATCAATGTTTCGAAAAAGACAGAATATAAAGAAAATGATATCATAGTACTATATATTGATACACTGTATTTTGCAACTTTAATTTGAAATAAAACATTCAATATTTCTGTTACCTTAAACATATATCCAGATCCATCGAACGAGAAAGTAAGTGCTTCTCTGTATTTAATATTTTTGCTGTTTGTCCTACAATTGTAATCTTCCCAACAAGATCTGAACAAATGCTGAAAATAAAGAAAAAACTTAGATAGCGTTATATACTGATACATTTATATTTTACAAGTACAATTTGAAATAAAATATTTAATATTTCTTTTACCTTAAACATATATCCAGATCCATCGAACGAGAAAGTAAGTGCTTCTCTGTATTTAATATTTCTGCTGTTTGTCGTACAATTGTAATCTTCCCAACAAGATCTGAACAAATGCTGAACATAAAGAAAAAAATTACCTAGCGTTATATACTAATACATTTATATCTTACAACTACAACTACAATTTGAAATAAAATATTTAATATTTCTTTTACCTTAAACATATTTCCAGATTCATCGAGCGATGAAGTATGTGCTTCTCTTTATTAAATATTTTTGCTCTTTGTCCTATAACTGTAGTCATCCCATCAATGTTTCGAAAAAGACAGAATATAAAGAAAATGATATCATAGTACTATATATTGATACACTGTATTTTGCAACTTTAATTTGAAATAAAACATTCAATATTTCTGTTACCTTAAACATATATCCAGATCCATCGAACGAGAAAGTAAGTGCTTCTCTGTATTTAATATTTTTGCTGTTTGTCCTACAATTGTAATCTTCCCAACAAGATCCGAACAAATGCTGAAAATAAAGAAAAAAATTACATAGCGTTATATGCTAATACATTTACATCTTACAACTACAACTATAATTTGAAATAAAATATGTAATGTTTCTTTTACCTTAAACATATTTCCAGATCCATCGAACGATGAAGTATGTGCTTCTCTGTATTCAATATTTTTGGTTTTTGTCATTGCATTTCATTGGAAACTGTACGTTTACTTCTATGTTTCTGAACGTCTTCACTTTAACCTATACCTGTCAAACATTATAGTATTTCCAATAATATTTGTACGATTCTTCTGGTAGCTTTCCCTTATTGGGATGACTGTCGCTGCTTACATCAATCAAAGACTATGGAAACAGAAAACGCAATGGAATTTAGAAAGTTAGTACCAATACTTTTAGCTCACTAAACTGCTTATTAAATAATGGTAAACACAATCTAATTTTCATTGTGGATTTTACTTACTCTGTTATTGAGAAATCTGTCTTATATGCTTCTGTTCTTGTTGTTAACAATTAAATACCACTTTATAAAGACAGCGCTATTGATGTACCATATCACGCTAAGAATTATAATTATTCTGCTAAGAACTATTATGGTTCTAATGTGTGCACAAACGTATTACAAAGCAACATTACTGTGTCTTGTGCATTATCTCCTGCAATATTTGGTCTAATTTTTTTTCACTTTTGTAATTACTGGTATCCAGCTATTTCTCTCTATAACCTATACCTGTCAAAATATAGATACTTATATTATTGATTGTTATTTGCACAAAAAATAAACATTTATCCAAGTTTGTATTATAAAATGCACACAAACACCATTTCCATATTATTTTTCTCACAACGGCCCGGAATTTTTCTCAATAATTATTCTTAATTGCAAATACGTTATTGTTCCCCCAAGCAAGAAATGCGTAAAAAACCACATTCAAATTAAGTTCAGGTTCACATTTAATAGATTTCCAATAATAAATAAACATACCACAATACCGTATCATAATACAATATCACCATACGTAGACTTCGAGATGCAATTATTATTAAATTTACGCCGTCCAAACGTAACGAATCCAAACGGCACAAGTCCAACCGGCACGGAGTCCAATCGGCACGCAGTCCAAACGGCATGGGTCCTACCGGTACGGTGTCCAAACGGCACGGAGTCCAAACGGCACGAGTCCAATCGGCACGGAGTCCAAACGACACGAGTCCAATCGGCACGGAGTCCAATCGGGACGTGTCCAATCGGGACAGTCCAATCGGGACGTGTCCAATCGGTCGGAGTCCAAGTGGGACACCCCCCACGAAACGCACGTTTTGCGTCAGAACTGTGCAAAAGCAGCGTTTTGGTGCACGAAACGCACGTTTTGCGTCAAAACTGTGCAAAAGCAGCGTTTTGGAGCACGAAACGCACGTTTTGCGTCAAAACTGTGCAAAAGCAGCGTTTTGGTGCACGAAACGCACGTTTCGTTGCAAAAGCAGCGTTTTGGTGCACGAAACGCACGTTTTGCGTCAAAACTGTGCAAAAGCAGCGTTTTGGTGCACGAAACGCACGTTTTGCGTCAAAACTGTGCAAAAGCAGCGTTTTGGTGCACGAAACGCACGTTTTGCGTCAAAACTGTGCAAAAGCAGCGTTTTGGTGCACGAAACGCACGTTTTGCGTCAAAACTGTGCAAAAGCAGCATTTTGGTGCACGAAACGCACGTTTCGTTGCAAAAGCAGCGTTTTGGTGCACGAAACGCACGTTTTGCGTCAAAACTGTGCAAAAGCAGCGTTTTGGGGCAGGAAACGCACGTTTTGCGTCAAAACTGTGCAAAAGCAGCGTTTTGGTGCACGAAACGCACGTTTTGCGTGAAAACTGTGCAAAAGCAGCGTTTTGGTGCACGAAACGCACGTTTTGCGTCAAAACTGTGCAAAAGCAGCGTTTTGGTGCACGAAACGCACGTTTCGTTGCAAAAGCAGCGTTTTGGTGCACGAAACGCACGTTTTGCGTCAAAACTGTGCAAAAGCAGCGTTTTGGGGCAGGAAACGCACGTTTTGCGTCAAAACTGTGCAAAAGCAGCGTTTTGGTGCACGAAACGCACGTTTTGCGTCAGAACTGTGCAAAAGCAGCGTTTTGGGGCACGAAACGCACGTTTCGTTGCAAAAGCAGCGTTTTGGGACACGAAACGCACGTTCAGCGTCAAAACTCTGCAAAAGCAGCGTTTTGGTGCACGAAACGCACGTTTTGCGTCAGAACTGTGCAAAAGCAGCGTTTTGGTGCACGAAACGCACGTTTTGCGTCAGAACTGTGCAAAAGCAGCGTTTTGGTGCACGAAACGCACGTTTCGTTGCAAAAGCAGCGTTTTGGTGCACGAAACGCACGTTTTGCGTCAAAACTGTGCAAAACAGCGTTTTGGTGCACGAAACGCACGTTTAGCGTCAAAACTGTGCAAAAGCAGCGTTTTGGTGCACGAAACGCACGTTTTGCGTCAAAACTGTGCAAAAGCAGCTTTTTGGTGCACGAAACGCACGTTTTGCGTCAAAACTGTGCAAAAGCAGCGTTTTGGGGCACGAAACGCACGTTTTGCGTCAAAACTGTGCAAAAGCAGCGTTTTGGTGCACGAAACGCACGTTTTGCGTCAGAACTGTGCAAAAGCAGCGTTTTGGTGCACGAAACGCACGTTTCGTTGCAAAAGCAGCGTTTTGGTGCACGAAACGCACGTTTTGTGTCAAAACTGTGCAAAAGCAGCGTTTTGGGGCACGAAACGCACGTTTCGTTGCAAAGGCAGCGTTTTGGGGCACGAAACGCACGTTTTGCGTCAAAACTGTGCAAAAGCAGCGTTTTGGAGCACGAAACGCACGTTTTGCGTCAAAACTGTACAAAACAGCGTTTTGGGGCACGAAACGCACGTTTTGCGTTAAAACTGTGCAAAAGCAGCGTTTTGGTGCACGAAACGCACGTTTTGCGTCAAAACTGTGCAAAAGCAGCGTTTTGGTGCACGAAACGCACGTTTTGCGTCAAAACTGTGCAAAAGCAGCGTTTTGGTGCACGAAACGCACGTTTCGTTGCAAAAGCAGCGTTTTGGGGCACGAAACGCACGTTTTGCGTCAAAACTGTGCAATAGCAGCGTTTTGGTGCACGAAACGCACGTTTTGCGTCAGAACTGTGCAAAAGCAGCGTTTTGGTGCACGAAACGCACGTTTCGTTGCAAAAGCAGCGTTTTGGTGCACGAAACGCACGTTTTGCGTCAAAACTGTGCAAAAGCAGCGTTTTGGGGCACGAAACGCACGTTTTGCGTCAAAACTGTGCAAAAGCAGCGTTTTGGTGCACGAAACGCACGTTTCGTTGCAAAAGCAGCGTTTTGGGGCACGAAACGCACGTTTTGCGTCAAAACTGTGCAAAAGCAGCGTTTTGGGGCACGAAACGCACGTTTTGCGTCAAAACTGTGCAAAACAGCGTTTTGCGTTAAAACTGTGCAAAAGCAGCGTTTTGGGGCACGAAACGCACGTTTTGCGTCAAAACTGTGCAAAAGCAGCGTTTTGGGGCACGAAACGCACGTTTTGCGTCAAAACTGTGCAAAAGCAGCGTTTTGGGGCACGAAACGCACGCTTTGCGTCAAAACTGTGCAAAACAGCGTTTTGGGGCACGAAACGCACGTTTTGCGTTAAAACTGTGCAAAAGCAGCGTTTTGGGGCACGAAACGCACGTTTTGCGTCAAAACTGTGCAAAAGCAGCGTTTTGGTGCACGAAACGCACGTTTCGTTGCAAAAGCAGCGTTTTGGTGCACGAAACGCACGTTTTGCGTCAAAACTGTGCAAAAGCAGCGTTTTGGGGCACGAAACGCACGTTTCGTTGCAAAAGCAGCGTTTTGGGGCACGAAACGCACGTTTCGTTGCAAAAGCAGCGTTTTGGGGCACGAAACGCACGTTTTGCGTCAAAACTGTGCAAAAGCAGCGTTTTGGGGCACGAAACGCACGTTTTGCGTCAAAACTGTGCAAAACAGCGTTTTGGGGCACGAAACGCATGTTTTACGTTAAAACTGTGCAAAAGCAGCGTTTTGGTGCACGAAACGCACGTTTTGCGTCAAAACTGTGCAAAAGCAGCGTTTTGGGGCACGAAACGCACGTTTTGCGTCAAAACTGTGCAAAAGCAGCGTTTTGGGGCACGAAACGCACGTTTCGTTGCAAAAGCAGCGTTTTGGGACACGAAACGCACGTTCAGCGTCAAAACTCTGCAAAAGCAGCGTTTTGGTGCACGAAACGCACGTTTTGCGTCAGAACTGTGCAAAAGCAGCGTTTTGGTGCACGAAACGCACGTTTTGCGTCAGAACTGTGCAAAAGCAGCGTTTTGGTGCACGAAACGCACGTTTCGTTGCAAAAGCAGCGTTTTGGTGCACGAAACGCACGTTTTGCGTCAAAACTGTGCAAAACAGCGTTTTGGTGCACGAAACGCACGTTTAGCGTCAAAACTGTGCAAAAGCAGCGTTTTGGTGCACGAAACGCACGTTTTGCGTCAAAACTGTGCAAAAGCAGCTTTTTGGTGCACGAAACGCACGTTTTGCGTCAAAACTGTGCAAAAGCAGCGTTTTGGGGCACGAAACGCACGTTTTGCGTCAAAACTGTGCAAAAGCAGCGTTTTGGTGCACGAAACGGACGTTTTGCGTCAGAACTGTGCAAAAGCAGCGTTTTGGTGCACGAAACGCACGTTTCGTTGCAAAAGCAGCGTTTTGGTGCACGAAACGCACGTTTTGTGTCAAAACTGTGCAAAAGCAGCGTTTTGGGGCACGAAACGCACGTTTCGTTGCAAAGGCAGCGTTTTGGGGCACGAAACGCACGTTTTGCGTCAAAACTGTGCAAAAGCAGCGTTTTGGAGCACGAAACGCACGTTTTGCGTCAAAACTGTACAAAACAGCGTTTTGGGGCACGAAACGCACGTTTTGCGTTAAAACTGTGCAAAAGCAGCGTTTTGGTGCACGAAACGCACGTTTTGCGTCAAAACTGTGCAAAAGCAGCGTTTTGGTGCACGAAACGCACGTTTTGCGTCAAAACTGTGCAAAAGCAGCGTTTTGGTGCACGAAACGCACGTTTCGTTGCAAAAGCAGCGTTTTGGGGCACGAAACGCACGTTTTGCGTCAAAACTGTGCAAAAGCAGCGTTTTGGTGCACGAAACGCACGTTTTGCGTCAGAACTGTGCAAAAGCAGCGTTTTGGTGCACGAAACGCACGTTTCGTTGCAAAAGCAGCGTTTTGGTGCACGAAACGCACGTTTTGCGTCAAAACTGTGCAAAAGCAGCGTTTTGGGGCACGAAACGCACGTTTTGCGTCAAAACTGTGCAAAAGCAGCGTTTTGGTGCAAGAAACGCACGTTTCGTTGCAAAAGCAGCGTTTTGGGGCACGAAACGCACGTTTTGCGTCAAAACTGTGCAAAAGCAGCGTTTTGGGGCACGAAACGCACGTTTTGCGTAAAAACTGTGCAAAACAGCGTTTTGCGTTAAAACTGTGCAAAAGCAGCGTTTTGGGGCACGAAACGCACGTTTTGCGTCAAAACTGTGCAAAAGCAGCGTTTTGGAGCACGAAACGCACGTTTTGCGTCAAAACTGTGCAAAAGCAGCGTTTTGGGGCACGAAACGCACGCTTTGCGTCAAAACTGTGCAAAACAGCGTTTTGGGGCACGAAACGCACGTTTTGCGTTAAAACTGTGCAAAAGCAGCGTTTTGGGGCACGAAACGCACGTTTTGCGTCAAAACTGTGCAAAAGCAGCGTTTTGGTGCACGAAACGCACGTTTCGTTGCAAAAGCAGCGTTTTGGTGCACGAAACGCACGTTTTGCGTCAAAACTGTGCAAAAGCAGCGTTTTGGGGCACGAAACGCACGTTTTGCGTGAAAACTGTGCAAAAGCATCGTTTTGGTGCACGAAACGCACGTTTTGCGTCAAAACTGTGCAAAAGCAGCGTTTTGGGGCACGAAACGCACGTTTTGCGTCAAAACTGTGCAAAAGCAGCGTTTTGGGACACGAAACGCACGTTCAGCGTCAAAACTGTGCAAAAGCAGCGTTTTGGTGCACGAAACGCACGTTTTGCGTCAGAACTGTGCAAAAGCAGCGTTTTGGTGCACGAAACGCACGTTTTGCGTCAGAACTGTGCAAAAGCAGCGTTTTGGTGCACGAAACGCACGTTTTGCGTCAAAACTGTGCAAAAGCAGCGTTTTGGTGCACGAAACGCACGTTTCGTTGCAAAAGCAGCGTTTTGGGGCACGAAACGCACGTTTTGCGTCAAAACTGTGCAAAAGCAGCGTTTTGGTGCACGAAACGCACGTTTTGCGTCAGAACTGTGCAAAAGCAGCGTTTTGGTGCACGAAACGCACGTTTCGTTGCAAAAGCAGCGTTTTGGTGCACGAAACGCACGTTTTGCGTCAAAACTGTGCAAAAGCAGCGTTTTGGGGCACGAAACGCACGTTTTGCGTCAAAACTGTGCAAAAGCAGCGTTTTGGTGCAAGAAACGCACGTTTCGTTGCAAAAGCAGCGTTTTGGGGCACGAAACGCACGTTTTGCGTCAAAACTGTGCAAAAGCAGCGTTTTGGGGCACGAAACGCACGTTTTGCGTAAAAACTGTGCAAAACAGCGTTTTGCGTTAAAACTGTGCAAAAGCAGCGTTTTGGGGCACGAAACGCACGTTTTGCGTCAAAACTGTGCAAAAGCAGCGTTTTGGAGCACGAAACGCACGTTTTGCGTCAAAACTGTGCAAAAGCAGCGTTTTGGGGCACGAAACGCACGCTTTGCGTCAAAACTGTGCAAAACAGCGTTTTGGGGCACGAAACGCACGTTTTGCGTTAAAACTGTGCAAAAGCAGCGTTTTGGGGCACGAAACGCACGTTTTGCGTCAAAACTGTGCAAAAGCAGCGTTTTGGTGCACGAAACGCACGTTTCGTTGCAAAAGCAGCGTTTTGGTGCACGAAACGCACGTTTTGCGTCAAAACTGTGCAAAAGCAGCGTTTTGGGGCACGAAACGCACGTTTTGCGTGAAAACTGTGCAAAAGCATCGTTTTGGTGCACGAAACGCACGTTTTGCGTCAAAACTGTGCAAAAGCAGCGTTTTGGGGCACGAAACGCACGTTTTGCGTCAAAACTGTGCAAAAGCAGCGTTTTGGGACACGAAACGCACGTTCAGCGTCAAAACTGTGCAAAAGCAGCGTTTTGGTGCACGAAACGCACGTTTTGCGTCAGAACTGTGCAAAAGCAGCGTTTTGGTGCACGAAACGCACGTTTTGCGTCAGAACTGTGCAAAAGCAGCATTTTGGTGCACGAAACGCACGTTTCGTTGCAAAAGCAGCGTTTTGGTGCACGAAACGCACGTTTTGCGTCAAAACTGTGCAAAAGCAGCGTTTTGGTGCACGAAACGCACGTTTTGCGTCAAAACTGTGCAAAAGCAGCGTTTTGGGGCAGGAAACGCACGTTTTGCGTCAAAACTGTGCAAAAGCAGCTTTTTGGTGCACGAAACGCACGTTTTGCGTCAAAACTGTGCAAAAGCAGCGTTTTGGGGCACGAAACGCACGTTTTGCGTCAAAACTGTGCAAAAGCAGCGTTTTGGGGCACGAAACGCACGTTTTGCGTCAAAACTGTGCAAAAGCAGCGTTTTGGGGCACGAAACGCACGTTTTGCGTCAAAACTGTGCAAAAGCAGCGTTTTGGTGCACGAAACGCACGTTTCGTTGCAAAAGTAGCGTTTTGGTGCACGAAACGCACGTTTTGCATCAAAACTGTGCAAAAGCAGCGTTTTGGTGCACGAAACGCACGTTTTGCGTCAAAACTGTGCAAAACAGCGTTTTGGTGCACGAAACGCACGTTCAGCGTCAAAACTGTGCAAAAGCAGCGTTTTGGTGCACGAAACGCACGTTTTGCGTCAAAACTGTGCAAAAGCAGCGTTTTGGGGCACGAAACGCACGTTTTGCGTCAAAACTGTGCAAAAGCAGCGTTTTGGGGCACGAAACGCACGTTTTGCGTCAAAACTGTGCAAAAGCAGCGTTTTGGGGCCCGAAACGCACGTTTCGTTGCAAAAGCAGCGTTTTGGTGCACGAAACGCACGTTTTGCGTCAAAACTGTGCAAAAGCAGCGTTTTGGTGCACGAAACGCACGTTTCGTTGCAAAAGCAGCGTTTTGGTGCACGAAACGCACGTTTTGCGTCAAAACTGTGCAAAAGCAGCGTTTTGGGGCACGAAACGCACGTTTCGTTGCAAAAGCAGCGTTTTGGGACACGAAACGCACGTTCAGCGTCAAAACTGTGCAAAAGCAGCGTTTTGGCGCACGAAACGCACGTTTTGCGTCAGAACTGTGCAAAAGCAGCGTTTTGGTGCACGAAACGCACGTTTCGTTGCAAAAGCAGCGTTTTGGTGCACGAAACGCACGTTTTGCGTCAAAACTGTGCAAAAGCAGCGTTTTGGGGCACGAAACGCACGTTTTGCGTGAAAACTGTGCAAAAGCAGCGTTTTGGTGCACGAAACGCACGTTTTGCGTGAAAACTGTGCAAAAGCAGCGTTTTGGGGCACGAAACGCACGTTTTGCGTCAAAACTGTGCAAAAGCAGCGTTTTGGGGCACGAAACGCACGTTTTGCGTCAAAACTGTGCAAAAGCAGCGTTTTGGTGCACGAAACGCACGTTTCGTTGCAAAAGCAGCGTTTTGGGGCACGAAACGCACGTTTTGCGTCAAAACTGTGCAAAAGCAGCGTTTTGGTGCACGAAACGCACGTTTTGCGTCAAAACTGTGCAAAACAGCGTTTTGGGGCACGAAACGCATGTTTTGCGTTAAAACTGTGCAAAAGCAGCGTTTTGGTGCACGAAACGCACGTTTTGCGTCAAAACTGTGCAAAAGCAGCGTTTTGGGGCACGAAACGCACGTTTCGTTGCAAAAGCAGCGTTTTGGGACACGAAACGCACGTTCAGCGTCAAAACTGTGCAAAAGCAGCGTTTTGGTGCACGAAACGCACGTTTTGCGTCAGAACTGTGCAAAAGCAGCGTTTTGGTGCACGAAACGCACGTTTCGTTGCAAAAGCAGCGTTTTGGTGCACGAAACGCACGTTTTGCGTCAAAACTGTGCAAAAGCAGCGTTTTGGGGCACGAAACGCACGTTTCGTTGCAAAAGCAGCGTTTTGGGACACGAAACGCACGTTCAGCGTCAAAACTGTGCAAAAGCAGCGTTTTGGTGCACGAAACGCACGTTTTGCGTCAAAACTGTGCAAAAGCAGCGTTTTGGTGCACGAAACGCACGTTTCGTTGCAAAAGTAGCGTTTTGGTGCACGAAACGCACGTTTTGCATCAAAACTGTGCAAAAGCAGCGTTTTGGTGCACGAAACGCACGTTTTGCGTCAAAACTGTGCAAAACAGCGTTTTGGTGCACGAAACGCACGTTCAGCGTCAAAACTGTGCAAAAGCAGCGTTTTGGTGCACGAAACGCACGTTTTGCGTCAAAACTGTGCAAAAGCAGCGTTTTGGGGCACGAAACGCACGTTTTGCGTCAAAACTGTGCAAAAGCAGCGTTTTGGGGCACGAAACGCACGTTTTGCGTCAAAACTGTGCAAAAGCAGCGTTTTGGGGCCCGAAACGCACGTTTCGTTGCAAAAGCAGCGTTTTGGTGCACGAAACGCACGTTTTGCGTCAAAACTGTGCAAAAGCAGCGTTTTGGTGCACGAAACGCACGTTTCGTTGCAAAAGCAGCGTTTTGGTGCACGAAACGCACGTTTTGCGTCAAAACTGTGCAAAAGCAGCGTTTTGGGGCACGAAACGCACGTTTCGTTGCAAAAGCAGCGTTTTGGGACACGAAACGCACGTTCAGCGTCAAAACTGTGCAAAAGCAGCGTTTTGGCGCACGAAACGCACGTTTTGCGTCAGAACTGTGCAAAAGCAGCGTTTTGGTGCACGAAACGCACGTTTCGTTGCAAAAGCAGCGTTTTGGTGCACGAAACGCACGTTTTGCGTCAAAACTGTGCAAAAGCAGCGTTTTGGGGCACGAAACGCACGTTTTGCGTGAAAACTGTGCAAAAGCAGCGTTTTGGTGCACGAAACGCACGTTTTGCGTGAAAACTGTGCAAAAGCAGCGTTTTGGGGCACGAAACGCACGTTTTGCGTCAAAACTGTGCAAAAGCAGCGTTTTGGGGCACGAAACGCACGTTTTGCGTCAAAACTGTGCAAAAGCAGCGTTTTGGTGCACGAAACGCACGTTTCGTTGCAAAAGCAGCGTTTTGGGGCACGAAACGCACGTTTTGCGTCAAAACTGAGCAAAAGCAGCGTTTTGGTGCACGAAACGCACGTTTTGCGTCAAAACTGTGCAAAAGCAGCGTTTTGGTGCACGAAACGCACGTTTTGCGTCAGAACTGTGCAAAAGCAGCGTTTTGGTGCACGAAACGCACGTTTTGCGTCAAAACTGTGCAAAAGCAGCGTTTTGGAGCACGAAACGCACGTTTTGCGTCAAAACTGTGCAAAAGCAGCGTTTTGGTGCACGAAACGCACGTTTTGCGTGAAAACTGTGCAAAAGCAGCGTTTTGGTGCACGAAACGCACGTTTTGCGTCAAAACTGTGCAAAAGCAGCGTTTTGGGGCACGAAACGCACGTTTTGCGTCAAAACTGTGCAAAAGCAGCGTTTTGGGGCACGAAACGCACGTTTTGCGTCAAAACTGTGCAAAAGCAGCGTTTTGGTGCACGAAACGCACGTTTTGCGTCAAAACTGTGCAAAACAGCGTTTTGGGGCACGAAACGCATGTTTTGCGTTAAAACTGTGCAAAAGCAGCGTTTTGGTGCACGAAACGCACGTTTTGCGTCAAAACTGTGCAAAAGCAGCGTTTTGGGGCACGAAACGCACGTTTTGCGTCAAAACTGTGCAAAAGCAGCGTTTTGGGGCACGAAACGCACGTTTTGCGTCAAAACTGTGCAAAAGCAGCGTTTTGGTGCACGAAACGCACGTTTTGCGTCAAAACTGTGCAAAAGCAGCGTTTTGGGGCACGAAACGCACGTTTCGTTGCAAAAGCAGCGTTTTGGGACACGAAACGCACGTTCAGCGTCAAAACTGTGCAAAAGCAGCGTTTTGGTGCACGAAACGCACGTTTTGCGTCAGAACTGTGCAAAAGCAGCGTTTTGGTGCACGAAACGCACGTTTCGTTGCAAAAGCAGCGTTTTGGTGCACGAAACGCACGTTTTGCGTCAAAACTGTGCAAAAGCAGCGTTTTGGGGCACGAAACGCACGTTTCGTTGCAAAAGCAGCGTTTTGGGACACGAAACGCACGTTCAGCGTCAAAACTGTGCAAAAGCAGCGTTTTGGTGCACGAAACGCACGTTTTGCGTCAGAACTGTGCAAAAGCAGCGTTTTGGGGCACGAAACGCACGTTTCGTTGCAAAAGCAGCGTTTTGGGGCACGAAACGCACGTTTTGCGTCAAAACTGTGCAAAAGCAGCGTTTTGGGGCACGAAACGCACGTTTTGCGTCAAAACTGTGCAAAAGCAGCGTTTTGGGGCACGAAACGCACGTTTTGCGTCAAAACTGTGCAAAAGCAGCGTTTTGGGGCCCGAAACGCACGTTTCGTTGCAAAAGCAGCGTTTTGGTGCACGAAACGCACGTTTTGCGTCAAAACTGTGCAAAAGCAGCGTTTTGGTGCACGAATCGCACGTTTCGTTGCAAAAGCAGCGTTTTGGTGCACGAAACGCACGTTTTGCGTCAAAACTGTGCAAAAGCAGCGTTTTGGGGCACGAAACGCACGTTTCGTTGCAAAAGCAGCGTTTTGGGACACGAAACGCACGTTCAGCGTCAAAACTGTGCAAAAGCAGCGTTTTGGGGCACGAAACGCACGTTTCGTTGCAAAGGCAGCGTTTTGGGGCACGAAACGCACGTTTTGCGTCAAAACTGTGCAAAAGCAGCGTTTTGGAGCACGAAACGCACGTTTTGCGTCAAAACTGTACAAAACAGCGTTTTGGGGCACGAAACGCACGTTTTGCGTTAAAACTGTGCAAAAGCAGCGTTTTGGTGCACGAAACGCACGTTTTGCGTCAAAACTGTGCAAAAGCAGCGTTTTGGTGCACGAAACGCACGTTTCGTTGCAAAAGCAGCGTTTTGGTGCACGAAACGCACGTTTTGCGTCAAAACTGTGCAAAAGCAGCGTTTTGGTGCACGAAACGCACGTTTTGCGTCAAAACTGTGCAAAAGCAGCGTTTTGGTGCACGAAACGCACGTTTTGCGTCAAAACTGTGCAAAAGCAGCGTTTTGGTGCACGAAACGCACGTTTCGTTGCAATAGCAGCGTTTTGGTGCACGAAACGCACGTTTTGCGTCAAAACTGTGCAAAAGCAGCGTTTTGGGGCAGGAAACGCACGTTTTGCGTCAAAACTGTGCAAAAGCAGCGTTTTGGTGCACGAAACGCACGTTTTGCGTCAGAACTGTGCAAAAGCAGCGTTTTGGTGCACGAAACGCACGTTTTGCGTCAAAACTGTGCAAAAGCAGCGTTTTGGGGCACGAAACGCACGTTTCGTTGCAAAAGCAGCGTTTTGGGACACGAAACGCACGTTCAGCGTCAAAACTGTGCAAAAGCAGCGTTTTGGTGCACGAAACGCACGTTTTGCGTCAGAACTGTGCAAAAGCAGCGTTTTGGTGCACGAAACGCACGTTTCGTTGCAAAAGCAGCGTTTTGGTGCACGAAACGCACGTTTTGCGTCAAAACTGTGCAAAAGCAGCGTTTTGGGGCACGAAACGCACGTTTTGCGTCAAAACTGTGCAAAAGCAGCGTTTTGGGGCACGAAACGCACGATTTGCGTCAAAACTGTGCAAAACAGCGTTTTGGTGCACGAAACGCACGTTTAGCGTCAAAACTGTGCAAAAGCAGCGTTTTGGTGCACGAAACGCACGTTTTGCGTCAAAACTGTGCAAAAGCAGCGTTTTGGGGCACGAAACGCACGTTTTGCGTCAAAACTGTGCAAAAGCAGCGTTTTGGGGCACGAAACGCACGTTTTGCGTCAAAACTGTGCAAAAGCAGCGTTTTGGGGCCCGAAACGCACGTTTCGTTGCAAAAGCAGCGTTTTGGTGCACGAAACGCACGTTTTGCGTCAAAACTGTGCAAAAGCAGCGTTTTGGTGCACGAAACGCACGTTTCGTTGCAAAAGCAGCGTTTTGGTGCACGAAACGCACGTTTTGCGTCAAAACTGTGCAAAAGCAGCGTTTTGGGGCACGAAACGCACGTTTCGTTGCAAAAGCAGCGTTTTGGGACACGAAACGCACGTTCAGCGTCAAAACTGTGCAAAAGCAGCGTTTTGGTGCACGAAACGCACGTTTTGCGTCAGAACTGTGCAAAAGCAGCGTTTTGGTGCACGAAACGCACGTTTCGTTGCAAAAGCAGCGTTTTGGTGCACGAAACGCACGTTTTGCGTCAAAACTGTGCAAAAGCAGCGTTTTGGGGCACGAAACGCACGTTTCGTTGCAAAAGCAGCGTTTTGGGACACGAAACGCACGTTCAGCGTCAAAACTGTGCAAAAGCAGCGTTTTGGTGCACGAAACGCACGTTTTGCGTCAGAACTGTGCAAAAGCAGCGTTTTGGGGCACGAAACGCACGTTTCGTTGCAAAAGCAGCGTTTTGGTGCACGAAACGCACGTTTTGCGTCAAAACTGTGCAAAACAGCGTTTTGGTGCACGAAACGCACGTTTAGCGTCAAAACTGTGCAAAAGCAGCGTTTTGGTGCACGAAACGCACGTTTTGCGTCAAAACTGTGCAAAAGCAGCTTTTTGGTGCACGAAACGCACGTTTTGCGTCAAAACTGTGCAAAAGCAGCGTTTTGGGGCACGAAACGCACGTTTTGCGTCAAAACTGTGCAAAAGCAGCGTTTTGGTGCACGAAACGCACGTTTTGCGTCAGAACTGTGCAAAAGCAGCGTTTTGGTGCTCGAAACGCACGTTTCGTTGCAAAAGCAGCGTTTTGGTGCACGAAACGCACGTTTTGCGTCAAAACTGTGCAAAAGCAGCGTTTTGGGGCACGAAACGCACGTTTCGTTGCAAAGGCAGCGTTTTGGGGCACGAAACGCACGTTTTGCGTCAAAACTGTGCAAAAGCAGCGTTTTGGAGCACGAAACGCACGTTTTGCGTCAAAACTGTACAAAACAGCGTTTTGGGGCACGAAACGCACGTTTTGCGTTAAAACTGTGCAAAAGCAGCGTTTTGGTGCACGAAACGCACGTTTTGCGTCAAAACTGTGCAAAAGCAGCGTTTTGGGGCCCGAAACGCACGTTTCGTTGCAAAAGCAGCGTTTTGGTGCACGAAACGCACGTTTTGCGTCAAAACTGTGCAAAAGCAGCGTTTTGGTGCACGAAACGCACGTTTCGCTGCAAAAGCAGCGTTTTGGTGCACGAAACGCACGTTTTGCGTCAAAACTGTGCAAAAGCAGCGTTTTGGGGCACGAAACGCACGTTTCGTTGCAAAAGCAGCGTTTTGGGACACGAAACGCACGTTCAGCGTCAAAACTGTGCAAAAGCAGCGTTTTGGTGCACGAAACGCACGTTTTGCGTCAGAACTGTGCAAAAGCAGCGTTTTGGTGCACGAAACGCACGTTTCGTTGCAAAAGCAGCGTTTTGGTGCACGAAACGCACGTTTTGCGTCAAAACTGTGCAAAAGCAGCGTTTTGGGGCACGAAACGCACGTTTCGTTGCGAAAGCAGCGTTTTGGGACACGAAACGCACGTTCAGCGTCAAAACTGTGCAAAAGCAGCGTTTTGGTGCACGAAACGCACGTTTTGCGTCAGAACTGTGCAAAAGCAGCGTTTTGGGGCACGAAACGCACGTTTCGTTGCAAAAGCAGCGTTTTGGTGCACGAAACGCGCGTTTTGCGTCAAAACTGTGCAAAACAGCGTTTTGGTGCACGAAACGCACGTTTAGCGTCAAAACTGTGCAAAAGCAGCGTTTTGGTGCACGAAACGCACGTTTTGCGTCAAAACTGTGCAAAAGCAGCGTTTTGGGGCACGAAACGCACGTTTTGCGTCAAAACTGTGCAAAAGCAGCGTTTTGGGGCACGAAACGCACGTTTTGCGTCAAAACTGTGCAAAAGCAGCGTTTTGGAGCACGAAACGCACGTTTTGCGTCAAAACTGTACAAAACAGCGTTTTGGGGCACGAAACGCACGTTTTGCGTTAAAACTGTGCAAAAGCAGCGTTTTGGTGCACGAAACGCACGTTTTGCGTCAAAACTGTGCAAAAGCAGCGTTTTGGTGCACGAAACGCACGTTTCGTTGCAAAAGCAGCGTTTTGGTGCACGAAACGCACGTTTTGCGTCAAAACTGTGCAAAAGCAGCGTTTTGGGGCACGAAACGCACGTTTTGCGTCAAAACTGTGCAAAAGCAGCGTTTTGGGGCCCGAAACGCACGTTTCGTTGCAAAAGCAGCGTTTTGGTGCACGAAACGCACGTTTTGCGTCAAAACTGTGCAAAAGCAGCGTTTTGGTGCACGAAACGCACGTTTCGTTGCAAAAGCAGCGTTTTGGTGCACGAAACGCACGTTTTGCGTCAAAACTGTGCAAAAGCAGCGTTTTGGGGCACGAAACGCACGTTTCGTTGCAAAAGCAGCGTTTTGGGACACGAAACGCACGTTCAGCGTCAAAACTGTGCAAAAGCAGCGTTTTGGTGCACGAAACGCACGTTTTGCGTCAGAACTGTGCAAAAGCAGCGTTTTGGTGCACGAAACGCACGTTTCGTTGCAAAAGCAGCGTTTTGGTGCACGAAACGCACGTTTTGCGTCAAAACTGTGCAAAAGCAGCGTTTTGGGGCACGAAACGCACGTTTCGTTGCAAAAGCAGCGTTTTGGGACACGAAACGCACGTTCAGCGTCAAAACTGTGCAAAAGCAGCGTTTTGGTGCACGAAACGCACGTTTTGCGTCAGAACTGTGCAAAAGCAGCGTTTTGGGGCACGAAACGCACGTTTCGTTGCAAAAGCAGCGTTTTGGTGCACGAAACGCACGTTTTGCGTCAAAACTGTGCAAAAGCAGCGTTTTGGTGCACGAAACGCACGTTTTGCGTCAAAACTGTGCAAAAGCAGCGTTTTGGGGCAGGAAACGCACGTTTTGCGTCAAAACTGTGCAAAAGCAGCGTTTTGGTGCACGAAACGCACGTTTTGCGTCAGAACTGTGCAAAAGCAGCGTTTTGGTGCACGAAACGCACGTTTTGCGTCAAAACTGTGCAAAAGCAGCGTTTTGGGGCACGAAACGCACGTTTTGCATCAAAACTGTGCAAAAGCAGCGTTTTGGGGCACGAAACGCACGTTTCGTTGCAAAAGCAGCGTTTTGGGGCACGAAACGCACGTTTTGCGTCAAAACTGTGCAAAAGCAGCGTTTTGGGGCACGAAACGCACGTTTTGCGTCAAAACTGTGCAAAACAGCGTTTTGGGGCACGAAACGCATGTTTTGCGTTAAAACTGTGCAAAAGCAGCGTTTTGGTGCACGAAACGCACGTTTTGCGTCAAAACTGTGCAAAAGCAGCGTTTTGGTGCACGAAACGCACGTTTCGTTGCAAAAGCAGCGTTTTGGTGCACGAAACGCACGTTTTGCGTCAAAACTGTGCAAAAGCAGCGTTTTGGTGCACGAAACGCACGTTTTGCGTCAAAACTGTGCAAAAGCAGCGTTTTGGGGCACGAAACGCACGTTTTGCGTTAAAACTGTGCAAAAGCAGCGTTTTGGTGCACGAAACGCACGTTTTGCGTCAAAACTGTGCAAAAGCAGCGTTTTGGGGCCCGAAACGCACGTTTCGTTGCAAAAGCAGCGTTTTGGTGCACGAAACGCACGTTTTGCGTCAAAACTGTGCAAAAGCAGCGTTTTGGTGCACGAAACGCACGTTTCGCTGCAAAAGCAGCGTTTTGGTGCACGAAACGCACGTTTTGCGTCAAAACTGTGCAAAAGCAGCGTTTTGGGGCACGAAACGCACGTTTCGTTGCAAAAGCAGCGTTTTGGGACACGAAACGCACGTTCAGCGTCAAAACTGTGCAAAAGCAGCGTTTTGGTGCACGAAACGCACGTTTTGCGTCAGAACTGTGCAAAAGCAGCGTTTTGGTGCACGAAACGCACGTTTCGTTGCAAAAGCAGCGTTTTGGTGCACGAAACGCACGTTTTGCGTCAAAACTGTGCAAAAGCAGCGTTTTGGGGCACGAAACGCACGTTTCGTTGCAAAAGCAGCGTTTTGGGACACGAAACGCACGTTCAGCGTCAAAACTGTGCAAAAGCAGCGTTTTGGTGCACGAAACGCACGTTTTGCGTCAGAACTGTGCAAAAGCAGCGTTTTGGGGCACGAAACGCACGTTTCGTTGCAAAAGCAGCGTTTTGGTGCACGAAACGCGCGTTTTGCGTCAAAACTGTGCAAAACAGCGTTTTGGTGCACGAAACGCACGTTTAGCGTCAAAACTGTGCAAAAGCAGCGTTTTGGTGCACGAAACGCACGTTTTGCGTCAAAACTGTGCAAAAGCAGCGTTTTGGGGCACGAAACGCACGTTTTGCGTCAAAACTGTGCAAAAGCAGCGTTTTGGGGCACGAAACGCACGTTTTGCGTCAAAACTGTGCAAAAGCAGCGTTTTGGAGCACGAAACGCACGTTTTGCGTCAAAACTGTACAAAACAGCGTTTTGGGGCACGAAACGCACGTTTTGCGTTAAAACTGTGCAAAAGCAGCGTTTTGGTGCACGAAACGCACGTTTTGCGTCAAAACTGTGCAAAAGCAGCGTTTTGGTGCACGAAACGCACGTTTCGTTGCAAAAGCAGCGTTTTGGTGCACGAAACGCACGTTTTGCGTCAAAACTGTGCAAAAGCAGCGTTTTGGGGCACGAAACGCACGTTTTGCGTCAAAACTGTGCAAAAGCAGCGTTTTGGGGCCCGAAACGCACGTTTCGTTGCAAAAGCAGCGTTTTGGTGCACGAAACGCACGTTTTGCGTCAAAACTGTGCAAAAGCAGCGTTTTGGTGCACGAAACGCACGTTTCGTTGCAAAAGCAGCGTTTTGGTGCACGAAACGCACGTTTTGCGTCAAAACTGTGCAAAAGCAGCGTTTTGGGGCACGAAACGCACGTTTCGTTGCAAAAGCAGCGTTTTGGGACACGAAACGCACGTTCAGCGTCAAAACTGTGCAAAAGCAGCGTTTTGGTGCACGAAACGCACGTTTTGCGTCAGAACTGTGCAAAAGCAGCGTTTTGGTGCACGAAACGCACGTTTCGTTGCAAAAGCAGCGTTTTGGTGCACGAAACGCACGTTTTGCGTCAAAACTGTGCAAAAGCAGCGTTTTGGGGCACGAAACGCACGTTTCGTTGCAAAAGCAGCGTTTTGGGACACGAAACGCACGTTCAGCGTCAAAACTGTGCAAAAGCAGCGTTTTGGTGCACGAAACGCACGTTTTGCGTCAGAACTGTGCAAAAGCAGCGTTTTGGGGCACGAAACGCACGTTTCGTTGCAAAAGCAGCGTTTTGGTGCACGAAACGCACGTTTTGCGTCAAAACTGTGCAAAAGCAGCGTTTTGGTGCACGAAACGCACGTTTTGCGTCAAAACTGTGCAAAAGCAGCGTTTTGGGGCAGGAAACGCACGTTTTGCGTCAAAACTGTGCAAAAGCAGCGTTTTGGTGCACGAAACGCACGTTTTGCGTCAGAACTGTGCAAAAGCAGCGTTTTGGTGCACGAAACGCACGTTTTGCGTCAAAACTGTGCAAAAGCAGCGTTTTGGGGCACGAAACGCACGTTTTGCATCAAAACTGTGCAAAAGCAGCGTTTTGGGGCACGAAACGCACGTTTCGTTGCAAAAGCAGCGTTTTGGGGCACGAAACGCACGTTTTGCGTCAAAACTGTGCAAAAGCAGCGTTTTGGGGCACGAAACGCACGTTTTGCGTCAAAACTGTGCAAAACAGCGTTTTGGGGCACGAAACGCATGTTTTGCGTTAAAACTGTGCAAAAGCAGCGTTTTGGTGCACGAAACGCACGTTTTGCGTCAAAACTGTGCAAAAGCAGCGTTTTGGTGCACGAAACGCACGTTTCGTTGCAAAAGCAGCGTTTTGGTGCACGAAACGCACGTTTTGCGTCAAAACTGTGCAAAAGCAGCGTTTTGGTGCACGAAACGCACGTTTTGCGTCAAAACTGTGCAAAAGCAGCGTTTTGGGGCACGAAACGCACGTTTTGCGTCAAAACTGTGCAAAAGCAGCGTTTTGGTGCACGAAACGCACGTTTTGCGTCAGAACTGTGCAAAAGCAGCGTTTTGGTGCTCGAAACGCACGTTTCGTTGCAAAAGCAGCGTTTTGGTGCACGAAACGCACGTTTTGCGTCAAAACTGTGCAAAAGCAGCGTTTTGGGGCACGAAACGCACGTTTCGTTGCAAAGGCAGCGTTTTGGGGCACGAAACGCACGTTTTGCGTCAGAACTGTGCAAAAGCAGCGTTTTGGAGCACGAAACGCACGTTTTGCGTCAAAACTGTACAAAACAGCGTTTTGGGGCACGAAACGCACGTTTTGCGTTAAAACTGTGCAAAAGCAGCGTTTTGGTGCACGAAACGCACGTTTTGCGTCAAAACTGTGCAAAAGCAGCGTTTTGGTGCACGAAACGCACGTTTTGCGTCAAAACTGTGCAAAAGCAGCGTTTTGGTGCACGAAACGCACGTTTCGTTGCAAAAGCAGCGTTTTGGTGCACGAAACGCACGTTTTGCGTCAAAACTGTGCAAAAGCAGCGTTTTGGGGCAGGAAACGCACGTTTTGCGTCAAAACTGTGCAAAAGCAGCGTTTTGGTGCACGAAACGCACGTTTTGCGTCAGAACTGTGCAAAAGCAGCGTTTTGGTGCACGAAACGCACGTTTTGCGTCAAAACTGTGCAAAAGCAGCGTTTTGGGGCCCGAAACGCACGTTTCGTTGCAAAAGCAGCGTTTTGGTGCACGAAACGCACGTTTTGCGTCAAAACTGTGCAAAAGCAGCGTTTTGGTGCACGAAACGCACGTTTCGTTGCAAAAGCAGCGTTTTGGTGCACGAAACGCACGTTTTGCGTCAAAACTGTGCAAAAGCAGCGTTTTGGGGCACGAAACGCACGTTTCGTTGCAAAAGCAGCGTTTTGGGACACGAAACGCACGTTCAGCGTCAAAACTGTGCAAAAGCAGCGTTTTGGTGCACGAAACGCACGTTTTGCGTCAGAACTGTGCAAAAGCAGCGTTTTGGTGCACGAAACGCACGTTTCGTTGCAAAAGCAGCGTTTTGGTGCACGAAACGCACGTTTTGCGTCAAAACTGTGCAAAAGCAGCGTTTTGGGGCACGAAACGCACGTTTCGTTGCAAAAGCAGCGTTTTGGGACACGAAACGCACGTTCAGCGTCAAAACTGTGCAAAAGCAGCGTTTTGGTGCACGAAACGCACGTTTTGCGTCAGAACTGTGCAAAAGCAGCGTTTTGGGGCACGAAACGCACGTTTCGTTGCAAAAGCAGCGTTTTGGTGCACGAAACGCACGTTTTGCGTCAAAACTGTGCAAAACAGCGTTTTGGTGCACGAAACGCACGTTTTGCGTCAAAACTGTGCAAAAGCAGCGTTTTGGTGCACGAAACGCACGTTTTGCGTCAGAACTGTGCAAAAGCAGCGTTTTGGGGCACGAAACGCACGTTTTGCGTCAAAACTGTGCAAAAGCAGCGTTTTGGTGCACGAAACGCACGTTTTGCGTCAGAACTGTGCAAAAGCAGCGTTTTGGTGCTCGAAACGCACGTTTCGTTGCAAAAGCAGCGTTTTGGTGCACGAAACGCACGTTTTGCGTCAAAACTGTGCAAAAGCAGCGTTTTGGGGCACGAAACGCACGTTTCGTTGCAAAGGCAGCGTTTTGGGGCACGAAACGCACGTTTTGCGTCAAAACTGTGCAAAAGCAGCGTTTTGGAGCACGAAACGCACGTTTTGCGTCAAAACTGTACAAAACAGCGTTTTGGGGCACGAAACGCACGTTTTGCGTTAAAACTGTGCAAAAGCAGCGTTTTGGTGCACGAAACGCACGTTTTGCGTCAAAACTGTGCAAAAGCAGCGTTTTGGTGCACGAAACGCACGTTTCGTTGCAAAAGCAGCGTTTTGGTGCACGAAACGCACGTTTTGCGTCAAAACTGTGCAAAAGCAGCGTTTTGGTGCACGAAACGCACGTTTTGCGTCAAAACTGTGCAAAAGCAGCGTTTTGGTGCACGAAACGCACGTTTTGCGTCAAAACTGTGCAAAAGCAGCGTTGTGGTGCACGAAACGCACGTTTCGTTGCAAAAGCAGCGTTTTGGTGCACGAAACGCACGTTTTGCGTCAAAACTGTGCAAAAGCAGCGTTTTGGGGCAGAAAACGCATGTTTTGCGTCAAAACTGTGCAAAAGCAGCGTTTTGGTGCACGAAACGCACGTTTTGCGTCAGAACTGTGCAAAAGCAGCGTTTTGGTGCACGAAACGCACGTTTTGCGTCAAAACTGTGCAAAAGCAGCGTTTTGGGGCACGAAACGCACGTTTTGCATCAAAACTGTGCAAAAGCAGCGTTTTGGGGCACGAAACGCACGTTTCGTTGCAAAAGCAGCGTTTTGGGGCACGAAACGCACGTTTTGCGTCAAAACTGTGCAAAAGCAGCGTTTTGGGGCACGAAACGCACGTTTTGCGTCAAAACTGTGCAAAACAGCGTTTTGGGGCACGAAACGCATGTTTTGCGTTAAAACTGTGCAAAAGCAGCGTTTTGGTGCACGAAACGCACGTTTTGCGTCAAAACTGTGCAAAAGCAGCGTTTTGGTGCACGAAACGCACGTTTCGTTGCAAAAGCAGCGTTTTGGTGCACGAAACGCACGTTTTGCGTCAAAACTGTGCAAAAGCAGCGTTTTGGGGCACGAAACGCACGTTTCGTTGCAAAAGCAGCGTTTTGGGACACGAAACGCACGTTCAGCGTCAAAACTGTGCAAAAGCAGCGTTTTGGTGCACGAAACGCACGTTTTGCGTCAAAACTGTGCAAAAGCAGCGTTTTGGGGCACGAAACGCACGTTTCGTTGCAAAAGCAGCGTTTTGGGACACGAAACGCACGTTCAGCGTCAAAACTGTGCAAAAGCAGCGTTTTGGTGCACGAAACGCACGTTTTGCGTCAGAACTGTGCAAAAGCAGGGTTTTGGTGCACGAAACGCACGTTTTGCGTCAAAACTGTGCAAAAGCAGCGTTTTGGGGCACGAAACGCACGTTTTGCGTCAAAACTGTGCAAAAGCAGCGTTTTGGGGCACGAAACGCACGTTTAGCGTCAAAACTGTGCAAAAGCAGCGTTTTGGTACACGAAACGCACGTTTCGTTGCAAAAGCAGCGTTTTGGTGCACGAAACGCACGTTTCGTTGCAAAAGCAGCGTTTTGGTGCACGAATCGCACGTTTTGCGTCAAAACTGTGCAAAAGCAGCGTTTTGGTGCACGAAACGCACGTTTTGCGTCAAAACTGTGCAAAAGCAGCGTTTTGGGGCACGAAACGCACGTTTTGGGTCAAAGCTGTGCAAAAGCAGCGTTTTGGGGCACGAAACGCACGTCTTGCGTCAAAACTGTGCAAAAGCAGCGTTTTGGTGCACGAAACGCACGTTTCGTTGCAAAAGCAGCGTTTTGGTGCACGAAACGCACGTTTTGCGTCAAAACTGTGCAAAAGCAGCGTTTTGGTGCACGAAACGCACGTTTTGCGTCAAAACTGTGCAAAAGCAGCGTTTTGGTGCACGAAACGCACGTTTTGCGTCAAAACTGTGCAAAACAGCGTTTTGGTGCACGAAACGCACGTTTAGCGTCAAAACTGTGCAAAAGCAGCGTTTTGGTGCACGAAACGCACGTTTTGCGTCAAAACTGTGCAAAAGCAGCGTTTTGGGGCACGAAACGCACGTT
>CALSEM010000120.1:57500-62816 GCA_943735885.1 Stelis phaeoptera | reverse complement strand
GTAACCGCCGAACCGACTAGACGAAACTTTCGAAATTATTTTTCGACGGATAATCGTTCCATTTCGATCGTTGTATGTATATTCTCATTTATCTGACGTATTTACAAAAGGATTTAATTGTTCTTTAAGGAACTTTTGTTATTACCGACCACCGAACCGACTGGAGTGGGACTTAGTCTTTCGAGGTCGAAAGCAATACGCGGCTGGGACTTGGTCTCAGGACGGAACGACGCCGTAACCGCCGAACCGACTAGACGAAACTTTCGAAATTAATTTTCGACGGATAATCGTTCCATTTCGATCGTTGTATGTATATTCTCATTTATCTGACGTATTTACAAAAGGATTTAATTGTTGTTTATGGAACTTTTGTTATTACCGACCACCGAACCGACTGGAGTGGGACTTTGTCTTTCGAGGTCGAAAGCAATACGCGGCTGGGACTTGGTCTCAGGACGGAACGACGCCGTAACCGCCGAACCGACTAGACGAAACTTTCGAAATTAATTTTCGACGGATAATCGTTCCATTTCGATCGTTGTATGTATATTCTCATTTATCTGACGTATTTACAAAAGGATTTAATTGTTGTTTATGGAACTTTTGTTATTACCGACCACCGAACCGACTGGAGTGGGACTTTGTCTTTCGAGGTCGAAAGCAATACGCGGCTGGGACTTGGTGTCAGGACGGAACGACGCCGTAACCGCCGCACCGACTAGACGAAACTTTCGAAATTATTTTTCGACGGATAATCGTTCCATTTCGATCGTTGTATGTATATTCTCATTTATCTGACGTATTTACAAAAGGATTTAATTGTTCTTTAAGGAACTTTTGTTATTACCGACCACCGAACCGACTGGAGTGGGACTTAGTCTTTCGAGGTCGAAAGCAATACGCGGCTGGGACTTGGTCTCAGGACGGAACGACGCCGTAACCGCCGAACCGACTAGACGAAACTTTCGAAATTAATTTTCGACGGATAATCGTTCCATTTCGATCGTTGTATGTATATTCTCATTTATCTGACGTATTTACAAAAGGATTTAATTGTTGTTTATGGAACTTTTGTTATTACCGACCACCGAACCGACTGGAGTGGGACTTAGTCTTTCGAGGTCGAAAGCAATACGCGGCTGGGACTTTGTCTCTGGACGGAATGTGACCGTAACCCCCGAACCGACTGGACGAAACTTTCGAAATTATTTTTCGACGGTTAATCGTTCCATTTCGATCGTTGCACGTATATTCTCATTTATCCGACGTATTTACAAAAGGATTTAATTGTTGTTTAGGGAGCTTTTGTTGTTCCCGACCACCGAACCGACTGGAGTGGGACTTGGTCTTTCGAGGTCGAAAGCAATACGCGGCTGGGACTTTGTCTCAGGACGGAACGATACCGTAACCGCCGAACCGACTAGACGAAACTTTCGAAATTATTTTTCGACGGATAATCGTTCCATTTCGATCGTTGTATGTATATTCTCATTTATCTGACGTATTTACAAAAGGATTTAATTGTTCTTTAAGGAACTTTTGTTATTACCGACCACCGAACCGACTGGAGTGGGACTTAGTCTTTCGAGGTCGAAAGCAATACGCGGCTGGGACTTGGTCTCAGGACGGAACGACGCCGTAACCGCCGAACCGACTAGACGAAACTTTCGAAATTAATTTTCGACGGATAATCGTTCCATTTCGATCGTTGTATGTATATTCTCATTTATCTGACGTATTTACAAAAGGATTTAATTGTTCTTTATGGAACTTTTGTTATTACCGACCACCGAACCGACTGGAGTGGGACTTTGTCTTTCGAGGTCGAAAGCAATACGCGGGCTGGGACTTGGTCTCAGGACGGAACGATACCGTAACCGCCGAACCGACTAGACGAAACTTTCGAAATTATTTTTCGACGGATAATCGTTCCATTTCGATCGTTGCATGTATATTCTCATTTATCCGACGTATTTACAAAAGGATTTAATTGTTGTTTAAGGAACTTTTGTTGTTACCGACCACCGAACCGACTGGAGTGGGACTTAGTCTTTCGGGGTCGAAAGCAATACGCGGCTGGGACTTAGTCTCAGGACGGAACGATACCGTAACCGCCGAACCGACTAGACGAAACTTTCGAAATTATTTTTCGACGGATAATCGTTCCATTTCGATCGTTGTATGTATATTCTCATTTATCTGACGTATTTACAAAAGGATTTAATTGTTCTTTAAGGAACTTTTGGTAATACCGACCACCGAACCGACTGGAGTGGGACTTAGTCTTTCGAGGTCGAAAGCAATACGCGGCTGGGACTTGGTCTCAGGACGGAACGACGCCGTAACCGCCGAACCGACTGGACGAAACTTTCGAAATTATTTTTCGACGGTTAATCGTTCCATTTCGATCGTTGTATGTATATTCTCATTTATCTGACGTATTTACAAAAGGATTTAATTGTTCTTTAAGGAACTTTTGGTAATACCGACCACCGAACCGACTGGAGTGGGACTTAGTCTTTCGAGGTCGAAAGCAATACGCGGCTGGGACTTTGTCTCAGGACGGAACGATACCGTAACCGCCGAACCGACTAGACGAAACTTTCGAAATTATTTTTCGACGGTTAATCGTTCCATTTCGATCGTTCAACGCTATTGTCGTTTATTCGACGTATGTAGATAACGATTTAACCGTTCTTTAAGGAAGTTTTGTTATTACCGACCACCGAACCGACTGGAGTGGGACTTAGTCTTTCGAGGTCGAAAGCAATACGCGGCTGGGACTTTAACTCAGGACGGAACGATACCGTAACCGCCGAACCGACTAGACGAAACTTTCGAAATTATTTTTCGACGGATAATCGTTCCATTTCGATCGTTGTATGTATATTCTCATTTATCTGACGTATTTGCAAAAGGATTTAATTGTTGTTTATGGAACTTTTGTTATTACCGACCACCGAACCGACTGGAGTGGAACTTAGTCTCCGGGAGCTCGAAAGCAATACGCGGCTGGGACTTGGTCTCAGGACGGAACGACGCCGTAACCGCCGAACCGACTGGACGAAACTTTCGAAATTATTTTTCGACGGATAATCGTTCCATTTCGATCGTTGTATGTATATTCTCATTTATCTGACGTATTTGCAAAAGGATTTAATTGTTGTTTATGGAACTTTTGTTATTACCGACCACCGAACCGACTGGAGTGGAACTTAGTCTCCGGGAGCTCGAAAGCAATACGCGGCTGGGACTTGGTCTCAGGACGGAACGACGCCGTAACCGCCGAACCGACTGGACGAAACTTTCGAAATTATTTTTCGACGGATAATCGTTCCATTTCGATCGTTGTATGTATATTCTCATTTATCTGACGTATTTGCAAAAGGATTTAATTGTTGTTTATGGAACTTTTGTTATTACCGACCACCGAACCGACTGGAGTGGAACTTAGTCTCCGGGAGCTCGAAAGCAATACGCGGCTGGGACTTTGTCTCAGGACGGAACGTTACCGTAACCGCCGAACCGACTGGACGAAACTTTCGAAATTATTTTTCGACGATTAATCGTTCCATTTCGATCGTTGTATGTATATTCTCATTTATCTGACGCATTTACAAAAGGATTTAATTGTTGTTTAAGGAACTTTTGTTGTTACCTACCACCGAACCGACTGGAGTGGGACTTAGTCTTTCGAGGTCGAAAGCAATACGCGGCTGGGACTTTAACTCAGGACGGAACGTTACCGTAACCGCCGAACCGACTAGACGAAACTTTCGAAATTATTTTTCGACGATTAATCGTTCCATTTCGATCGTTGTATGTATATTCTCATTTATCTGACGCATTTACAAAAGGATTTAATTGTTGTTTAAGGTACTTTTGTTGTTACCTACCACCGAACCGACTAAACGGAATTTTCGAAAATATTTTTCTGGTCTGTTATTTTTATTATTAATTTTTTTTTTATAATTTTGTACGTTCGTCGGTGATTTTACACGTTCGTTGATTTATTTATCAAAATTTGATACGCATATCGACAGTCTTAATCGTGTATTATTCTTTGAATCGTAGAAAATATATGAAAAAGAATAAAGTTTTTTTCATTAATTTCGCGTCATAAATATTTGCAATTATCGTGTATTACATTGATTTCGTGTTGTACGTGATTATTTATAATTTTTCGGATGTCGATATTTTTTGTCAAAGTTCCATTGTGCCGAGCGAAAGGTACTTTCGCAGCGCGGTTTGGCGCGGTAAGCGGCAGTGCGGTAGCCCGGGCGTCGCCGACCTTCCGGCCGCCCGTTTCGTATCTATAAGGAGACGTCGGTCCGGTCGAGCCGGGCGAAACAGCGTCGGGCGCGTAGCACTTTTATGACCTCGGTTGAGAAGCTGTCTACCGCTCCTCGAGGAAACCTTTTCCTCGACTGTTCTCGTCCCGGCTACGATTCGGATTTTCTCCACACTGCATGACCACGGGTCGGTGTCTAAGACCGAATGGCCCATATGTGGTAAGCCTCTAACATAAGGCAGGTGACCTCGTATGCACAATTATATCGTGCGTACTTGCGTACCATCCGAGCATTAACTTCTGTATACCCGTACGATAATAAGTACGGGTATAGAACTTTGAACAATTTTATATATAAGAGAGAGGAGAGTATGAGAATGAATGAGAGAGTGGCGTTGAACGAACGAAAAGTTCGTTGCAACGGCCTTGAGAAGGGAGACTAAAGAGACTTTTGCATCAAGTCCAAAAATATAAATACATTATTACGTCACGAAATGAAAGAAAGATTGAGGAGGAATGAGAGAAATTGGAGAATAAATAAAACTAATGGGATGAAAGTATCGGAGTTTAATTTTGTGGAAACTCTACGATACTCTTATACCAAGTGTTTTGGTTTGGGGGCAGCCAGCACTTTGGATATCGAGAAAGTTTGAGAGAAAGGAGAAAAACACCACGAAGTTGTGTGTGTATTTTTGAATGATTGTAAAAGAGTATCGGCGAGAGAGTTTAATTTTCGTGGAGGCTCGTACTCGTCGATACTACTATCGGTATACCGGAGTGTTTTTGGAAACCGGGCATTTCGGATACCGATAGAAGAAAGAGGAGGAAGAAGTGTGTGGTGGAGAGAGGCTAAATGAGAAATATTGGTTAAAATGAAAAAAGTAGAGTATCGAAGTTTAGTTTAATGTGGAGACTTGCGATACTCTGCTGCTGAGTGTGTTGTGGTATATACCAAGTGTTTATAAGTTTTATGTGGATGGGCACTTGGAATACCGAAAGCAACCACCAGAGAGGAGGAGTTTGTC
>CALSEM010000120.1:50000-55000 GCA_943735885.1 Stelis phaeoptera | reverse complement strand
AAATGGTATAATATATATTTATTATACGCATAAATGATATTTATATATATCATATGGAATTGACGGAAGGAAAATAATGAAATTGACTTGAACACTTTGAACACGAAAATGACTTTAAACACTTTGGAAAAATAGAGGTCCGAGCCGAAACAAATACCAAAACTTTTGTTAAAACGATGATTGAAATATGTGCCGTGTTGCGCGGAGGATACAGAACGGTTACGTGCAGGAGGTTCGCTTTGAAATTCTTCATCGCGTTTGCTCCCGTCCGTTCACGAATCCGCGCCCCGGCATATATGTGCGATATTTATTATATATATATACTATCTCATCATGAGAGAGAAATTGGTTAAATGAGAGAGTTTATGCCGCGATGCGCGGAGGATACGGAACGGTTACGTGCAGGAGGTTCGCTATGGTTCTCATCGCGTTTGCTCCCGTCCGTTCACGAATCCGCGCCCGGCATATACGAATGAATATTATTTCTCATCATGAGAAGAGATATATATATATATTGGTTAAAAATGAGAAAAACAGCGTTGCGATAGAACCACGCCGGACCATTTTCAACGCACAACGAGAAATAAGGGTTCGCTCTTTTGGACGAATGAAAAAGAAAATAAGACGCCTGCGTGAGGTCTCTGACTTCTCTCCGCTTCTTCTTCTCCTGCTCTCTATAAACATATTATTACAAATATGTTGTGTGGCGGTTCCATCGTCTGGGTACACAAAACAAAAAATCGAAAAATGTCGTAACACACAAAATGATTGAACACGCTCTCTATAAGGAGAAAAAGTCGTAACACACAATATTATTATTATGGGTATGAACGTAAACGAAAGGATCATACAAAATGCTGGAAATACGAAAGAAAGAAGGATCATCATCATCATCAATATGATGAAATATATTATTGTTATTGTTGTACCCGTCGTTGCGATCGATACCCACACAGGTTAAATCGAGAGATAGAGAGAACCGGGGAGAGAGAGAGTGGAAGAAAAACAGAAGACCCGCCGTCTGTGATCTTTTTCTGCTAAAAGCAGCCTGATACTCTGTTTTTCATTTTTATCATGGTGGTCTGCGTTGCGTGGTTCGCGTATTGTCGCAGAAACGTATAAAACGGCGCGACGGCAAAAAGGAAGAAGAATGTGTTAAAATGGGATATAAAGAGAACGCGCGGTGGCGGAGCGGCTATTACCCGCCGCCCCTTCCGAGGCTGTTGAACAGAGGTTACTGTACGGTTTGGACATAAGAACGAGAAACCGTCGAAACTTTGTTTTCGCGACGTTCATTCCACCGTCGGCCTCTCGCACCTTGGTCGGGCGTGTGTTTGCGGGGGTACTCTCCACAGCTCCACCGCGTTGTTGTTTTTCTTCTTTGCCCCGTTGCGTACAGTTATATACTGTCCTGGTGTATATATACAATAATATATATATACGACGACGAATCCGATATCATTCGCCTATCTGAGGAAACGGCGAGTGGATATCGGGGTCGGGTAACCACAACAAACCTATATCGAATCGAAAACTCACAATCGCGCGTTGATCGTGAGTCCCGGTGTGGTGTGGTTTGTTTTCGTTACGGCTTGCAAATACGGACCGGCTGTGAAGCGAAGATTAAAAGAGGAGTCGCGTGACACACAACACGAGGATAAATATGGTGATAAATTGCGGTTAAATACGATGTTGTTGTTTGTCGTCACCGTAGACTCCTCTATCGACGCCGGCCGCGAAGTCCGTTGCAACTTTTGCAACAAAACGAAAACAGTTATATAACCACACGACGCGCGCCGGGACTCTGCCGCGCGAGAGGTGCGTTCGTTCGATTATATCGAGAAAAATTTGTCGAGGCGTTCTGAGAGACCGCACACAACAACAGACACATTGGTTAAATACGATTGGTTAAATTGGCATGTTAAATTTTGGTGTTGGATCTCTCGCCCTCTGTGTTTTTCTCGAAAGGTTTTTGAATGTATTTCTTTACGCCCGACCGTCGAAAGAGAGGAGGAACGAACTTCTCTCTCGACGGTTTTCGTCTCAGGACGCACAATCGTGTCGTCGAGCTGTGTGCGCACAGCGAATCGCGCGTCGTCCACCGGTAGGATAAATTGAGGATAAATAGAGAAAAAAAAGACCGGTGCGACGTGTGGCGACGCTCAAAATCCTCTCCTTCGGTGCGCTGGTTGGAGAGGCGTTGCGAGCAATTCTCAAATCTTGTGTTAAACAGAGAGAAAATTTTAGAACCCCGAGATGAAACTGAATTTTAAATAAAATTTACGATTACCCTGAACGGTGGATCACTTGGCTCGTGGGTCGATGAAGAACGCAGCTAATTGCGCGTCAACGTGTGAACTGCAGGACACATGAACATCGACATTTCGAACGCACATTGCGGTCCACGGATACAATTCCTGGACCACGCCTGGCTGAGGGTCGTTTACATAACCAAAGACTGCTTGCGTTGTCTCTCGCTAAATCGGAGAAAATATTTTTGTTACCCGCCGTCGTTTTCACCTTTCCAAAAATATATGGCGGGGGAGAACGTTTCGGAGCGTGGAACTTGAATTTCTCGAAAACGGAGAGATTTCAACGTACGAGCGATGGTTGGGTCGTTCGTCGGCGTTTGTCGCGGAAAGCGGTGTGCGCTTGCAACTTGAAAGTGGTGTGGCCACTGGATAAAAAGGGAAAAGAGAATGTTTAATATCTCCGTCGATGGGCGGGCGAAGGGAGAACAAAATTGCCGGAATCTCATTTTGGACTGGCGCAAGTGCTTTTAGCGGCGTGTGAAGTCTTTTCTCGTTGTGTTAAATGCTTTGTCGAGAAACGACCGCCCGCGAGGAGCACCGAGTCCCTTGATGAAAAGATTCTCAGGCGAGGTTTCTCCACCCTGTCTAATCCCCCGGTGTATATTTTGTAACATTCGATTTTTGTGGTCATATTTATAAGTAGAGTTGCACAGCACCGCTGTTGAGGAATTTACCTCGTCCGCGCTCCCGACGTGGCCTGAAACGAATTTTTTTTTTGCTAAAAAAAAAAGCGAGAAAGGTGTTTGGAGCTTCAACACGTTGTGTGTTGCGTTGGTTAAAAATGGATTTTTACTGGTTAAAAAGTCCGATGGGGTGTGTGCGTTTATCTTGGTAAGAGTGCACATTAATTGGTTAAAACGGTGTTAACTTCTTGCAGTCCCAGGGGTGTGAATACGTTGTGTGTGGATAGGAAGGAGTTCTTTCCCCCGCGCTTCTTAACTAAATATATATCCTCCTTACGATCGCAGAAAGTTTTCTGTAAGACTGCGTCAAGGGAGAGAGAGAACCTTCTCTCTCCGCCAGCGAGAAAACTGTGTACGGGATTTGTAACGAATGAGGATTATTTTAGCGGAAGCGATCGGTGAGGGAAGGAACCACCTGTCGCCCGCGCGTATATCTTATCGCACCCTCCTTGGCGAGACTCTCGAGGTTTTCAGGATAAAGATAATTAAAAAGCACATATACCAGATAAAACATCGCCGCCACTCCGTCGTGTTATAAAAATCCATATAATATAAATAACAACGCCGCGCGTGCTAAAAGATAAGCTTCAAATTTGTTAAAATACACGAAGGAGAGAATTAACTACTTCGTCGTTGTTGAGACAAGCGAGACCGCGCGTCAAAGTTGCCGGTCGTCCAGTCCCCGAAACGCTCTATAATATATATATATATATATATAAGTGTTCCAACGAGAAAATCCGAAAGAGAAGAAGAAGCGGAGAGAGATATATTTTGGAGGGAAAGATGGTTATACAGAGTTTGGTTTCCCCTTGCGCTCGGAATTACATATGAAAAATCTGTTGTGGTGGAGGAGAGTGGTTAAACGAGAAAGACTGCGCCCCGCGTTGGCTAAAACGAGAGATAAACGAACGCGCGCGGGTCAGCTCTTTCTGGCTCTGCCTGCTGCTCTCAGATTTTCATATCCGACGCGCCTAAAGGCGAATGAAACCAACCGATCGAACCACACAACCCACCGGATGTGATAAAAAAGATCTCTCTCTATCTATCTCTGGGATCGTTGCGAACGGATAAAATGGATCAAATATATATATTGCAGCTATAAACGGACGGACGTTAAACATTGTGCCGGACGATTGTCGTCCAGCGGAGTGTCTCGTTTTGTACGTGATAAATGTGAATAAAATTTGTTAAAAAGGAACAAAAAAATCAACAACGAAAACACGAAGGAGAAATTTGGGTAAAACGCGGCGATGAAATTTGCTGTCGTCGTTCCACCATTGAACTCTTTACTCTACTTCTTCTTCCTCCTCCTTGCTTTATTTCTTCGTTCGTTCCTGTGCTCGTTTCATTTGATAAAATTGTTTTACAACAGAGAGAGAAATAGGATAAATTGCATTGTGGATAAATCGAAAAAGATTTTTTTTTCTCTCTGTTTGTGTGAAACCGAAAGAGCACGATTGCTAAACCAGAGGAACACGAAGAGAGTCTTGGAAGCAAGTTGTTAGGAGAGGAAGAAAGGAGAGAGAGAGAAGAGAAGAAAAATGGGTGTTTAAAAGGGACGACACGCAAACACGACATATCGCTCTGCTCCTCTTCTTCTTTTTAACCCTTTCGACCAAATTGTATATACGACGACCTCAGAGTAGGCGAGATTACCCGCTGAATTTAAGCATATTATTAAGCGGAGGAAAAGAAACTAACCAGGATTTCCTTAGTAGCGGCGAGCGAACAGGAATTAGCCCAGCACTGAATCCCGCGGTACCGCCGCTGGGAAATGTAGTGTTCAGGAGGATCCGTTTATCCCGAGACATCGAACCGCGTCCAAGTCCATCTTGAATGGGGCCATTTACCCATAGAGGGTGCCAGGCCCGTAGCGACCGGTTACGCGTTTCGGGAGGATCTCTCCTTAGAGTCGGGTTGCTTGAGAGTGCAGCCCTAAGTGGGTGGTAAACTCCATCTAAGGCTAAATATGACCACGAGACCGATAGCGAACAAGTACCGTGAG
>CALSEM010000120.1:32500-42500 GCA_943735885.1 Stelis phaeoptera | reverse complement strand
GAACGACGCCGTAACCGCCGAACCGACTGGACGAAACTTTCGAAATTATTTTTCGACGGTTAATCGTTCCATTTCGGTCGTTCAACGCTATTGTCGTTTATTCGACGTATGTGGATAACGATTTAACCGTTCTTTAAGGAACTTTTGTTATTACCGACCACCGAACCGACTGGAGTGGGACTTAGTCTTTCGAGGTCGAAAGCAATACGCGGCTGGGACTTGGTCTCAGGACGGAACGACGCCGTAACCGCCGAACCGACTAGACGAAACTTTCGAAATTAATTTTCGACGGATAATCGTTCCATTTCGATCGTTGTATGTATATTCTCATTTATCCGACGTATTTACAAAAGGATTTAATTGTTGTTTAGGGAGCTTTTGTTGTTCCCGACCACCGAACCGACTGGAGTGGGACTTAGTCTTTCGAGGTCGAAAGCAATACGCGGCTGGGACTTTGTCTCTGGACGGAATGTGACCGTAACCCCCGAACCGACTGGACGAAACTTTCGAAATTATTTTTCGACGGTTAATCGTTCCATTTCGGTCGTTCAACGCTATTGTCGTTTATTCGACGTATGTGGATAACGATTTAACCGTTCTTTAAGGAACTTTTGTTATTACCGACCACCGAACCGACTGGAGTGGAACTTAGTCTCCGGGAGCTCGAAAGCAATACGCGGCTGGGACTTTGTCTCAGGACGGAACGACGCCGTAACCGCCGAACCGACTGGACGAAACTTTCGAAATTATTTTTCGACGGTTAATCGTTCCATTTCGGTCGTTCAACGCTATTGTCGTTTATTCGACGTATGTGGATAACGATTTAACCGTTCTTTAAGGAACTTTTGTTATTACCGACCACCGAACCGACTGGAGTGGGACTTAGTCTTTCGAGGTCGAAAGCAATACGCGGCTGGGACTTGGTCTCAGGACGGAACGACGCCGTAACCGCCGAACCGACTAGACGAAACTTTCGAAATTAATTTTCGACGGATAATCGTTCCATTTCGATCGTTGTATGTATATTCTCATTTATCCGACGTATTTACAAAAGGATTTAATTGTTGTTTAGGGAGCTTTTGTTGTTCCCGACCACCGAACCGACTGGAGTGGGACTTGGTCTTTCGAGGTCGAAAGCAATACGCGGCTGGGACTTTGTCTCAGGACGGAACGATACCGTAACCGCCGAACCGACTAGACGAAACTTTCGAAATTATTTTTCGACGGATAATCGTTCCATTTCGATCGTTGTATGTATATTCTCATTTATCTGACGTATTTACAAAAGGATTTAATTGTTCTTTAAGGAACTTTTGTTATTACCGACCACCGAACCGACTGGAGTGGGACTTAGTCTTTCGAGGTCGAAAGCAATACGCGGCTGGGACTTGGTCTCAGGACGGAACGACGCCGTAACCGCCGAACCGACTAGACGAAACTTTCGAAATTAATTTTCGACGGATAATCGTTCCATTTCGATCGTTGTATGTATATTCTCATTTATCTGACGTATTTACAAAAGGATTTAATTGTTGTTTATGGAACTTTTGTTATTACCGACCACCGAACCGACTGGAGTGGGACTTTGTCTTTCGAGGTCGAAAGCAATACGCGGCTGGGACTTGGTGTCAGGACGGAACGACGCCGTAACCGCCGAACCGACTAGACGAAACTTTCGAAATTATTTTTCGACGGATAATCGTTCCATTTCGATCGTTGTATGTATATTCTCATTTATCTGACGTATTTACAAAAGGATTTAATTGTTCTTTAAGGAACTTTTGTTATTACCGACCACCGAACCGACTGGAGTGGGACTTAGTCTTTCGAGGTCGAAAGCAATACGCGGCTGGGACTTGGTCTCAGGACGGAACGACGCCGTAACCGCCGAACCGACTAGACGAAACTTTCGAAATTAATTTTCGACGGATAATCGTTCCATTTCGATCGTTGTATGTATATTCTCATTTATCTGACGTATTTACAAAAGGATTTAATTGTTGTTTATGGAACTTTTGTTATTACCGACCACCGAACCGACTGGAGTGGGACTTTGTCTTTCGAGGTCGAAAGCAATACGCGGCTGGGACTTTGTGTCAGGACGGAACGACGCCGTAACCGCCGAACCGACTAGACGAAACTTTCGAAATTATTTTTCGACGGATAATCGTTCCATTTCGATCGTTGTATGTATATTCTCATTTATCTGACGTATTTACAAAAGGATTTAATTGTTCTTTAAGGAACTTTTGTTATTACCGACCACCGAACCGACTGGAGTGGGACTTAGTCTTTCGAGGTCGAAAGCAATACGCGGCTGGGACTTGGTCTCAGGACGGAACGACGCCGTAACCGCCGAACCGACTAGACGAAACTTTCGAAATTAATTTTCGACGGATAATCGTTCCATTTCGATCGTTGTATGTATATTCTCATTTATCTGACGTATTTACAAAAGGATTTAATTGTTGTTTATGGAACTTTTGTTATTACCGACCACCGAACCGACTGGAGTGGGACTTTGTCTTTCGAGGTCGAAAGCAATACGCGGCTGGGACTTTGTGTCAGGACGGAACGACGCCGTAACCGCCGAACCGACTAGACGAAACTTTCGAAATTATTTTTCGACGGATAATCGTTCCATTTCGATCGTTGTATGTATATTCTCATTTATCTGACGTATTTACAAAAGGATTTAATTGTTCTTTAAGGAACTTTTGTTATTACCGACCACCGAACCGACTGGAGTGGAACTTAGTCTCCGGGAGCTCGAAAGCAATACGCGGCTGGGACTTTGTCTCAGGACGGAACGACGCCGTAACCGCCGAACCGACTGGACGAAACTTTCGAAATTATTTTTCGACGGTTAATCGTTCCATTTCGGTCGTTCAACGCTATTGTCGTTTATTCGACGTATGTGGATAACGATTTAACCGTTCTTTAAGGAACTTTTGTTATTACCGACCACCGAACCGACTGGAGTGGGACTTAGTCTTTCGAGGTCGAAAGCAATACGCGGCTGGGACTTGGTCTCAGGACGGAACGACGCCGTAACCGCCGAACCGACTAGACGAAACTTTCGAAATTAATTTTCGACGGATAATCGTTCCATTTCGATCGTTGTATGTATATTCTCATTTATCCGACGTATTTACAAAAGGATTTAATTGTTGTTTAGGGAGCTTTTGTTGTTCCCGACCACCGAACCGACTGGAGTGGGACTTAGTCTTTCGAGGTCGAAAGCAATACGCGGCTGGGACTTTGTCTCTGGACGGAATGTGACCGTAACCCCCGAACCGACTGGACGAAACTTTCGAAATTATTTTTCGACGGTTAATCGTTCCATTTCGGTCGTTCAACGCTATTGTCGTTTATTCGACGTATGTGGATAACGATTTAACCGTTCTTTAAGGAACTTTTGTTATTACCGACCACCGAACCGACTGGAGTGGAACTTAGTCTCCGGGAGCTCGAAAGCAATACGCGGCTGGGACTTTGTCTCAGGACGGAACGACGCCGTAACCGCCGAACCGACTGGACGAAACTTTCGAAATTATTTTTCGACGGTTAATCGTTCCATTTCGGTCGTTCAACGCTATTGTCGTTTATTCGACGTATGTGGATAACGATTTAACCGTTCTTTAAGGAACTTTTGTTATTACCGACCACCGAACCGACTGGAGTGGGACTTAGTCTTTCGAGGTCGAAAGCAATACGCGGCTGGGACTTGGTCTCAGGACGGAACGACGCCGTAACCGCCGAACCGACTAGACGAAACTTTCGAAATTAATTTTCGACGGATAATCGTTCCATTTCGATCGTTGTATGTATATTCTCATTTATCCGACGTATTTACAAAAGGATTTAATTGTTGTTTAGGGAGCTTTTGTTGTTCCCGACCACCGAACCGACTGGAGTGGGACTTGGTCTTTCGAGGTCGAAAGCAATACGCGGCTGGGACTTTGTCTCAGGACGGAACGATACCGTAACCGCCGAACCGACTAGACGAAACTTTCGAAATTATTTTTCGACGGATAATCGTTCCATTTCGATCGTTGTATGTATATTCTCATTTATCTGACGTATTTACAAAAGGATTTAATTGTTCTTTAAGGAACTTTTGTTATTACCGACCACCGAACCGACTGGAGTGGGACTTAGTCTTTCGAGGTCGAAAGCAATACGCGGCTGGGACTTGGTCTCAGGACGGAACGACGCCGTAACCGCCGAACCGACTAGACGAAACTTTCGAAATTAATTTTCGACGGATAATCGTTCCATTTCGATCGTTGTATGTATATTCTCATTTATCTGACGTATTTACAAAAGGATTTAATTGTTGTTTATGGAACTTTTGTTATTACCGACCACCGAACCGACTGGAGTGGGACTTTGTCTTTCGAGGTCGAAAGCAATACGCGGCTGGGACTTGGTGTCAGGACGGAACGACGCCGTAACCGCCGAACCGACTAGACGAAACTTTCGAAATTATTTTTCGACGGATAATCGTTCCATTTCGATCGTTGTATGTATATTCTCATTTATCTGACGTATTTACAAAAGGATTTAATTGTTCTTTAAGGAACTTTTGTTATTACCGACCACCGAACCGACTGGAGTGGGACTTAGTCTTTCGAGGTCGAAAGCAATACGCGGCTGGGACTTGGTCTCAGGACGGAACGACGCCGTAACCGCCGAACCGACTAGACGAAACTTTCGAAATTAATTTTCGACGGATAATCGTTCCATTTCGATCGTTGTATGTATATTCTCATTTATCTGACGTATTTACAAAAGGATTTAATTGTTGTTTATGGAACTTTTGTTATTACCGACCACCGAACCGACTGGAGTGGGACTTTGTCTTTCGAGGTCGAAAGCAATACGCGGCTGGGACTTTGTGTCAGGACGGAACGACGCCGTAACCGCCGAACCGACTAGACGAAACTTTCGAAATTATTTTTCGACGGATAATCGTTCCATTTCGATCGTTGTATGTATATTCTCATTTATCTGACGTATTTACAAAAGGATTTAATTGTTCTTTAAGGAACTTTTGTTATTACCGACCACCGAACCGACTGGAGTGGGACTTAGTCTTTCGAGGTCGAAAGCAATACGCGGCTGGGACTTGGTCTCAGGACGGAACGACGCCGTAACCGCCGAACCGACTAGACGAAACTTTCGAAATTAATTTTCGACGGATAATCGTTCCATTTCGATCGTTGTATGTATATTCTCATTTATCTGACGTATTTACAAAAGGATTTAATTGTTGTTTATGGAACTTTTGTTATTACCGACCACCGAACCGACTGGAGTGGGACTTAGTCTTTCGAGGTCGAAAGCAATACGCGGCTGGGACTTTGTCTCTGGACGGAATGTGACCGTAACCCCCGAACCGACTGGACGAAACTTTCGAAATTTTTTTTCGACGGTTAATCGTTCCGTTTCGATCGTTGTATGTATATTCTCATTTATCCGACGTATTTACAAAAGGATTTAATTGTTGTTTAGGGAGCTTTTGTTGTTCCCGACCACCGAACCGACTGGAGTGGGACTTAGTCTTTCGAGGTCGAAAGCAATACGCGGCTGGGACTTGGTCTCAGGACGGAACGATACCGTAACCGCCGAACCGACTAGACGAAACTTTCGAAATTATTTTTCGACGGATAATCGTTCCATTTCGATCGTTGTATGTATATTCTCATTTATCTGACGTATTTACAAAAGGATTTAATTGTTCTTTAAGGAACTTTTGTTATTACCGACCACCGAACCGACTGGAGTGGGACTTAGTCTTTCGAGGTCGAAAGCAATACGCGGCTGGGACTTGGTCTCAGGACGGAACGACGCCGTAACCGCCGAACCGACTAGACGAAACTTTCGAAATTAATTTTCGACGGATAATCGTTCCATTTCGATCGTTGTATGTATATTCTCATTTATCTGACGTATTTACAAAAGGATTTAATTGTTGTTTATGGAACTTTTGTTATTACCGACCACCGAACCGACTGGAGTGGGACTTTGTCTTTCGAGGTCGAAAGCAATACGCGGCTGGGACTTGGTGTCAGGACGGAACGACGCCGTAACCGCCGCACCGACTAGACGAAACTTTCGAAATTATTTTTCGACGGATAATCGTTCCATTTCGATCGTTGTATGTATATTCTCATTTATCTGACGTATTTACAAAAGGATTTAATTGTTCTTTAAGGAACTTTTGTTATTACCGACCACCGAACCGACTGGAGTGGGACTTAGTCTTTCGAGGTCGAAAGCAATACGCGGCTGGGACTTGGTCTCAGGACGGAACGACGCCGTAACCGCCGAACCGACTAGACGAAACTTTCGAAATTAATTTTCGACGGATAATCGTTCCATTTCGATCGTTGTATGTATATTCTCATTTATCTGACGTATTTACAAAAGGATTTAATTGTTGTTTATGGAACTTTTGTTATTACCGACCACCGAACCGACTGGAGTGGGACTTAGTCTTTCGAGGTCGAAAGCAATACGCGGCTGGGACTTTGTCTCTGGACGGAATGTGACCGTAACCCCCGAACCGACTGGACGAAACTTTCGAAATTATTTTTCGACGGTTAATCGTTCCATTTCGATCGTTGCACGTATATTCTCATTTATCCGACGTATTTACAAAAGGATTTAATTGTTGTTTAGGGAGCTTTTGTTGTTCCCGACCACCGAACCGACTGGAGTGGGACTTGGTCTTTCGAGGTCGAAAGCAATACGCGGCTGGGACTTTGTCTCAGGACGGAACGATACCGTAACCGCCGAACCGACTAGACGAAACTTTCGAAATTATTTTTCGACGGATAATCGTTCCATTTCGATCGTTGTATGTATATTCTCATTTATCTGACGTATTTACAAAAGGATTTAATTGTTCTTTAAGGAACTTTTGTTATTACCGACCACCGAACCGACTGGAGTGGGACTTAGTCTTTCGAGGTCGAAAGCAATACGCGGCTGGGACTTGGTCTCAGGACGGAACGACGCCGTAACCGCCGAACCGACTAGACGAAACTTTCGAAATTAATTTTCGACGGATAATCGTTCCATTTCGATCGTTGTATGTATATTCTCATTTATCTGACGTATTTACAAAAGGATTTAATTGTTGTTTATGGAACTTTTGTTATTACCGACCACCGAACCGACTGGAGTGGGACTTTGTCTTTCGAGGTCGAAAGCAATACGCGGCTGGGACTTGGTGTCAGGACGGAACGACGCCGTAACCGCCGAACCGACTAGACGAAACTTTCGAAATTATTTTTCGACGGATAATCGTTCCATTTCGATCGTTGTATGTATATTCTCATTTATCTGACGTATTTACAAAAGGATTTAATTGTTCTTTAAGGAACTTTTGTTATTACCGACCACCGAACCGACTGGAGTGGGACTTAGTCTTTCGAGGTCGAAAGCAATACGCGGCTGGGACTTGGTCTCAGGACGGAACGACGCCGTAACCGCCGAACCGACTAGACGAAACTTTCGAAATTAATTTTCGACGGATAATCGTTCCATTTCGATCGTTGTATGTATATTCTCATTTATCTGACGTATTTACAAAAGGATTTAATTGTTGTTTATGGAACTTTTGTTATTACCGACCACCGAACCGACTGGAGTGGGACTTTGTCTTTCGAGGTCGAAAGCAATACGCGGCTGGGACTTTGTGTCAGGACGGAACGACGCCGTAACCGCCGAACCGACTAGACGAAACTTTCGAAATTATTTTTCGACGGATAATCGTTCCATTTCGATCGTTGTATGTATATTCTCATTTATCTGACGTATTTACAAAAGGATTTAATTGTTCTTTAAGGAACTTTTGTTATTACCGACCACCGAACCGACTGGAGTGGGACTTAGTCTTTCGAGGTCGAAAGCAATACGCGGCTGGGACTTGGTCTCAGGACGGAACGACGCCGTAACCGCCGAACCGACTAGACGAAACTTTCGAAATTAATTTTCGACGGATAATCGTTCCATTTCGATCGTTGTATGTATATTCTCATTTATCTGACGTATTTACAAAAGGATTTAATTGTTGTTTATGGAACTTTTGTTATTACCGACCACCGAACCGACTGGAGTGGGACTTAGTCTTTCGAGGTCGAAAGCAATACGCGGCTGGGACTTGGTCTCAGGACGGAACGATACCGTAACCGCCGAACCGACTAGACGAAACTTTCGAAATTATTTTTCGACGGATAATCGTTCCATTTCGATCGTTGCATGTATATTCTCATTTATCTGACGTATTTGCAAAAGGATTTAATTGTTGTTTATGGAACTTTTGTTATTACCGACCACCGAACCGACTGGAGTGGAACTTAGTCTCCGGGAGCTCGAAAGCAATACGCGGCTGGGACTTGGTCTCAGGACGGAACGACGCCGTAACCGCCGAACCGACTGGACGAAACTTTCGAAATTATTTTTCGACGGATAATCGTTCCATTTCGATCGTTGTATGTATATTCTCATTTATCTGACGTATTTGCAAAAGGATTTAATTGTTGTTTATGGAACTTTTGTTATTACCGACCACCGAACCGACTGGAGTGGAACTTAGTCTCCGGGAGCTCGAAAGCAATACGCGGCTGGGACTTGGTCTCAGGACGGAACGACGCCGTAACCGCCGAACCGACTGGACGAAACTTTCGAAATTATTTTTCGACGGATAATCGTTCCATTTCGATCGTTGTATGTATATTCTCATTTATCTGACGTATTTGCAAAAGGATTTAATTGTTGTTTATGGAACTTTTGTTATTACCGACCACCGAACCGACTGGAGTGGAACTTAGTCTCCGGGAGCTCGAAAGCAATACGCGGCTGGGACTTTGTCTCAGGACGGAACGTTACCGTAACCGCCGAACCGACTGGACGAAACTTTCGAAATTATTTTTCGACGATTAATCGTTCCATTTCGATCGTTGTATGTATATTCTCATTTATCTGACGCATTTACAAAAGGATTTAATTGTTGTTTAAGGAACTTTTGTTGTTACCTACCACCGAACCGACTGGAGTGGGACTTAGTCTTTCGAGGTCGAAAGCAATACGCGGCTGGGACTTTAACTCAGGACGGAACGTTACCGTAACCGCCGAACCGACTAGACGAAACTTTCGAAATTATTTTTCGACGATTAATCGTTCCATTTCGATCGTTGTATGTATATTCTCATTTATCTGACGCATTTACAAAAGGATTTAATTGTTGTTTAAGGTACTTTTGTTGTTACCTACCACCGAACCGACTAAACGGAATTTTCGAAAATATTTTTCTGGTCTGTTATTTTTATTATTAATTTTTTTTTTATAATTTTGTACGTTCGTCGGTGATTTTACACGTTCGTTGATTTATTTATCAAAATTTGATACGCATATCGACAGTCTTAATCGTGTATTATTCTTTGAATCGTAGAAAATATATGAAAAAGAATAAAGTTTTTTTCATTAATTTCGCGTCATAAATATTTGCAATTATCGTGTATTACATTGATTTCGTGTTGTACGTGATTATTTATAATTTTTCGGATGTCGATATTTTTTGTCAAAGTTCCATTGTGCCGAGCGAAAGGTACTTTCGCAGCGCGGTTTGGCGCGGTAAGCGGCAGTGCGGTAGCCCGGGCGTCGCCGACCTTCCGGCCGCCCGTTTCGTATCTATAAGGAGACGTCGGTCCGGTCGAGCCGGGCGAAACAGCGTCGGGCGCGTAGCACTTTTATGACCTCGGTTGAGAAGCTGTCTACCGCTCCTCGAGGAAACCTTTTCCTCGACTGTTCTCGTCCCGGCTACGATTCGGATTTTCTCCACACTGCATGACCACGGGTCGGTGTCTAAGACCGAATGGCCCATATGTGGTAAGCCTCTAACATAAGGCAGGTGACCTCGTATGCACAATTATATCGTGCGTACTTGCGTACCATCCGAGCATTAACTTCTGTATACCCGTACGATAAT
>CALSEM010000120.1:25000-27500 GCA_943735885.1 Stelis phaeoptera | reverse complement strand
GCCGGGACTCTGCCGCGCGAGAGGTGCGTTCGTTCGATTATATCGAGAAAAATTTGTCGAGGCGTTCTGAGAGACCGCACACAACAACAGACACATTGGTTAAATACGATTGGTTAAATTGGCATGTTAAATTTTGGTGTTGGATCTCTCGCCCTCTGTGTTTTTCTCGAAAGGTTTTTGAATGTATTTCTTTACGCCCGACCGTCGAAAGAGAGGAGGAACGAACTTCTCTCTCGACGGTTTTCGTCTCAGGACGCACAATCGTGTCGTCGAGCTGTGTGCGCACAGCGAATCGCGCGTCGTCCACCGGTAGGATAAATTGAGGATAAATAGAGAAAAAAAAGACCGGTGCGACGTGTGGCGACGCTCAAAATCCTCTCCTTCGGTGCGCTGGTTGGAGAGGCGTTGCGAGCAATTCTCAAATCTTGTGTTAAACAGAGAGAAAATTTTAGAACCCCGAGATGAAACTGAATTTTAAATAAAATTTACGATTACCCTGAACGGTGGATCACTTGGCTCGTGGGTCGATGAAGAACGCAGCTAATTGCGCGTCAACGTGTGAACTGCAGGACACATGAACATCGACATTTCGAACGCACATTGCGGTCCACGGATACAATTCCTGGACCACGCCTGGCTGAGGGTCGTTTACATAACCAAAGACTGCTTGCGTTGTCTCTCGCTAAATCGGAGAAAATATTTTTGTTACCCGCCGTCGTTTTCACCTTTCCAAAAATATATGGCGGGGGAGAACGTTTCGGAGCGTGGAACTTGAATTTCTCGAAAACGGAGAGATTTCAACGTACGAGCGATGGTTGGGTCGTTCGTCGGCGTTTGTCGCGGAAAGCGGTGTGCGCTTGCAACTTGAAAGTGGTGTGGCCACTGGATAAAAAGGGAAAAGAGAATGTTTAATATCTCCGTCGATGGGCGGGCGAAGGGAGAACAAAATTGCCGGAATCTCATTTTGGACTGGCGCAAGTGCTTTTAGCGGCGTGTGAAGTCTTTTCTCGTTGTGTTAAATGCTTTGTCGAGAAACGACCGCCCGCGAGGAGCACCGAGTCCCTTGATGAAAAGATTCTCAGGCGAGGTTTCTCCACCCTGTCTAATCCCCCGGTGTATATTTTGTAACATTCGATTTTTGTGGTCATATTTATAAGTAGAGTTGCACAGCACCGCTGTTGAGGAATTTACCTCGTCCGCGCTCCCGACGTGGCCTGAAACGAATTTTTTTTTTGCTAAAAAAAAAAGCGAGAAAGGTGTTTGGAGCTTCAACACGTTGTGTGTTGCGTTGGTTAAAAATGGATTTTTACTGGTTAAAAAGTCCGATGGGGTGTGTGCGTTTATCTTGGTAAGAGTGCACATTAATTGGTTAAAACGGTGTTAACTTCTTGCAGTCCCAGGGGTGTGAATACGTTGTGTGTGGATAGGAAGGAGTTCTTTCCCCCGCGCTTCTTAACTAAATATATATCCTCCTTACGATCGCAGAAAGTTTTCTGTAAGACTGCGTCAAGGGAGAGAGAGAACCTTCTCTCTCCGCCAGCGAGAAAACTGTGTACGGGATTTGTAACGAATGAGGATTATTTTAGCGGAAGCGATCGGTGAGGGAAGGAACCACCTGTCGCCCGCGCGTATATCTTATCGCACCCTCCTTGGCGAGACTCTCGAGGTTTTCAGGATAAAGATAATTAAAAAGCACATATACCAGATAAAACATCGCCGCCACTCCGTCGTGTTATAAAAATCCATATAATATAAATAACAACGCCGCGCGTGCTAAAAGATAAGCTTCAAATTTGTTAAAATACACGAAGGAGAGAATTAACTACTTCGTCGTTGTTGAGACAAGCGAGACCGCGCGTCAAAGTTGCCGGTCGTCCAGTCCCCGAAACGCTCTATAATATATATATATATATATATAAGTGTTCCAACGAGAAAATCCGAAAGAGAAGAAGAAGCGGAGAGAGATATATTTTGGAGGGAAAGATGGTTATACAGAGTTTGGTTTCCCCTTGCGCTCGGAATTACATATGAAAAATCTGTTGTGGTGGAGGAGAGTGGTTAAACGAGAAAGACTGCGCCCCGCGTTGGCTAAAACGAGAGATAAACGAACGCGCGCGGGTCAGCTCTTTCTGGCTCTGCCTGCTGCTCTCAGATTTTCATATCCGACGCGCCTAAAGGCGAATGAAACCAACCGATCGAACCACACAACCCACCGGATGTGATAAAAAAGATCTCTCTCTATCTATCTCTGGGATCGTTGCGAACGGATAAAATGGATCAAATATATATATTGCAGCTATAAACGGACGGACGTTAAACATTGTGCCGGACGATTGTCGTCCAGCGGAGTGTCTCGTTTTGTACGTGATAAATGTGAATAAAATTTGTTAAAAAGGAACAAAAAAATCAACAACGAAAACACGAAGGAGAAATTTGGGTAAAACGCGGCGATGAAATTTGCTGTCGTCGTTCCACCATTGAACTCTTTACTCTACTTCTT
>CALSEM010000120.1:12500-17500 GCA_943735885.1 Stelis phaeoptera | reverse complement strand
GACGTATTTACAAAAGGATTTAATTGTTGTTTATGGAACTTTTGTTATTACCGACCACCGAACCGACTGGAGTGGGACTTTGTCTTTCGAAGTCGAAAGCAATACGCGGCTGGGACTTTGTGTCAGGACGGAACGACGCCGTAACCGCCGAACCGACTAGACGAAACTTTCGAAATTATTTTTCGACGGATAATCGTTCCATTTCGATCGTTGTATGTATATTCTCATTTATCTGACGTATTTACAAAAGGATTTAATTGTTCTTTAAGGAACTTTTGTTATTACCGACCACCGAACCGACTGGAGTGGGACTTAGTCTTTCGAGGTCGAAAGCAATACGCGGCTGGGACTTGGTCTCAGGACGGAACGACGCCGTAACCGCCGAACCGACTAGACGAAACTTTCGAAATTAATTTTCGACGGATAATCGTTCCATTTCGATCGTTGTATGTATATTCTCATTTATCTGACGTATTTACAAAAGGATTTAATTGTTGTTTATGGAACTTTTGTTATTACCGACCACCGAACCGACTGGAGTGGGACTTAGTCTTTCGAGGTCGAAAGCAATACGCGGCTGGGACTTTGTCTCTGGACGGAATGTGACCGTAACCCCCGAACCGACTGGACGAAACTTTCGAAATTTTTTTTCGACGGTTAATCGTTCCGTTTCGATCGTTGTATGTATATTCTCATTTATCCGACGTATTTACAAAAGGATTTAATTGTTGTTTAGGGAGCTTTTGTTGTTCCCGACCACCGAACCGACTGGAGTGGGACTTAGTCTTTCGAGGTCGAAAGCAATACGCGGCTGGGACTTGGTCTCAGGACGGAACGATACCGTAACCGCCGAACCGACTAGACGAAACTTTCGAAATTATTTTTCGACGGATAATCGTTCCATTTCGATCGTTGTATGTATATTCTCATTTATCTGACGTATTTACAAAAGGATTTAATTGTTCTTTAAGGAACTTTTGTTATTACCGACCACCGAACCGACTGGAGTGGGACTTAGTCTTTCGAGGTCGAAAGCAATACGCGGCTGGGACTTGGTCTCAGGACGGAACGACGCCGTAACCGCCGAACCGACTAGACGAAACTTTCGAAATTAATTTTCGACGGATAATCGTTCCATTTCGATCGTTGTATGTATATTCTCATTTATCTGACGTATTTACAAAAGGATTTAATTGTTGTTTATGGAACTTTTGTTATTACCGACCACCGAACCGACTGGAGTGGGACTTTGTCTTTCGAGGTCGAAAGCAATACGCGGCTGGGACTTGGTGTCAGGACGGAACGACGCCGTAACCGCCGCACCGACTAGACGAAACTTTCGAAATTATTTTTCGACGGATAATCGTTCCATTTCGATCGTTGTATGTATATTCTCATTTATCTGACGTATTTACAAAAGGATTTAATTGTTCTTTAAGGAACTTTTGGTAATACCGACCACCGAACCGACTGGAGTGGGACTTAGTCTTTCGAGGTCGAAAGCAATACGCGGCTGGGACTTGGTCTCAGGACGGAACGACGCCGTAACCGCCGAACCGACTGGACGAAACTTTCGAAATTATTTTTCGACGGTTAATCGTTCCATTTCGATCGTTGTATGTATATTCTCATTTATCTGACGTATTTACAAAAGGATTTAATTGTTCTTTAAGGAACTTTTGGTAATACCGACCACCGAACCGACTGGAGTGGGACTTAGTCTTTCGAGGTCGAAAGCAATACGCGGCTGGGACTTTGTCTCAGGACGGAACGATACCGTAACCGCCGAACCGACTAGACGAAACTTTCGAAATTATTTTTCGACGGTTAATCGTTCCATTTCGATCGTTCAACGCTATTGTCGTTTATTCGACGTATGTAGATAACGATTTAACCGTTCTTTAAGGAAGTTTTGTTATTACCGACCACCGAACCGACTGGAGTGGGACTTAGTCTTTCGAGGTCGAAAGCAATACGCGGCTGGGACTTTAACTCAGGACGGAACGATACCGTAACCGCCGAACCGACTAGACGAAACTTTCGAAATTATTTTTCGACGGATAATCGTTCCATTTCGATCGTTGTATGTATATTCTCATTTATCTGACGTATTTGCAAAAGGATTTAATTGTTGTTTATGGAACTTTTGTTATTACCGACCACCGAACCGACTGGAGTGGAACTTAGTCTCCGGGAGCTCGAAAGCAATACGCGGCTGGGACTTGGTCTCAGGACGGAACGACGCCGTAACCGCCGAACCGACTGGACGAAACTTTCGAAATTATTTTTCGACGGATAATCGTTCCATTTCGATCGTTGTATGTATATTCTCATTTATCTGACGTATTTGCAAAAGGATTTAATTGTTGTTTATGGAACTTTTGTTATTACCGACCACCGAACCGACTGGAGTGGAACTTAGTCTCCGGGAGCTCGAAAGCAATACGCGGCTGGGACTTGGTCTCAGGACGGAACGACGCCGTAACCGCCGAACCGACTGGACGAAACTTTCGAAATTATTTTTCGACGGATAATCGTTCCATTTCGATCGTTGTATGTATATTCTCATTTATCTGACGTATTTGCAAAAGGATTTAATTGTTGTTTATGGAACTTTTGTTATTACCGACCACCGAACCGACTGGAGTGGAACTTAGTCTCCGGGAGCTCGAAAGCAATACGCGGCTGGGACTTTGTCTCAGGACGGAACGTTACCGTAACCGCCGAACCGACTGGACGAAACTTTCGAAATTATTTTTCGACGATTAATCGTTCCATTTCGATCGTTGTATGTATATTCTCATTTATCTGACGCATTTACAAAAGGATTTAATTGTTGTTTAAGGAACTTTTGTTGTTACCTACCACCGAACCGACTGGAGTGGGACTTAGTCTTTCGAGGTCGAAAGCAATACGCGGCTGGGACTTTAACTCAGGACGGAACGTTACCGTAACCGCCGAACCGACTAGACGAAACTTTCGAAATTATTTTTCGACGATTAATCGTTCCATTTCGATCGTTGTATGTATATTCTCATTTATCTGACGCATTTACAAAAGGATTTAATTGTTGTTTAAGGTACTTTTGTTGTTACCTACCACCGAACCGACTAAACGGAATTTTCGAAAATATTTTTCTGGTCTGTTATTTTTATTATTAATTTTTTTTTTATAATTTTGTACGTTCGTCGGTGATTTTACACGTTCGTTGATTTATTTATCAAAATTTGATACGCATATCGACAGTCTTAATCGTGTATTATTCTTTGAATCGTAGAAAATATATGAAAAAGAATAAAGTTTTTTTCATTAATTTCGCGTCATAAATATTTGCAATTATCGTGTATTACATTGATTTCGTGTTGTACGTGATTATTTATAATTTTTCGGATGTCGATATTTTTTGTCAAAGTTCCATTGTGCCGAGCGAAAGGTACTTTCGCAGCGCGGTTTGGCGCGGTAAGCGGCAGTGCGGTAGCCCGGGCGTCGCCGACCTTCCGGCCGCCCGTTTCGTATCTATAAGGAGACGTCGGTCCGGTCGAGCCGGGCGAAACAGCGTCGGGCGCGTAGCACTTTTATGACCTCGGTTGAGAAGCTGTCTACCGCTCCTCGAGGAAACCTTTTCCTCGACTGTTCTCGTCCCGGCTACGATTCGGATTTTCTCCACACTGCATGACCACGGGTCGGTGTCTAAGACCGAATGGCCCATATGTGGTAAGCCTCTAACATAAGGCAGGTGACCTCGTATGCACAATTATATCGTGCGTACTTGCGTACCATCCGAGCATTAACTTCTGTATACCCGTACGATAATAAGTACGGGTATAGAACTTTGAACAATTTTATATATAAGAGAGAGGAGAGTATGAGAATGAATGAGAGAGTGGCGTTGAACGAACGAAAAGTTCGTTGCAACGGCCTTGAGAAGGGAGACTAAAGAGACTTTTGCATCAAGTCCAAAAATATAAATACATTATTACGTCACGAAATGAAAGAAAGATTGAGGAGGAATGAGAGAAATTGGAGAATAAATAAAACTAATGGGATGAAAGTATCGGAGTTTAATTTTGTGGAAACTCTACGATACTCTTATACCAAGTGTTTTGGTTTGGGGGCAGCCAGCACTTTGGATATCGAGAAAGTTTGAGAGAAAGGAGAAAAACACCACGAAGTTGTGTGTGTATTTTTGAATGATTGTAAAAGAGTATCGGCGAGAGAGTTTAATTTTCGTGGAGGCTCGTACTCGTCGATACTACTATCGGTATACCGGAGTGTTTTTGGAAACCGGGCATTTCGGATACCGATAGAAGAAAGAGGAGGAAGAAGTGTGTGGTGGAGAGAGGCTAAATGAGAAATATTGGTTAAAATGAAAAAAGTAGAGTATCGAAGTTTAGTTTAATGTGGAGACTTGCGATACTCTGCTGCTGAGTGTGTTGTGGTATATACCAAGTGTTTATAAGTTTTATGTGGATGGGCACTTGGAATACCGAAAGCAACCACCAGAGAGGAGGAGTTTGTCGTCGGGCCACGGCATGCCTAGCGCGAAAAATTGATCCGCGCTTCCTCGTTGTTCATCAATGTTAGCACGATCGCTGACGCGCCTTCTCGGTTTTTTGTCCGGCACGCCGCTGTCCGCGCTATAATTATTGGTAGAATTTGTCCAGCGTGCGTTTTACGCGCTTACATTTACCGATCCATGCCCAGCGTGTGTGGTTTACGTGCTTCCAAGCCGATTCTCGCCCGGCGTTGAAAGTGATTTTACGTGCTTCCCAAACGGATGATTGTCCAGCGTGCGATTGTACGCGCTTGTCGACGCGTTCGACGACGGAGAGAAAGAGAGAAAGGAGGAGGAAGGAGGAGGAGAAAATGTGTATTTATAATAAATACTAACGACACAAATTTGTGTGCGTTAAATTGATAAAATATTATGAGTCTATATTTAACGTCGGTCGGTTTGGTGGAACGCCGTCGACGAAAAAGACCATATTTTGGATAAAATA
>CALSEM010000120.1:0-10000 GCA_943735885.1 Stelis phaeoptera | reverse complement strand
ATTTCTCATCATGAGAAGAGATATATATATATATTGGTTAAAAATGAGAAAAACAGCGTTGCGATAGAACCACGCCGGACCATTTTCAACGCACAACGAGAAATAAGGGTTCGCTCTTTTGGACGAATGAAAAAGAAAATAAGACGCCTGCGTGAGGTCTCTGACTTCTCTCCGCTTCTTCTTCTCCTGCTCTCTATAAACATATTATTACAAATATGTTGTGTGGCGGTTCCATCGTCTGGGTACACAAAACAAAAAATCGAAAAATGTCGTAACACACAAAATGATTGAACACGCTCTCTATAAGGAGAAAAAGTCGTAACACACAATATTATTATTATGGGTATGAACGTAAACGAAAGGATCATACAAAATGCTGGAAATACGAAAGAAAGAAGGATCATCATCATCATCAATATGATGAAATATATTATTGTTATTGTTGTACCCGTCGTTGCGATCGATACCCACACAGGTTAAATCGAGAGATAGAGAGAACCGGGGAGAGAGAGAGTGGAAGAAAAACAGAAGACCCGCCGTCTGTGATCTTTTTCTGCTAAAAGCAGCCTGATACTCTGTTTTTCATTTTTATCATGGTGGTCTGCGTTGCGTGGTTCGCGTATTGTCGCAGAAACGTATAAAACGGCGCGACGGCAAAAAGGAAGAAGAATGTGTTAAAATGGGATATAAAGAGAACGCGCGGTGGCGGAGCGGCTATTACCCGCCGCCCCTTCCGAGGCTGTTGAACAGAGGTTACTGTACGGTTTGGACATAAGAACGAGAAACCGTCGAAACTTTGTTTTCGCGACGTTCATTCCACCGTCGGCCTCTCGCACCTTGGTCGGGCGTGTGTTTGCGGGGGTACTCTCCACAGCTCCACCGCGTTGTTGTTTTTCTTCTTTGCCCCGTTGCGTACAGTTATATACTGTCCTGGTGTATATATACAATAATATATATATACGACGACGAATCCGATATCATTCGCCTATCTGAGGAAACGGCGAGTGGATATCGGGGTCGGGTAACCACAACAAACCTATATCGAATCGAAAACTCACAATCGCGCGTTGATCGTGAGTCCCGGTGTGGTGTGGTTTGTTTTCGTTACGGCTTGCAAATACGGACCGGCTGTGAAGCGAAGATTAAAAGAGGAGTCGCGTGACACACAACACGAGGATAAATATGGTGATAAATTGCGGTTAAATACGATGTTGTTGTTTGTCGTCACCGTAGACTCCTCTATCGACGCCGGCCGCGAAGTCCGTTGCAACTTTTGCAACAAAACGAAAACAGTTATATAACCACACGACGCGCGCCGGGACTCTGCCGCGCGAGAGGTGCGTTCGTTCGATTATATCGAGAAAAATTTGTCGAGGCGTTCTGAGAGACCGCACACAACAACAGACACATTGGTTAAATACGATTGGTTAAATTGGCATGTTAAATTTTGGTGTTGGATCTCTCGCCCTCTGTGTTTTTCTCGAAAGGTTTTTGAATGTATTTCTTTACGCCCGACCGTCGAAAGAGAGGAGGAACGAACTTCTCTCTCGACGGTTTTCGTCTCAGGACGCACAATCGTGTCGTCGAGCTGTGTGCGCACAGCGAATCGCGCGTCGTCCACCGGTAGGATAAATTGAGGATAAATAGAGAAAAAAAAGACCGGTGCGACGTGTGGCGACGCTCAAAATCCTCTCCTTCGGTGCGCTGGTTGGAGAGGCGTTGCGAGCAATTCTCAAATCTTGTGTTAAACAGAGAGAAAATTTTAGAACCCCGAGATGAAACTGAATTTTAAATAAAATTTACGATTACCCTGAACGGTGGATCACTTGGCTCGTGGGTCGATGAAGAACGCAGCTAATTGCGCGTCAACGTGTGAACTGCAGGACACATGAACATCGACATTTCGAACGCACATTGCGGTCCACGGATACAATTCCTGGACCACGCCTGGCTGAGGGTCGTTTACATAACCAAAGACTGCTTGCGTTGTCTCTCGCTAAATCGGAGAAAATATTTTTGTTACCCGCCGTCGTTTTCACCTTTCCAAAAATATATGGCGGGGGAGAACGTTTCGGAGCGTGGAACTTGAATTTCTCGAAAACGGAGAGATTTCAACGTACGAGCGATGGTTGGGTCGTTCGTCGGCGTTTGTCGCGGAAAGCGGTGTGCGCTTGCAACTTGAAAGTGGTGTGGCCACTGGATAAAAAGGGAAAAGAGAATGTTTAATATCTCCGTCGATGGGCGGGCGAAGGGAGAACAAAATTGCCGGAATCTCATTTTGGACTGGCGCAAGTGCTTTTAGCGGCGTGTGAAGTCTTTTCTCGTTGTGTTAAATGCTTTGTCGAGAAACGACCGCCCGCGAGGAGCACCGAGTCCCTTGATGAAAAGATTCTCAGGCGAGGTTTCTCCACCCTGTCTAATCCCCCGGTGTATATTTTGTAACATTCGATTTTTGTGGTCATATTTATAAGTAGAGTTGCACAGCACCGCTGTTGAGGAATTTACCTCGTCCGCGCTCCCGACGTGGCCTGAAACGAATTTTTTTTTTGCTAAAAAAAAAAGCGAGAAAGGTGTTTGGAGCTTCAACACGTTGTGTGTTGCGTTGGTTAAAAATGGATTTTTACTGGTTAAAAAGTCCGATGGGGTGTGTGCGTTTATCTTGGTAAGAGTGCACATTAATTGGTTAAAACGGTGTTAACTTCTTGCAGTCCCAGGGGTGTGAATACGTTGTGTGTGGATAGGAAGGAGTTCTTTCCCCCGCGCTTCTTAACTAAATATATATCCTCCTTACGATCGCAGAAAGTTTTCTGTAAGACTGCGTCAAGGGAGAGAGAGAACCTTCTCTCTCCGCCAGCGAGAAAACTGTGTACGGGATTTGTAACGAATGAGGATTATTTTAGCGGAAGCGATCGGTGAGGGAAGGAACCACCTGTCGCCCGCGCGTATATCTTATCGCACCCTCCTTGGCGAGACTCTCGAGGTTTTCAGGATAAAGATAATTAAAAAGCACATATACCAGATAAAACATCGCCGCCACTCCGTCGTGTTATAAAAATCCATATAATATAAATAACAACGCCGCGCGTGCTAAAAGATAAGCTTCAAATTTGTTAAAATACACGAAGGAGAGAATTAACTACTTCGTCGTTGTTGAGACAAGCGAGACCGCGCGTCAAAGTTGCCGGTCGTCCAGTCCCCGAAACGCTCTATAATATATATATATATATATATAAGTGTTCCAACGAGAAAATCCGAAAGAGAAGAAGAAGCGGAGAGAGATATATTTTGGAGGGAAAGATGGTTATACAGAGTTTGGTTTCCCCTTGCGCTCGGAATTACATATGAAAAATCTGTTGTGGTGGAGGAGAGTGGTTAAACGAGAAAGACTGCGCCCCGCGTTGGCTAAAACGAGAGATAAACGAACGCGCGCGGGTCAGCTCTTTCTGGCTCTGCCTGCTGCTCTCAGATTTTCATATCCGACGCGCCTAAAGGCGAATGAAACCAACCGATCGAACCACACAACCCACCGGATGTGATAAAAAAGATCTCTCTCTATCTATCTCTGGGATCGTTGCGAACGGATAAAATGGATCAAATATATATATTGCAGCTATAAACGGACGGACGTTAAACATTGTGCCGGACGATTGTCGTCCAGCGGAGTGTCTCGTTTTGTACGTGATAAATGTGAATAAAATTTGTTAAAAAGGAACAAAAAAATCAACAACGAAAACACGAAGGAGAAATTTGGGTAAAACGCGGCGATGAAATTTGCTGTCGTCGTTCCACCATTGAACTCTTTACTCTACTTCTTCTTCCTCCTCCTTGCTTTATTTCTTCGTTCGTTCCTGTGCTCGTTTCATTTGATAAAATTGTTTTACAACAGAGAGAGAAATAGGATAAATTGCATTGTGGATAAATCGAAAAAGATTTTTTTTTCTCTCTGTTTGTGTGAAACCGAAAGAGCACGATTGCTAAACCAGAGGAACACGAAGAGAGTCTTGGAAGCAAGTTGTTAGGAGAGGAAGAAAGGAGAGAGAGAGAAGAGAAGAAAAATGGGTGTTTAAAAGGGACGACACGCAAACACGACATATCGCTCTGCTCCTCTTCTTCTTTTTAACCCTTTCGACCAAATTGTATATACGACGACCTCAGAGTAGGCGAGATTACCCGCTGAATTTAAGCATATTATTAAGCGGAGGAAAAGAAACTAACCAGGATTTCCTTAGTAGCGGCGAGCGAACAGGAATTAGCCCAGCACTGAATCCCGCGGTACCGCCGCTGGGAAATGTAGTGTTCAGGAGGATCCGTTTATCCCGAGACATCGAACCGCGTCCAAGTCCATCTTGAATGGGGCCATTTACCCATAGAGGGTGCCAGGCCCGTAGCGACCGGTTACGCGTTTCGGGAGGATCTCTCCTTAGAGTCGGGTTGCTTGAGAGTGCAGCCCTAAGTGGGTGGTAAACTCCATCTAAGGCTAAATATGACCACGAGACCGATAGCGAACAAGTACCGTGAGGGAAAGTTGAAAAGAACTTTGAAGAGAGAGTTCAAGAGTACGTGAAACCGTTCAGGGGTAAACCTGAGAAACCCAAAAGATCGAATGGGGAGATTCATCGTCAACGACGCCGGCTCCCGTTGGTGCGCGATGCCCCGGACGGACCCTTTCGGGGTGTTCCGTTAACGGAGGGCACACCATCATCGGCGAACGTTCCGGCGAAGTAGTCGTGCACTTCTCCCCTAGTAGAACGTCGCGACCCGTTGCGTGTCGGTCTACGGTCCGAGGCGGAGCCTGTCCGTGTCGCTTTCGGGCGTTCGTGACAGACCCTCGGTTTCCCGGCCGACTGCGCGACGGTACTCGAAACGGTATCGGGCCGCAACCAATCCATTTTCGAATGTGTGTGCGTCAGGACCGCCGCAAGCTCGGTCTTATACCCGGATGAACGGACTATGCGCCGTCCCCGGGCCTGGCCAGCTGTTAGCAGGTGGAGTCCTTGGACTGGCCAAAGCTACGAATTACCGGTCGGCGACGCTATTGCTTTGGGTACTTTCAGGACCCGTCTTGAAACACGGACCAAGGAGTCTAACATGTGCGCGAGTCATTGGGATTTTTAATAAACCTAAAGGCGAAATGAAAGTGAAAGTCGTCCTTTGCGTCGACCTAGGGAGGATGGGCATCGTTACGATTATGCCTCGCACTCCCGGGGCGTCTCGTTCTCAATTACGAGAAGAGGCGCACCCAGAGCGTACACGTTGGGACCCGAAAGATGGTGAACTATGCCTGGTCAGGACGAAGTCAGGGGAAACCCTGATGGAGGTCCGTAGCGATTCTGACGTGCAAATCGATCGTCGGAACTGGGTATAGGGGCGAAAGACTAATCGAACCATCTAGTAGCTGGTTCCCTCCGAAGTTTCCCTCAGGATAGCTGGCACTCGTTCATAAAAACTGTGCGAGTCTCATCTGGTAAAGCGAATGATTAGAGGCCTTGGGGCCGAAACGACCTCAACCTATTCTCAAACTTTAAATGGGTGAGATCTCTGGCTTGCTTAAATATCAAATGAAGCCACGAGATTGATAAATATGATTGGATCAGAGTGCCAAGTGGGCCAATTTTGGTAAGCAGAACTGGCGCTGTGGGATGAACCAAACGCAGAGTTAAGGCGCCTAAGTCGACGCTTATGGGATACCATGAAAGGCGTTGGTTGCTTAAGACAGCAGGACGGTGGCCATGGAAGTCGGAATCCGCTAAGGAGTGTGTAACAACTCACCTGCCGAAGCAACTAGCCCTGAAAATGGATGGCGCTGAAGCGTCGCGCCTATACTCCGCCGTCAGCGGCAAGTTGGGGTCTTTTTTTAAAAGTCCTTCATGAAGCCCTGACGAGTAGGAGGGTCGCGGCGGTGTGCGCAGAAGGGTCTGGGCGTGAGCCTGCCTGGAGCCGCCGTCGGTGCAGATCTTGGTGGTAGTAGCAAATACTCCAGCGAGGCCCTGGAGGACTGACGTGGAGAAGGGTTTCGTGTGAACAGCCGTTGCACACGAGTCAGTCGATCCTAAGCCCTAAGAGAAATCCTATGTAGATGTGGTGTCCTACACAATATAAAAACATAACTCAAAACAAAACACGCGCACACACGAAAAAAAAAACCTTGGTTAAACGCGATGGATAAATATGATGGTTTTTAGTGTGTGTGCCGTTGTGTGATGTTTGGTTAAATTGAGATTGATAAACGCAAATGACGAGTTTTGTTTGTTGTTGGGAATTATGGATAAATTGAGAAAGATACACACCCATCGGGCGAAAGGGAATCCGGTTCCTATTCCGGAACCCGGCAGCGGAACCGCATACCATTCGGGCCCTCGTAAGAGTGTTCGTCGGGGTAACCCAAAATGACCTGGAGACGCCGTCGGGAGATCTGGGAAGAGTTTTCTTTTCTGTATAAGCGTTCGAGTTCCCTGGAAACCTCTAGCAGGGAGATAGGGTTTGGAACGCGAAGAGCACCGCAGTTGCGGCGGTGTCTGGATCTTCCCCTCGGACCTTGAAAATCCAGGAGAGGGCCACGTGGAGGTGTCGCGCCGGTTCGTACCCATATCCGCAGCAGGTCTCCAAGGTGAAGAGCCTCTAGTCGATAGATTAATGTAGGTAAGGGAAGTCGGCAAATTGGATCCGTAACTTCGGAATAAGGATTGGCTCTGAGGAGCGGGGCGTGTCGGGCTTGGTCGGGAAGCGGGTCTGGCTGACGTGCCGGGCCTGGGCGAGGTGAACGGTTGGCGACTTCGGTCGCGTCCCGGGATCCGAGCTCGGTCCCGTGCCTTGGCCTCCCGCGGATCTTCCTTGCTGCGAGGCTTCCGTGGCGGTTTTACCGTCGTGGTCGCTTCTTCGGCCGCCATTCAACGCTTAGCTCAGAACTGGCACGGACTAGGGGAATCCGACTGTCTAATTAAAACAAAGCATTGCGATGGCCCCCACGGGTGATGACGCAATGTGATTTCTGCCCAGTGCTCTGAATGTCAACGTGAAGAAATTCAAAAAAGCGCGGGTAAACGGCGGGAGTAACTATGACTCTCTTAAGGGTATGATCAACAATATGTACCGAGAATGTAAAACAGTCATCAATTCCAGAAACGAGGAAAGAGTGGAAATCACACTAAAGAGGGGAGTAAAACAAGGAGACCCGCTATCACCGCTCTTGTTCAACCTAACCATAGAACCGGTTATCGAGAATATAAACAACACGACGGCAGGAATCAAAATAGGCGATTCCAACCTCGCAATTTTGGCCTTTGCGGACGACATCGTCCTAATAGCTAAAGATGCCACAGAGGCAAAAGACCAAATGGAAAAATTGATCGACTATCTCGGCGGCCTAGGTATGAGTGTATCGCTAAACAAATGTTCGTGCTTCCAGATCGCGACGAAGAACAAAACGTGGTACCTCAAGGATCCGGAAATACAGATAAACCACGAGACTATCTCATGTGTAAGACCGGAGGACGCTTTCAGATATTTAGGGGTCGGACTGGAGCCCTGGGGCGGATTAAGGCGAGGCGAGGAAATACCGACCATAATACAAGCAGTCAGGAACGTAAAACGTATGAAGTTGAAACCACATCAAAAGTTAGAATTGTTACAGATCTACCTATTGCCGCACTTCATCTACCGATTAATTGCAAGCCCACCACATGGTACAACCCTGCAGAACCTTGACCAGGCACTGAAACAAGAGGTCAAGCAAATCCTGCACCTGACACCATCCACGACCGATGGCCTCATCTACACGGCCAAGTCCCGCGGTGGGCTAGGATTTCCTCGTCTCGAGCATATCGTAAAACTGGCGGTATTAAGGCACGCCGTGAAAACGGCGAACTCGAAGGACCCTGTCCTCAAGGAAGTAATACAAGATCAATTTTTACAGAAAAAACTTAAAACATACGCCAATTCTCTCAGAATCAACTGGCCAACCACGTTAGTCGGGATAGAAGCAGCCCGGAACCGGTTAAAGAAAGAGGAAACGGACCGATGGCAGCAACTGATATCCCAGGGACAGGGCGTACTCGACTTCCGACAGGACAAAATCGGAAACACGTGGTTACGAAAGCCGACGCTCCTGAAGCCGTCGAGATTCATAGATGCTCTCAAACTCAGAACCAATACATTTGGGAACAAAACAACGCTAAAGAGAGCAAAGCAATGCGCGGAAGTGATGTGCAGGAGATGTCAGGCACGGCCTGAAACTCTGGGGCACATACTTGGTGGATGCACCCACGTCAAACCGATGAGGATACGAAGACACGACGAAATAAAGGAGCTAATCGCAAATGAGGCGAGCAAAACGCGCACGGTATTTACTGAACCAACGGTTAATGTTTTAGGTGAGCTTAGAAAGCCGGACCTGGTGATTAAAGACCGGGAAAGGCTCTTCGTAGTCGACATCACCGTCCGCTATGAGGAACAAGCCAACCTGAGACGCGCACACCAGGAGAAGGTCAGCAAATACCGAACCACAGCGGAGTACATCAGACTAAGAACGGGATGCACGGAGGCCAAAGTACTGCCGATTGTGGTTGGAGCAAGGGGTGCAATGCCGAGAAAAACGCTACGGAACCTCAGGGAGCTCGGTATCTCGAAAAAGGACTCGTTGACTATCTCAATGATAGCGTTGAGATCGTCAATCGAGATAGCGAACGCATTTATCGATTACGACACAATTGACTAACCCTTACGGGTTTCTACGATATAATACAATCTTAAACACCTTAGATACACGTATCTATAAATACAAACGCACAAACTTACCGGTTGCATGCGTACCGAGAGGTATCCATGCAGCCAAACCCAATCTCTACTCCTACGGTTTAAGATTGTAAATAACGACTCAATCGGTAATGCGTTCGCTTAATGAGCCCTTTGGAAACAAAGGTGCGAGTCGTATGGCCTTTCCGAGAGCTAATCTCAGAAAGTGCTACGGCGGCAGAGCGGGTTAGATCGCATGCACTAACCTGGGCGGACGCCTCCACGTGGCTTCCCTGGTAACACGCTCCTAGGGAGCGTGGCTAAGTCCGCTTTCCTTTCGAGAGGACTCTGTTCGGACTAATTTTTCCGACCCGTTCCAGATTTGGCTGGTTTCGCTAGAAAGTAGACTTCCCTTTCGAAATACAGGTTCGAAAGAGACCGCCTTTTACACTTCCCACCGTCTCTTTCTTTTTCTTTCTCCCTCTGTCTTCTCTGTTTTTTTTTTTTCTTTCTCTTTCTTTTCTATTCTTTTCTTTTCTCTTTTCTTTTTTCTCTCCTTCGTTTCTCGTCCTTTTTCTCTCTTTCTTCCTCATCACCCTCACTACTCATCACTTCTCTTCTCTTTCTTCCCCTTCTCTATTTTCCCCATCTGCCCCCACTTTCTTCTTCGCCAATTTTCCCTCATTGCCCCTGCTTCGCGTAAACCCTAAAACCCAACGGGGGGGATTAAACCCCGGAAGTACACCCACTTGTACATCGTGCAAGTGGGTGCAGAGTTTTTCGATAACCTATGACCCTCTCCTCTTTTTTTTTCCATCTCTTCTTTTTCTTTTTCCCTTATTTCTTTTTTTTCTTTTCTTTTTCTTTTTTTCTTTTTTTCTTCTTTTATTTTTCTTTCTTTCTTTCTTTTTTTTTCTTTTTTTTTTCTTTTCTTCTTTCTTCTTCATTTCTATTCTTCTTCTTTCTTCTTTTTCTCTCTATTTCTTCTTCTCTTCTTCTTCTCTCCCTTCTCTTACTACCCCGGCCCCTTGTTAAGTTTAAAGCCCAACGGGGGGGATCAAACCCCGGAAGTACACCCACTTGTACGTCGTGCAAGTCGGTGCAGAATTTAGCCAAATGCCTCGTCATCTAATTAGTGACGCGCATGAATGGATTAACGAGATTCCCAATCTGTCCCTATCTACTTTCTAGCGAAACCACTGCCAAGGGAACGGGCTTGGAAAAATTAGCGGGGAAAGAAGACCCTGTTGAGCTTGACTCTAGTCTGGCA
>CALSEM010000119.1:0-306399 GCA_943735885.1 Stelis phaeoptera | reverse complement strand
AAACGCCGATTTTGCAACGAAACGTGCGTTTCGTGCACCTAAACGCTGCTTTTGCACAGATTTGACGCTAAACGTGCGTTTCGTACACCAAAACGCCGCTTTTGCAGCGAAACGTGCGTTTCGTGCATAAAAAGGCTGCTTTTGCACAGTTTTGACGCTAAACGTGCGTTTCGTGCACCAAAACGAAGCTTTTGCGCAGTTTTGACGCTAAACGTGCATTTCGTGCACCAAAACGCCGCATTTGCAACGAAACGTGCGATTCGTGCAGCAAAACGCTGCTTTTGCACAGTTTTGACGCTAAACGTGCGTTTCGTGCACCAAAACGCTGCTATTGCACAGTTTTGACGCTAAACATGCGTTTCGTGCACCAAAACGCCGCTTTTAAAACGAAACGTGCGTTTCGTGCACCAAAACGCTGCTTTTGCACAGTTTTGACGCTAAACTTGCGTTTCGTGCACCAAAACGCCGCTTTTGCAACGAAACGTGCGTTTCGTGCACCTAAACGCTGCTTTTGCACAGATTTGACGCTAAACGTGCGTTTCGTGCACCAAAACGCCGCTTTTGCATCGAAACGAGCGTTTCGTGCACCAAAAGGCTGCTTTTGCTCAGTTTTGATGCTAAACGTGCGTTTCACGCACCAAAACGCTGCTTTTGCACAGTTTTGATGCTCAACGTGCGTTTCGTGCACCAAAACGCTGCTTTTGCACAGTTTTGATGCTAAACTTGCGTTTCGTGCACCAAAACGCCGCTTTTGCAACGAAACGTGCGTTTCGTGCACCAAAACGCTGCTTTTGCACAGTTTTGACGCTAAACGTGCGTTTCGTACACCAAAACGCCGCTTTTGCAGCGAAACGTGCGTTTAGTCCATAAAAAGGCTGCTTTTGCACAGTTTTGACGCTAAACGTGCGTTTCGTGCACCAAAACGAAGCTTTTGCGCAGTTTTGACGCTAAACGTGCGTTTCGTGCACCAAAACTCCGCTTTTGCAGCGAAACGTGCGTTTCGTGCATAAAAAGGCTGCTTTTGCACAGTTTTGACGATATACGTGCGTTTCGTGCACCAAAACGCTGCTTTTGCACAGTTTTGACGCTAAACGTGCGTTTCGTGCACCAAAACGCCGCTTTTGCAACGAAACGTGCGATTCGTGCACCAAAACGCTGCTTTTGCACAGTTTTGACGCTAAACGTCCGTTTCGTGCACCAAAACGCCGCTTTTGAAACGAAACGTGCGTTTCGTGCACTAAAACGCTGCTTTTGCACAGTTTTGACGCTAAACGTGCCTTTCGTGCACCAAAACGCTGCGTTCACACAGTTTTGACGCTAAACGCGCGTATCGTGCACCAAAACGCTGCTTTTGCACAGTTTTGACGCTAAACGTGCGTTTCGTGCACCAAAACGCCGCTTTTAAAACGAAACGTGCGTTTCGTGCACCAAAACGCTGCTTTTGCACAGTTTTGACGCTAAACTTGCGTTTCGTGCACCAAAACGCCGCTTTTGCAACGAAACGTGCGTTTCGTGCACCAAAACGCTGCTTTTGCACAGTTTTGACGCTAAACGTGCGTTTCGTACACCAAAACGCCGCTTTTGCAGCGAAACGTGCGTTTCGTGCATAAAAAGGCTGCTTTTGCACAGTTTTGACGCTAAACGTGCGTTTCGTGCACCAAAACGCTGCTTTTGCACAGTTTTGACGCTAAACATGCGTTTCGTGCACCAAAACGCCGCTTTTAAAACGAAACGTGCGTTTCGTGCACCAAAACGCTGCTTTTGCACAGTTTTGACGCTAAACTTGCGTTTCGTGCACCAAAACGCCGATTTTGCAACGAAACGTGCGTTTCGTGCACCTAAACGCTGCTTTTGCACAGATTTGACGCTAAACGTGCGTATCGTGCACCAAAACGCTGCTTTTGCACAGTTTTGACGCTAAACGTGCGTTTCGTGCACCAAAACGCTGCTTTTGCACAGTTTTGACGCTAAACATGCGTTTCGTGCACCAAAACGCCGCTTTTAAAACGAAACGTGCGTTTCGTGCAAAAAACGCCGCTTTTGCACAGTTTTGACGCTAAACGTGCGTTTCGAGCACCAAAACGCTGCTTTTGCACAGTTTTGACGCTAAACGTGCGTTTCGTGGACCAAAACGCCGCTTTTGCAACGAAACGTGCGTTTCGTGCACCAAAAGGCAGTTTTTGCACAGTTTTGATGCTAAACGTGCGTTTCGTGCACCCAAACGCTGCTTTTGCACAGTTTTGACACTAAACTTGGGTTTCGTGCACCAAAACGCCGCTTTTGCAACGAAACGTGCGTTTCGTGCACCAAAACGCTTCTTTTGCACAGATTTGACGCTAAACGTGCGTTTCGTGCACCAAAACGCCGCTTTTGCAACGAAACGAGCGTTTCGTGCACCAAAAGGCTGCTTTTGCTCAGTTTTGATGCTAAACGTGCGTTTCGTGCACCAAACGCCGCTTTTGCAACGAAACGTGCGATTCGTGCACCAAAACGCTGCTTTTGCACAGTTTTGACGCTAAACGTCCGTTTCGTGCACCAAAACGCCGCTTTTGAAACGAAACGTGCGTTTCGTGCACTAAAACGCTGCTTTTGCACAGTTTTGACGCTATACGTGCCTTTCGTGCACCAAAACGCTGTGTTTACACAGTTTTGACGCTAAACGCGCGTATCGTGCACCAAAACGCTGCTTTTGCACAGTTTTGACGCTAAACGTGCGTTTCGTGCACCAAAACGCTGCTTTTGCACAGTTTTGACGCTAAACATGCGTTTCGTGCACCAAAACGCCGCTTTTAAAACGAAACGTGCGTTTCGTGCAAAAAACGCCGCTTTTGCACAGTTTTGACGCTAAACGTGCGTTTCGAGCACCAAAACGCTGCTTTTGCACAGTTTTGACGCTAAACGTGCGTTTCGTGGACCAAAACGCCGCTTTTGCAACGAAACGTGCGTTTCGTGCACCAAAAGGCAGTTTTTGCACAGTTTTGATGCTAAACGTGCGTTTCGTGCACCCAAACGCTGCTTTTGCACAGTTTTGACGCTAAACTTGCGTTTCGTGCACCAAAACGCCGCTTTTGCAACGAAACGTGCGTTTCGTGCACCAAAACGCTGCTTTTGCACAGTTTTGACGCTAAACGTGCGTTTCGTACACCAAAACGCCGCTTTTGCAGCGAAACGTGCGTTTCGTGCACCAAAACGCTGCTTTTGCACAGTTTTGACGCTAAACGTGCGTTTCGTGCACCAAAACGCTGCATTTGCACAGTTTTGACGCTAAATGTGCGTTTCGTGCACCAAAACGCCGCTTTTGCAACGAAACGTGCGATTCGTGCACCAAAACGCTGCTTTTGTACAGTTTTGACGCTAAACGTCCGTTTCGTGCACCAAAACACCGCTTTTGAAACGAAACGTGCGTTTCGTGCACTAAAACGGTGCTTTTGCAGTTTTGACGCTAAACGTGCCTTTCGTGCACCAAAACGCTGCGTTTACACAGTTTTGTCGCTAAACGCGCGTATCGTGCACCAAAACGCTGCTTTTGCACAGTTTTGACGCTAAACGTGCGTTTCGTGCACCAAAACGCTGCTTTTGCACAGTTTTGACGATAAACATGCGTTTCGTGCACCAAAACGCCGCTTTTGCAACGAAACGTGCGATTCGTGCACTAAAACGCTGCTTTTGCACAGTTTTGACACTAAACGTGCCTTTCGTGCACCAAAACGCTGCGTTTACACAGTTTTGACGCTACACGCGCGTATCGTGCACCAAAACGCTGCTTTTGCACAGTTTTGACGCTAAACGTGCGTTTCGAGCACCAAAACGCTGCTTTTGCACAGTTTTGACGCTAAACGTGCGTTTCGTACACCAAAACGCCGCTTTTGCAGCGAAACGTGCGTTTCGTGCACCAAAACGCTGCTTTTGCACAGTTTTGACGCTAAACGTGCGTTTCGTGCACCAAAACGAAGCTTTTGCGCAGTTTTGACGCTAAACGTGCGTTTCGTGCACCAAAACGCCGCTTTTGCAACGAAACGTGCGATTCGTGCACTAAAACGCTGCTTTTGCACAGTTTTGACACTAAACGTGCCTTTCGTGCACCAAAACGCTGCGTTTACACAGTTTTGACGCTACACGCGCGTATCGTGCACCAAAACGCTGCTTTTGCACAGTTTTGACGCTAAACGTGCGTTTCGAGCACCAAAACGCTGCTTTTGCACAGTTTTGACGCTAAACGTGCGTTTCGTGGACCAAAACGCCGCTTTTGCAACGAAACGTGCGTTTCGTGCACCAAAAGGCAGTTTTTGCACAGTTTTGACGCTAAACGTGCGTTTCGTGCACCAAAACGCTGCTTTTGCACAGTTTTGACGCTAAATGTGCGTTTCGTGCACCAAAACGCCGCTTTTGCAACGAAACGTGCGATTCGTGCACCAAAACGCTGCTTTTGCACAGTTTTGACGCTAAACGTCCGTTTCGTGCACCAAAACACCGCTTTTGAAACGAAACGTGCGTTTCGTGCACTAAAACGCTGCTTTTGCACAGTTTTGACGCTAAACGTGCCTTTCGTGCACCAAAACGCTGCGTTTACACAGTTTTGACGCTAAACGCGCGTATCGTGCACCAAAACGCTGCTTTTGCACAGTTTTGACGCTAAACGTGCGTTTCGTGCACCAAAACGCTGCTTTTGCACAGTTTTGACGCTAAACATGCGTTTCGTGCACCAAAACGCCGCTTTTAAAACGAAACGTGCGTTTCGTGCAAAAAACGCCGCTTTTGCACAGTTTTGACGCTAAACGTGCGTTTCGAGCACCAAAACGCTGCTTTTGCACAGTTTTGACGCTAAACGTGCGTTTCGTGGACCAAAACGCCGCTTTTGCAACGAAACGTGCGTTTCGTGCACCAAAAGGCAGTTTTTGCACAGTTTTGATGCTAAACGTGCGTTTCGTGCACCCAAACGCTGCTTTTGCACAGTTTTGACACTAAACTTGGGTTTCGTGCACCAAAACGCCGCTTTTGCAACGAAACGTGCGTTTCGTGCACCAAAACGCTTCTTTTGCACAGATTTGACGCTAAACGTGCGTTTCGTGCACCAAAACGCCGCTTTTGCAACGAAACGAGCGTTTCGTGCACCAAAAGGCTGCTTTTGCTCAGTTTTGATGCTAAACGTGCGTTTCGTGCACCAAAACGCCGCTTTTGCAACGAAACGTGCGATTCGTGCACCAAAACGCTGCTTTTGCACAGTTTTGACGCTAAACGTCCGTTTCGTGCACCAAAACGCCGCTTTTGAAACGAAACGTGCGTTTCGTGCACTAAAACGCTGCTTTTGCACAGTTTTGACGCTATACGTGCCTTTCGTGCACCAAAACGCTGTGTTTACACAGTTTTGACGCTAAACGCGCGTATCGTGCACCAAAACGCTGCTTTTGCACAGTTTTGACGCTAAACGTGCGTTTCGTGCACCAAAACGCTGCTTTTGCACAGTTTTGACGCTAAACATGCGTTTCGTGCACCAAAACGCCGCTTTTAAAACGAAACGTGCGTTTCGTGCAAAAAACGCCGCTTTTGCACAGTTTTGACGCTAAACGTGCGTTTCGAGCACCAAAACGCTGCTTTTGCACAGTTTTGACGCTAAACGTGCGTTTCGTGGACCAAAACGCCGCTTTTGCAACGAAACGTGCGTTTCGTGCACCAAAAGGCAGTTTTTGCACAGTTTTGATGCTAAACGTGCGTTTCGTGCACCCAAACGCTGCTTTTGCACAGTTTTGACGCTAAACTTGCGTTTCGTGCACCAAAACGCCGCTTTTGCAACGAAACGTGCGTTTCGTGCACCAAAACGCTGCTTTTGCACAGTTTTGACGCTAAACGTGCGTTTCGTACACCAAAACGCCGCTTTTGCAGCGAAACGTGCGTTTCGTGCACCAAAACGCTGCTTTTGCACAGTTTTGACGCTAAACGTGCGTTTCGTGCACCAAAACGCTGCATTTGCACAGTTTTGACGCTAAATGTGCGTTTCGTGCACCAAAACGCCGCTTTTGCAACGAAACGTGCGATTCGTGCACCAAAACGCTGCTTTTGTACAGTTTTGACGCTAAACGTCCGTTTCGTGCACCAAAACACCGCTTTTGAAACGAAACGTGCGTTTCGTGCACTAAAACGGTGCTTTTGCAGTTTTGACGCTAAACGTGCCTTTCGTGCACCAAAACGCTGCGTTTACACAGTTTTGTCGCTAAACGCGCGTATCGTGCACCAAAACGCTGCTTTTGCACAGTTTTGACGCTAAACGTGCGTTTCGTGCACCAAAACGCTGCTTTTGCACAGTTTTGACGATAAACATGCGTTTCGTGCACCAAAACGCCGCTTTTAAAACGAAACGTGCGTTTCGTGCAAAAAACGCCGCTTTTGCACAGTTTTGACGCTAAACGTGCGTTTCGAGCACCAAAACGCTGCTTTTGCACAGTTTTGACGCTAAACGTGCGTTTCGTGGACCAAAACGCCGCTTTTGCAACGAAACGTGCGTTTCGTGCACCAAAAGGCAGTTTTTGCACAGTTTTGACGCTAAACGTGCGTTTCGTGCACCAAAACGCTGCTTTTGCACAGTTTTGACGCTAAATGTGCGTTTCGTGCACCAAAACGCCGCTTTTGCAACGAAACGTGCGATTCGTGCACCAAAACGCTGCTTTTGCACAGTTTTGACGCTAAACGTCCGTTTCGTGCACCAAAACACCGCTTTTGAAACGAAACGTCCGTTTCGTGCACTAAAACGCTGCTTTTGCACAGTTTTGACGCTAAACGTGCCTTTCGTGCACCAAAACGCTGCGTTTACACAGTTTTGACGCTAAACGCGCGTATCGTGCACCAAAACGCTGCTTTTGCACAGTTTTGACGCTAAACGTGCGTTTCGTGCACCAAAACGCTGCTTTTGCACAGTTTTGACGCTAAACATGCGTTTCGTGCACCAAAACGCCGCTTTTAAAACGAAACGTGCGTTTCGTGCAAAAAACGCCGCTTTTGCACAGTTTTGACGCTAAACGTGCGTTTCGAGCACCAAAACGCTGCTTTTGCACAGTTTTGACGCTAAACGTGCGTTTCGTGGACCAAAACGCCGCTTTTGCAACGAAACGTGCGTTTCGTGCACCAAAAGGCAGTTTTTGCACAGTTTTGATGCTAAACGTGCGTTCCGTGCAAAATACGCCGCTTTTGCAGTTTTGACGCTAAACGTGTGTTTCGTGCACCAAAACGCTGCTTTTGCACAGTTTTGACGCTAAACGTCCGTTTCGTGCACCAAAACGCCGCTTTTGCAACGAAACGTGCGTTTCGTGCACATAACGCTGCCTTTGCACAGTTTTGACGCTAAACGTGCGTTGCGTGCACCAAAACGCTGCTTTTGCACAGTTTTGACGCTAAACGTGCGTTTCGTGCGCCAAAACGAAGCTTTTGCGCAGTTTTGACGCTAAACGTGCGTTTCGTGCACCAAAACGCTGCTTTTGCACAGTTTTGACGCTAAACATGCGTTTCGTGCACCAAAACGCCGCTTTTAAAACGAAACGTGCGTTTCGTGCAAAAAACGCCGCTTTTGCACAGTTTTGACGCTAAACGTGCGTTTCGAGCACCAAAACGCTGCTTTTGCACAGTTTTGACGCTAAACGTGCGTTTCGTGGACCAAAACGCCACTTTTGCAACGAAACGTGCGTTTCGTGCACCAAAAGGCAGTTTTTGCACAGTTTTGACGCTAAACGTGCGTTTCGTGCACCAAAACGCTGCTTTTGCACAGTTTTGACGCTAAATGTGCGTTTCGTGCACCAAAACGCCGCTTTTGCAACGAAACGTGCGATTCGTGCACCAAAACGCTGCTTTTGCACAGTTTTGACGCTAAACGTCCGTTTCGTGCACCAAAACACCGCTTTTGAAACGAAACGTGCGTTTCGTTCACTAAAACGCTGCTTTTGCACAGTTTTGACGCTAAACGTGCCTTTCGTGCACCAAAACGCTGCGTTTACACAGTTTTGACGCTAAACGCGCGTATCGTGCACCAAAACGCTGCTTTTGCACAGTTTTGACGCTAAACGTGCGTTTCGTGCACCAAAACGCTGCTTTTGCACAGTTTTGACGCTAAACATGCGTTTCGTGCACCAAAACGCCGCTTTTAAAACGAAACGTGCGTTTCGTGCAAAAAACGCCGCTTTTGCACAGTTTTGACGCTAAACGTGCGTTTCGAGCACCAAAACGCTGCTTTTGCACAGTTTTGACGCTAAACGTGCGTTTCGTGGACCAAAACGCCGCTTTTGCAACGAAACGTGCGTTTCGTGCACCAAAAGGCAGTTTTTGCACAGTTTTGATGCTAAACGTGCGTTTCGTGCACCCAAACGCTGCTTTTGCACAGTTTTGACGCTAAACTTGCGTTTCGTGCACCAAAACGCCGCTTTTGCAACGAAACGTGCGTTTCGTGCACCAAAACGCTTCTTTTGCACAGATTTGACGCTAAACGTGCGTTTCGTGCACCAAAACGCCGCTTTTGCAACGAAACGAGCGTTTCGTGCACCAAAAGGCTGCTTTTGCTCAGTTTTGATGCTAAACGTGCGTTTCGTGCACCAAAACGCCGCTTTTGCAACGAAACGTGCGATTCGTGCACCAAAACGCTGCTTTTGCACAGTTTTGACGCTAAACGTCCGTTTCGTGCACCAAAACGCCGCTTTTGAAACGAAACGTGCGTTTCGTGCACTAAAACGCTGCTTTTGCACAGTTTTGACGCTATACGTGCCTTTCGTGCACCAAAACGCTGTGTTTACACAGTTTTGACGCTAAACGCGCGTATCGTGCACCAAAACGCTGCTTTTGCACAGTTTTGACGCCAAACGTGCGTTTCGTGCACCAAAACGCTGCTTTTGCACAGTTTTGACGCTAAACATGCGTTTCGTGCACCAAAACGCCGCTTTTAAAACGAAACGTGCGTTTCGTGCAAAAAACGCCGCTTTTGCACAGTTTTGACGCTAAACGTGCGTTTCGAGCACCAAAACGCTGCTTTTGCACAGTTTTGACGCTAAACGTGCGTTTCGTGGACCAAAACGCCGCTTTTGCAACGAAACGTGCGTTTCGTGCACCAAAAGGCAGTTTTTGCACAGTTTTGATGCTAAACGTGCGTTTCGTGCACCCAAACGCTGCTTTTGCACAGTTTTGACGCTAAACTTGCGTTTCGTGCACCAAAACGCCGCTTTTGCAACGAAAGGTGCGTTTCGTGCACCAAAACGCTGCTTTTGCACAGATTTGACGCTAAACGTGCGTTTCGTGCACCAAAACGCCGCTTTTGCAACGAAACGTGCGATTCGTGCACCGAAACGCTGCTTTTGAAACGAAACGTGCGTTTGGTGCACTAAAACGCTGCTTTTGCACAGTTTTGACGCTAAACGTGCCTTTCGTGCACCAAAACGCTGCGTTTACACAGTTTTGACGCTAAACGCGCGTATCGTGCACCAAAACGCTGCTTTTGCACAGTTTTGAAGCTAAACGTGCGTTTCGTGCACCAAAACGCTGCTTTTGCACAGTTTTGACGCTAAACGTGCGTTTCGTGCACCAAAACGCCGCTTTTAAAACGAAACGTGCGTTTCGTGCAAAAAACGCCGCTTTTGCACAGTTTTGACGCTAAACGTGCGTTTCGAGCACCAAAACGCTGCTTTTGCACAGTTTTGACGCTAAACGTGCGTTTCGTGGACCAAAACGCCGCTTTTGCAACGAAACGTGCGTTTCGTGCACCAAAACGCTGCTTTTGCACAGTTTTGATGCTAAACTTGCGTTTCGTGCACCAAAACGCCGCTTTTGCAACGAAACGTGCGTTTCGTGCACCAAAACGCTGCTTTTGCACAGTTTTGACGCTAAACGTGCGTTTCGTACACCAAAACGCCGCTTTTGCAGCGAAACGTGCGTTTCGTCCATAAAAAGGCTGCTTTTGCACAGTTTTGACGCTAAACGTGCGTTTCGTGCACCAAAACGAAGCTTTTGCGCAGTTTTGACGCTAAACGTGCGTTTCGTGCACCAAAACTCCGCTTTTGCAGCGAAACGTGCGCTTCGTGCATAAAAAGGCTGCTTTTGCACAGTTTTGACGATATACGTGCGTTTCGTGCACCAAAACGCTGCTTTTGCACAGTTTTGACGTTAAACGTGCGTTTCGTGCACCAAAACGCCGCTTTTGCAACGTAACGTGCGATTCGTGCACCAAAACGCTGCTTTTGCACAGTTTTGACGCTAAACGTCCGTTTCGTGCACCAAAACGCCGCTTTTGCAACGAAACGGGCGTTTCGTGCACCAAAACGCCGCTTTTGCAGCGAAACGTCCGTTTCGTGCACCAAAACGCTGCTTTTGCACAGTTTTGATGCTAAACGTGCTTTTCGTGCACCAAAACGCTGCTTTTACACAGTTTTGACGCTAAACGTGCGTTTCGTGCACCAAAACGCCGCTCTTGCAACGAAACGAGCGTTTCGTTCACCAAAAGGCTGCTTTTGCTCAGTTTTGATGCTAAACGTGCGTTTCACGCACCAAAACGCTGCTTTTGCACAGTTTTGATGCTCAACGTGCGTTTCGTGCACCAAAACGCTGCTTTTGCACAGTTTTGATGCTAAACTTGCGTTTCGTGCACCAAAACGCCGCTTTTGCAACGAAACGTGCGTTTCGTGCACCAAAACGCTGCTTTTGCACAGTTTTGACGCTAAACGTGCGTTTCGTACACCAAAACGCCGCTTTTGCAGGGAAACGTGCGTTTCGTCCATAAAAAGGCTGCTTTTGCACAGTTTTGACGCTAAACGTGCGTTTCGTGCACCAAAACGCTGCTTTTGCACAGTTTTGACGCTAAACGCGCGTTTCGTGCACCATAACGCTGCTTTTGCACAGTTTTGACGCTAAACGTGCGTTTCGTGCACCAAAACGCCGCTTTTGCAACGAAACGGGCGTTTCGTGCACCAAAACGCCGCTTTTGCAGCGAAACGTCCGTTTCGTGCACCAAAACGCTGCTTTTGCACAGTTTTGATGCTAAACGTGCTTTTCGTGCACCAAAACGCTGCTTTTACACAGTTTTGACGCTAAACGTGCGTTTCGTGCACCAAAACGCCGCTTTTGCAACGAAACGAGCGTTTCGTTCACCAAAAGGCTGCTTTTGCTCAGTTTTGATGCTATACGTGCGTTTCACGCACCAAAACGCTGCTTTTGCACAGTTTTGATGCTCAACGTGCGTTTCGTGCACCAAAACGCTGCTTTTGCACAGTTTTGATGCTAAACTTGCGTTTCGTGCACCAAAACGCCGCTTTTGCAACGAAACGTGCGTTTCGTGCACCAAAACGCTGCTTTTGCACAGTTTTGACGCTAAACGTGCGTTTCGTACACCAAAACGCCGCTTTTGCAGCGAAACGTGCGTTTCGTCCATAAAAAGGCTGCTTTTGCACAGTTTTGACGCTAAACGTGCGTTTCGTGCACCAAAACGAAGCTTTTGCGCAGTTTTGACGCTAAACGTGCGTTTCGTGCACCAAAACTCCGCTTTTGCAGCGAAACGTGCGCTTCGTGCATAAAAAGGCTGCTTTTGCACAGTTTTGACGATATACGTGCGTTTCGTGCACCAAAACGCTGCTTTTGCACAGTTTTGACGCTAAACGTGCGTTTCGTGCACCAAAACGCCGCTTTTGCAACGTAACGTGCGATTCGTGCACCAAAACGCTGCTTTTGCACAGTTTTGACGCTAAACGTCCGTTTCGTGCACCAAAACGCCGCTTTTGAAACGAAACGTGCGTTTCGTGCACTAAAACGCTGCTTTTGCACAGTTTTGACGCTAAACGTGCCTTTCGTGCACCAAAACGCTGCGTTTACACAGTTTTGACGCTAAACGCGCGTATCGTGCACCAAAACGCTGCTTTTGCACAGTTTTGACGCTAAACGTGCGTTTCGTGCACCAAAACGCTGCTTTTGCACAGTTTTGACGCTAAACATGCGTTTCGTGCACCAAAACGCCGCTTTTAAAACGAAACGTGCGTTTCGTGCACCAAAACGCTGCTTTTGCACAGTTTTGACGCTAAACTTGCGTTTCGTGCACCAAAACGCCGCTTTTGCAACGAAACGTGCGTTTCGTGCACCAAAACGCTGCTTTCGCACAGTTTTGACGCTAAACGTGCGTTTCGTACACCAAAACGCCGCTTTTGCAGCGAAACGTGCGTTTCGTGCATAAAAAGGCTGCTTTTGCACAGTTTTGACGCTAAACGTGCGTTTCGTGCACCCAAACGATGCTTTTGCACAGTTTTGACGCTAAACTTGCGTTTCGTGCACCAAAACGCCGCTTTTGCAACGAAAGGTGCGTTTCGTGCACCAAAACGCTGCTTTTGCACAGATTTGACGCTAAACGTGCGTTTCGTGCACCAAAACGCCGCTTTTGCAACGAAACGTGCGATTCGTGCACCGAAACGCTGCTTTTGCACAGTTTTGACGCTAAACGTCCGTTTCGTGCACCAAAACGCCGCTTTTGAAACGAAACGTGCGTTTCGTGCACTAAAACGCTGCTTTTGCACAGTTTTGACGCTAAACGTGCCTTTCGTGCACCAAAACGCTGCGTTTACACAGTTTTGACGCTAAACGCGCGTATCGTGCACCAAAACGCTGCTTTTGCACAGTTTTGACGCTAAACGTGCGTTTCGTGCACCAAAACGCTGCTTTTGCACAGTTTTGACGCTAAACATGCGTTTCGTGCACCAAAACGCCGCTTTTAAAACGAAACGTGCGTTTCGTGCACCAAAACGCTGCTTTTGCACAGTTTTGACGCTAAACATGCGTTTCGTGCACCAAAACGCCGCTTTTAAAACGAAACGTGCGTTTCGTGCACCAAAACGCTGCTTTTGCACAGTTTTGACGCTAAACTTGCGTTTCGTGCACCAAAACGCCGCTTTTGCAACGAAACGTGCGTTTCGTGCACCAAAACGCTGCTTTTGCACAGTTTTGACGCTAAACGTGCGTTTCGTACACCAAAACGCCGCTTTTGCAGCGAAACGTGCGTTTCGTGCATAAAAAGGCTGCTTTTGCACAGTTTTGACGCTAAACGTGCGTTTCGTACACCAAAACGCCGCTTTTGCAGCGAAACGTGCGTTTCGTGCACCAAAACGCTGCTTTTGCACAGTTTTGACGCTAAACGTGCGTTTCGTGCACCAAAACGCTGCATTTGCACAGTTTTGACGCTAAATGTGCGTTTCGTGCACCAAAACGCCGCTTTTGCAACGAAACGTGCGATTCGTGCACCAAAACGCTGCTTTTGTACAGTTTTGACGCTAAACGTCCGTTTCGTGCACCAAAACACCGCTTTTGAAACGAAACGTGCGTTTCGTGCACTAAAACGGTGCTTTTGCAGTTTTGACGCTAAACGTGCCTTTCGTGCACCAAAACGCTGCGTTTACACAGTTTTGTCGCTAAACGCGCGTATCGTGCACCAAAACGCTGCTTTTGCACAGTTTTGACGCTAAACGTGCGTTTCGTGCACCAAAACGCTGCTTTTGCACAGTTTTGACGCTAAACATGCGTTTCGTGCACCAAAACGCCGCTTTTAAAACGAAACGTGCGTTTCGTGCAAAAAACGCCGCTTTTGCACAGTTTTGACGCTAAACGTGCGTTTCGAGCACCAAAACGCTGCTTTTGCACAGTTTTGACGCTAAACGTGCGTTTCGTGGACCAAAACGCCGCTTTTGCAACGAAACGTGCGTTTCGTGCACCAAAAGGCAGTTTTTGCACAGTTTTGACGCTAAACGTGCGTTTCGTGCACCAAAACGCTGCTTTTGCACAGTTTTGACGCTAAATGTGCGTTTCGTGCACCAAAACGCCGCTTTTGCAACGAAACGTGCGATTCGTGCACCAAAACGCTGCTTTTGCACAGTTTTGACGCTAAACGTCCGTTTCGTGCACCAAAACACCGCTTTTGAAACGAAACGTGCGTTTCGTGCACTAAAACGCTGCTTTTGCACAGTTTTGACGCTAAACGTGCCTTTCGTGCACCAAAACGCTGCGTTTACACAGTTTTGTCGCTAAACGCGCGTATCGTGCACCAAAACGCTGCTTTTGCACAGTTTTGACGCTAAACGTGCGTTTCGTGCACCAAAACGCTGCTTTTGCGCAGTTTTATCGCTAAACGTGCGTTTCGTGCACCAAAACGCCGCTTTTGCACAGTTTTGACGGTAAACGTTCGTTTCGTGCACCAAAACGCCGCATTTGCAACGAAACGTACGACTCGTGCACCAAAACGCTGCTTTTGCACAGTTTTGACGCTAAGCGTGCATTTCGTGCACCAAAACGCTGCATTTGCAACGAAACGTGCGATTCGTGCACCAAAACTATGCTTTTGCACAGTTTTGACGCTAAACGTGCGCTTTATGCACCAAAACGATGCTTTTGCACAGTTTTGACGCTAAACATGCGTTTCGTGCACCGAAACGGAGCTTTTGCACAGTTTTGACGCTAAACGTGCATTTCGTGCACCAAAACGCCGCATTTGCAGCGAAACGTCCGTTTCGTGCACCAAAACGCTGCTTTTGCACAGTTTTGATGCTAAACGTGCTTTTCGTGCACCAAAACGCTGCTTTTACACAGTTTTGACGCTAAACGTGCGTTTCGTGCACCAAAACGCCGCTCTTGCAACGAAACGAGCGTTTCGTTCACCAAAAGGCTGCTTTTGCTCAGTTTTGATGCTAAACGTGCGTTTCACGCACCAAAACGCTGCTTTTGCACAGTTTTGATGCTCAACGTGCGTTTCGTGCACCAAAACGCTGCTTTTGCACAGTTTTGATGCTAAACTTGCGTTTCGTGCACCAAAACGCCGCTTTTGCAACGAAACGTGCGTTTCGTGCACCAAAACGCTGCTTTTGCACAGTTTTGACGCTAAACGTGCGTTTCGTACACCAAAACGCCGCTTTTGCAGCGAAACGTGCGTTTCGTCCATAAAAAGGCTGCTTTTGCACAGTTTTGACGCTAAATGTGCGTTTCGTGCACCAAAACGACGCTTTTGCAACGAAACGTGCGATTCGTGCACCAAAACGCTGCTTTTGCACAGTTTTGACGCTAAACGTCCGTTTCGTGCACCAAAACACCGCTTTTGAAACGAAACGTGCGTTTCGTGCACTAAAACGCTGCTTTTGCACAGTTTTGACGCTAAACGTGCCTTTCGTGCACCAAAACGCTGCGTTTACACAGTTTTGTCGCTAAACGCGCGTATCGTGCACCAAAACGCTGCTTTTGCACAGTTTTGACGCTAAACGTGCGTTTCGTGCACCAAAACGCTGCTTTTGCGCAGTTTTATCGCTAAACGTGCGTTTCGTGCACCAAAACGCCGCTTTTGCACAGTTTTGACGGTAAACTTGCGTTTCGTGCACCAAAACGCCGCTTTTGCAACGAAACGTGCGTTTCGTGCACCAAAACGCTGCTTTTGCACAGTTTTGACGCTAAACGTGCGTTTCGTGCACCAAAACGCCGCTTTTGCAACGAAACGGGCGTTTCGTGCACCAAAACGCCGCTTTTGCAGCGAAACGTCCGTTTCGTGCACCAAAACGCTGCTTTTGCACAGTTTTGATGCTAAACGTGCTTTTCGTGCACCAAAACGCTGCTTTTACACAGTTTTGACGCTAAACGTGCGTTTCGTGCACCAAAACGCCGCTTTTGCAACGAAACGAGCGTTTCGTTCACCAAAAGGCTGCTTTTGCTCAGTTTTGATGCTATACGTGCGTTTCACGCACCAAAACGCTGCTTTTGCACAGTTTTGACGCTAAACGTGCGTTTCGTGCACCAAAACGCCGCTTTTGCAACGTAACGTGCGATTCGTGCACCAAAACGCTGCTTTTGCACAGTTTTGACGCTAAACGTCCGTTTCGTGCACCAAAACGCCGCTTTTGAAACGAAACGTGCGTTTCGTGCACTAAAACGCTGCTTTTGCACAGTTTTGACGCTAAACGTGCCTTTCGTGCACCAAAACGCTGCGTTTACACAGTTTTGACGCTAAACGCGCGTATCGTGCACCAAAACGCTGCTTTTGCACAGTTTTGACGCTAAACGTGCGTTTCGTGCACCAAAACGCTGCTTTTGCACAGTTTTGACGCTAAACATGCGTTTCGTGCACCAAAACGCCGCTTTTAAAACGAAACGTGCGTTTCGTGCACCAAAACGCTGCTTTTGCACAGTTTTGACGCTAAACTTGCGTTTCGTGCACCAAAACGCCGCTTTTGCAACGAAACGTGCGTTTCGTGCACCAAAACGCTGCTTTCGCACAGTTTTGACGCTAAACGTGCGTTTCGTGCACCAAAACGCCGCTTTTGCAACGAAACGAGCGTTTCGTGCACCAAAAGGCTGCTTTTGCTCAGTTTTGATGCTAAACGTGCGTTTCGTGCACCAAAACGCCGCTTTTGCAACGAAACGTGCGATTCGTGCACCAAAACGCTGCTTTTGCACAGTTTTGACGCTAAACGTCCGTTTCGTGCACCAAAACGCCGCTTTTGAAACGAAACGTGCGTTTCGTGCACTAAAACGCTGCTTTTGCACAGTTTTGACGCTATACGTGCCTTTCGTGCACCAAAACGCTGTGTTTACACAGTTTTGACGCTAAACGCGCGTATCGTGCACCAAAACGCTGCTTTTGCACAGTTTTGACGCTAAACGTGCGTTTCGTGCACCAAAACGCTGCTTTTGCACAGTTTTGACGCTAAACATGCGTTTCGTGCACCAAAACGCCGCTTTTAAAACGAAACGTGCGTTTCGTGCAAAAAACGCCGCTTTTGCACAGTTTTGACGCTAAACGTGCGTTTCGAGCACCAAAACGCTGCTTTTGCACAGTTTTGACGCTAAACGTGCGTTTCGTGGACCAAAACGCCGCTTTTGCAACGAAACGTGCGTTTCGTGCACCAAAAGGCAGTTTTTGCACAGTTTTGATGCTAAACGTGCGTTTCGTGCACCCAAACGATGCTTTTGCACAGTTTTGACGCTAAACTTGCGTTTCGTGCACCAAAACGCCGCTTTTGCAACGAAAGGTGCGTTTCGTGCACCAAAACGCTGCTTTTGCACAGATTTGACGCTAAACGTGCGTTTCGTGCACCAAAACGCCGCTTTTGCAACGAAACGTGCGATTCGTGCACCGAAACGCTGCTTTTGCACAGTTTTGACGCTAAACGTCCGTTTCGTGCACCAAAACGCCGCTTTTGAAACGAAACGTGCGTTTCGTGCACTAAAACGCTGCTTTTGCACAGTTTTGACGCTAAACGTGCCTTTCGTGCACCAAAACGCTGCGTTTACACAGTTTTGACGCTAAACGCGCGTATCGTGCACCAAAACGCTGCTTTTGCACAGTTTTGACGCTAAACGTGCGTTTCGTGCACCAAAACGCTGCTTTTGCACAGTTTTGACGCTAAACATGCGTTTCGTGCACCAAAACGCCGCTTTTAAAACGAAACGTGCGTTTCGTGCACCAAAACGCTGCTTTTGCACAGTTTTGACGCTAAACATGCGTTTCGTGCACCAAAACGCCGCTTTTAAAACGAAACGTGCGTTTCGTGCACCAAAACGCTGCTTTTGCACAGTTTTGACGCTAAACTTGCGTTTCGTGCACCAAAACGCCGCTTTTGCAACGAAACGTGCGTTTCGTGCACCAAAACGCTGCTTTTGCACAGTTTTGACGCTAAACGTGCGTTTCGTACACCAAAACGCCGCTTTTGCAGCGAAACGTGCGTTTCGTGCATAAAAAGGCTGCTTTTGCACAGTTTTGACGCTAAACGTGCGTTTCGTACACCAAAACGCCGCTTTTGCAGCGAAACGTGCGTTTCGTGCACCAAAACGCTGCTTTTGCACAGTTTTGACGCTAAACGTGCGTTTCGTGCACCAAAACGCTGGATTTGCACAGTTTTGACGCTAAATGTGCGTTTCGTGCACCAAAACGCCGCTTTTGCAACGAAACGTGCGATTCGTGCACCAAAACGCTGCTTTTGTACAGTTTTGACGCTAAACGTCCGTTTCGTGCACCAAAACACCGCTTTTGAAACGAAACGTGCGTTTCGTGCACTAAAACGGTGCTTTTGCAGTTTTGACGCTAAACGTGCCTTTCGTGCACCAAAACGCTGCGTTTACACAGTTTTGTCGCTAAACGCGCGTATCGTGCACCAAAACGCTGCTTTTGCACAGTTTTGACGCTAAACGTGCGTTTCGTGCACCAAAACGCTGCTTTTGCACAGTTTTGACGCTAAACATGCGTTTCGTGCACCAAAACGCCGCTTTTAAAACGAAACGTGCGTTTCGTGCAAAAAACGCCGCTTTTGCACAGTTTTGACGCTAAACGTGCGTTTCGAGCACCAAAACGCTGCTTTTGCACAGTTTTGACGCTAAACGTGCGTTTCGTGGACCAAAACGCCGCTTTTGCAACGAAACGTGCGTTTCGTGCACCAAAAGGCAGTTTTTGCACAGTTTTGACGCTAAACGTGCGTTTCGTGCACCAAAACGCTGCTTTTGCACAGTTTTGACGCTAAATGTGCGTTTCGTGCACCAAAACGCCGCTTTTGCAACGAAACGTGCGATTCGTGCACCAAAACGCTGCTTTTGCACAGTTTTGACGCTAAACGTCCGTTTCGTGCACCAAAACACCGCTTTTGAAACGAAACGTGCGTTTCGTGCACTAAAACGCTGCTTTTGCACAGTTTTGACGCTAAACGTGCCTTTCGTGCACCAAAACGCTGCGTTTACACAGTTTTGACGCTAAACGCGCGTATCGTGCACCAAAACGCTGCTTTTGCACAGTTTTGACGCTAAACGTGCGTTTCGTGCACCAAAACGCTGCTTTTGCACAGTTTTGACGCTAAACATGCGTTTCGTGCACCAAAACGCCGCTTTTAAAACGAAACGTGCGTTTCGTGCAAAAAACGCCGCTTTTGCACAGTTTTGACGCTAAACGTGCGTTTCGAGCACCAAAACGCTGCTTTTGCACAGTTTTGACGCTAAACGTGCGTTTCGTGGACCAAAACGCCGCTTTTGCAACGAAACGTGCGTTTCGTGCACCAAAAGGCAGTTTTTGCACAGTTTTGATGCTAAACGTGCGTTCCGTGCAAAATACGCCGCTTTTGCAGTTTTGACGCTAAACGTGCGTTTCGTGCACCAAAACGCTGCTTTTGCACAGTTTTGACGCTAAACGTCCGTTTCGTGCACCAAAACGCCGCTTTTGCAACGAAACATGCGTTTCGTGCACATAACGCTGCCTTTGCACAGTTTTGACGCTAAACGTGCGTTGCGTGCACCAAAACGCTGCTTTTGCACAGTTTTGACGCTAAACGTGCGTTTCGTGCGCCAAAACGAAGCTTTTGCGCAGTTTTGACGCTAAACGTGCGTTTCGTGCACCAAAACGCTGCTTTTGCACAGTTTTGACGCTAAACATGCGTTTCGTGCACCAAAACGCCGCTTTTAAAACGAAACGTGCGTTTCGTGCAAAAAACGCCGCTTTTGCACAGTTTTGACGCTAAACGTGCGTTTCGAGCACCAAAACGCTGCTTTTGCACAGTTTTGACGCTAAACGTGCGTTTCGTGGACCAAAACGCCGCTTTTGCAACGAAACGTGCGTTTCGTGCACCAAAAGGCAGTTTTTGCACAGTTTTGACGCTAAACGTGCGTTTCGTGCACCAAAACGCTGCTTTTGCACAGTTTTGACGCTAAATGTGCGTTTCGTGCACCAAAACGCCGCTTTTGCAACGAAACGTGCGATTCGTGCACCAAAACGCTGCTTTTGCACAGTTTTGACGCTAAACGTCCGTTTCGTGCACCAAAACACCGCTTTTGAAACGAAACGTGCGTTTCGTGCACTAAAACGCTGCTTTTGCACAGTTTTGACGCTAAACGTGCGTTTCGTGCACCAAAACGCTGCTTTTGCGCAGTTTTATCGCTAAACGTGCGTTTCGTGCACCAAAACGCCGCTTTTGCACAGTTTTGACGGTAAACGTTCGTTTCGTGCACCAAAACGCCGCATTTGCAACGAAACGTACGACTCGTGCACCAAAACGCTGCTTTTGCACAGTTTTGACGCTAAGCGTGCATTTCGTGCACCAAAACGCTGCATTTGCAACGAAACGTGCGATTCGTGCACCAAAACTCTGCTTTTGCACAGTTTTGACGCTAAACGTGCGCTTTATGCACCAAAACGATGCTTTTGCACAGTTTTGACGCTAAACATGCGTTTCGTGCACCGAAACGGAGCTTTTGCACAGTTTTGACGCTAAACGTGCATTTCGTGCACCAAAACGCCGCATTTGCAACGAAACGTGCGATTCGTGCAGCAAAACGCTGCTTTTGCACAGTTTTGACGCTAAACGTGCGTTTCGTGCACCAAAACGCCGCTTTTGCAACGAAACGTGCGTTTCGTGCACCAAAACGCTGCTTTTGCACAGTTTTGACGCTAAACGTGCCTTTCGTGCACCAAAACGCTGCGTTTACACAGTTTTGACGCTAAACGCGCGTATCGTGCACCAAAACGCTGCTTTTGCACAGTTTTGAAGCTAAACGTGCGTTTCGTGCACCAAAACGCTGCTTTTGCACCGTTTTTGACGCTAAACGTGCGTTTCGTGCACCAAAACGCCGCTTTTAAAACGAAACGTGCGTTTCGTGCAAAAAACGCCGCTTTTGCACAGTTTTGACGCTAAACGTGCGCTTTATGCACCAAAACGATGCTTTTGCACAGTTTTGACGCTAAACATGCGTTTCGTGCACCAAAGGCTGCTTTTGCACAGCTTTGACGCTAAACGTCCGTTTCGTGCACCAAAACGCCGCTTTTGAAACGAAACGTGCGTTTCGTGCACTAAAACGATGCTTTTGCACAGTTTTGACGCTAAACGTGCGTTTCGTGCACCAAAACGCTGCTTTTGCACAGTTTTGACGCTAAACGTGCGTTTCGTGCACCAAAACGCCGCTTTCAAAACGAAACGTGCGTTTCGTGCAAAAAATGCCGCTTTTGCACAGTTTTGACGCTAAACGTGCGTTTCGAGTACCAAAACGCTGCTTTTGCACAGTTTTGACGCTAAACGTCCGTTTCGTGCACCAAAACGCCGCTTTTGAAACGAAACGTGCGTTTGGTGCACTAAAACGCTGCTTTTGCACAGTTTTGACGCTAAACGTGCCTTTCGAGCACCAAAACGCTGCGTTTACACAGTTTTGACGCTAAACGCGCGTATCGTGCAACAAAACGCTGCTTTTGCACAGTTTTGAAGCTAAACGTGCGTTTCGTGCACCAAAACGCTGCTTTTGCACAGTTTTGACGCTAAACGTGCGTTTCGTGCACCAAAACGCCGCTTTTAAAACGAAACGTGCGTTTCGTGCAAAAAACGCCGCTTTTGCACAGTTTTGACGCTAAACGTGCGTTTCGAGCACCAAAACGCTGCTTTTGCACAGTTTTGACGCTAAACGTGCGTTTCGTGGACCAAAACGCCGCTTTTGCAACGAAACGTGCGTTTCGTGCACCAAAACGCTGCTTTTGCACAGTTTTGACGCTAAACGTGCGTGTTGTGCACCAAAACGCTGCTTTTGCACAGTTTTGACGCTAAACGCGCGTTTCGTGCACCAAAACGCTGCTTTTGCACAGTTTTGACGCTACACGTGCGTTTCGTGCACCAAAACGCTGCTTTTGCACAGTTTTGACGCTAAACGCGCGTTTCGTGCACCAAAACGCTGCTTTTGCACAGTTTTGACGCTAAACGTGCGTTTCGTGCACCAAAACGCCGCTTTTGCAACGAAACGGGCGTTTCGTGCACCAAAACGCCGCTTTTGCAGCGAAACGTCCGTTTCGTGCACCAAAACGCTGCTTTTGCACAGTTTTGATGCTAAACGTGCTTTTCGTGCACCAAAACGCTGCTTTAACACAGTTTTGACGCTAAACGTGCGTTTCGTGCACCAAAACGCCGCTTTTGCAACGAAACGAGCGTTTCGTTCACCAAAAGGCTGCTTTTGCTCAGTTTTGATGCTAAACGTGCGTTTCACGCACCAAAACGCTGCTTTTACACAGTTTTGACGCTAAACGTGCGTTTCGTACACCAAAACGCCGCTTTTGCAGCGAAACGTGCGTTTCGTCCATAAAAAGGCTGCTTTTGCACAGTTTTGACGCTAAACGTGCGTTTCGTGCACCAAAACGAAGCTTTTGCGCAGTTTTGACGCTAAACGTGCGTTTCGTGCACCAAAACTCCGCTTTTGCAGCGAAACGTGCGCTTCGTGCATAAAAAGGCTGCTTTTGCACAGTTTTGACGATATACGTGCGTTTCGTGCACCAAAACGCTGCTTTTGCACAGTTTTGACGCTAAACGTGCGTTTCGTGCACCAAAACGCCGCTTTTGCAACGTAACGTGCGATTCGTGCACCAAAACGCTGCTTTTGCACAGTTTTGACGCTAAACGTCCGTTTCGTGCACCAAAACGCCGCTTTTGAAACGAAACGTGCGTTTGGTGCACTAAAACGCTGCTTTTGCACAGTTTTGACGCTAAACGTGCCTTTCGTGCACCAAAACGCTGCGTTTACACAGTTTTGACGCTAAACATGCGTTTCGTGCACCAAAACGCCGCTTTTAAAACGAAACGTGCGTTTCGTGCACCAAAACGCTGCTTTTGCACAGTTTTTGACGCTAAACTTGCGTTTCGTGCACCAAAACGCCGCTTTTGCAACGAAACGTGCGTTTCGTGCACCAAAACGCTGCTTTCGCACAGTTTTGACGCTAAACGTGCGTTTCGTACACCAAAACGCCGCTTTTGCAGCGAAACGTGCGTTTCGTGCATAAAAAGGCTGCTTTTGCACAGTTTTGACGCTAAACGTGCGTTTCGTGCACCAAAACGCTGCTTTTGCACAGTTTTGACGCTAAACATGCGTTTCGTGCACCAAAACGCCGCTTTTAAAACGAAACGTGCGTTTCGTGCACCAAAACGCTGCTTTTGCACAGTTTTGACGCTAAACTTGCGTTTCGTGCACCAAAACGCCGCTTTTGCAAACGAACGTGCGTTTCGTGCACCTAAACGCTGCTTTTGCTCAGTTTTGATGCTAAACGTGCGTTTCACGCACCAAAACGCTGCTTTTGCACAGTTTTGATGCTCAACGTGCGTTTCGTGCACCAAAACGCTGCTTTTGCACAGTTTTGATGCTAAACTTGCGTTTCGTGCACCAAAACGCCGCTTTTGCAACGAAACGTGCGTTTCGTGCACCAAAACGCTGCTTTTGCACAGTTTTGACGCTAAACGTGCGTTTCGTACACCAAAACGCCGCTTTTGCAGCGAAACGTGCGTTTCGTCCATAAAAAGGCTGCTTTTGCACAGTTTTGACGCTAACGTGCGTTTCGTGCACCAAAACTCCGCTTTTGCAGCGAAACGTGCGTTTCGTGCATAAAAAGGCTGCTTTTGCACAGTTTTGACGATATACGTGCGTTTCGTGCACCAAAACGCTGCTTTTGCACAGTTTTGACGCTAAACGTGCGTTTCGTGCACCAAAACGCCGCTTTTGCAACGAAACGTGCGATTCGTGCACCAAAACGCTGCTTTTGCACAGTTTTGACGCTAAACGTCCGTTTCGTGCACCAAAACGCCGCTTTTGAAACGAAACGTGCGTTTCGTGCACTAAAACGCTGCTTTTGCACAGTTTTGACGCTATACGTGCCTTTCGTGCACCAAAACGCTGCGTTTACACAGTTTTGACGCTAAACGCGCGTATCGTGCACCAAAACGCTGCTTTTGCACAGTTTTGACGCTAAACGTGCGTTTCGTGCACCAAAACGCTGCTTTTGCACAGTTTTGACGCTAAACATGCGTTTCGTGCACCAAAACGCCGCTTTTAAAACGAAACGTGCGTTTCGTGCAAAAAACGCCGCTTTTGCACAGTTTTGACGCTAAACGTGCGTTTCGAGCCCCAAAACGCTGCTTTTGCACAGTTTTGACGCTAAACGTGCGTTTCGTGCACCAAAACGCAGCTTTTGCACAGTTTTGACGCTAAACGTGCGTTTCGTGCAAAAAACGCCGCTTTTGCACAGTTTTGACGCTAAACGTGCGTTTCGAGCACCAAAACGCTGCTTTTGCACAGTTTTGACGCTAAACGTGCGTTCCGTGCACCAAAACGCCGCTTTTGCTCCGTTTTGACAAGAAACGTGCGTTTCGTGCACCAAAACGCTGCTTTTGGACAGTTTTGACGCTAAACGTGCGTTTCGTGCAGCAAAACGCAGCTTTTGCACAGTTTTGACGCTAAACGTGCGTTTCGTGCAAAAAACGCCGCTTTTGCACAGTTTTGACGCTAAACGTGCGTTTCGAGCACCAAAACGCTGCGTTTGCAACGAAACGTGCGTTTCGCGCACCGAATCGCCGCTTTTGCTCCGTTTTGACGCTAAACGTCCGTTTCGTGCACCAAAACGCCGCTTTTGCATCGAAACGTGCGTTTCGTGCACCAAAACGCTGCTTTTGCACACTTTTGACGCTAAACGTGCATTTCGTGCACCAAAACGCTGCTTTTGCACAGTTTTGACGCTAAACGTGCGTTTCGTGCAGCAAAACGCAGCTTTTGCACAGTTTTGACGCTAAACGTGCGTTTCGTGCAAAAAACGCCGCTTTTGCACAGTTTTGACGCTAAACGTGCGTTTCGAGCACCAAAACGCCGCATTTGCAACGAAACGTGCGATCCGTGCACCAAGACGCTGCTTTTGCACAGTTTTGACGCTAAACGTGCGTTTCGTGCACCAAAACGCCGCTTTTGCACAGTCTTGACGCTAAACGTTCGTTTCGTGCACCAAAACGCTGCTTTTGCACAATTTCGAAGCTAAACGTGCGTTTCGTGCACCAAAACGCTGCTTTTGCACAGTTTTGACGCTAAATGTCCGTTTCGTGCACCAAAACGCCGCTTTTGCAACGAAACGTGCGTTTCGCGCTCCGAATCGCCGCTTTTGCTTCGTTTTGGCAAGAAACGTGCGTTTCGTGCACCAAATCGCTGCTTTTGCACAGTTTTGACGTTAAACGTGCGTTTCGTGCACCAAAACGCTGCTTTTGCGCAGTTTTATCGCTAAACGTGCGTTTCGTGCACCAAAACGCCGCTATTGCACAGTTTTGACGGTAAACGTTCGTTTCGTGCACCAAAACGCCGCATTTGCAACGAAACGTGCGATTCGTGCACCAAAACGCCGCTTTTGCTCCGTTTTGACAAGAAACGTGCGTTTCGTGCACCAAAACGCTGCTTTTGGACAGTTTTGACGCTAAACGTGCGTTTCGTGCAGCAAAACGCAGCTTTTGCGCAGTTTTGACGCTAAACGTGCGTTTCGTGCAAAAAACGCCGCTTTTGCACAGTTTTGACGCTAAACGTGCGTTTCGAGCACCAAAACGCTGCTTTTGCACAGTTTTGACGCTAAACGTGCGTTTCGTGCACCAAAACGCTGCTTTTGCACAGTTTTGACGCTAAACGTGCGTTTTGTGCACCAAAACGCCGCTTTTGCAACGAAACGTGCGTTTCGTGCACCAAAACGCTGCTTTTGCACAGTTTTGACGCTAAACGTGCGTTTCGTGCACCAAAACGCCGCTTTTAAAACGAAACGTGCGTTTCGTGCAAAAAACGCCGCTTTTGCACAGTTTTGACGCTAAACGTGCGTTTCGAGCACCAAAACGCTGCTTTTGCACAGTTTTGACGCTAAACGTGCGTTTCGTGGACCAAAACGCCGCTTTTGCAACGAAACGTGCGTTTCGTGCACCAAAACGCTGCTTTTGCACAGTTTTGACGCTAAACGTGCGTTTCGTGCACCAAAACGCTGCTTTTGCACAGTTTTGACGCTAAACGCGCGTTTCGTGCACCAAAACGCTGCTTTTGCACAGTTTTGACGCTAAACGTGCGTTTCGTGCACCAAAACGCTGCTTTTGCACAGTTTTGACGCTAAACGCGCGTTTCGTGCACCAAAACGCTGCTTTTGCACAGTTTTGACGCTAAACGTGCGTTTCGTGCACCAAAACGCCGCTTTTGCAACGAAACGGGCGTTTCGTGCACCAAAACGCCGCTTTTGCAGCGAAACGTCCGTTTCGTGCACCAAAACGCTGCTTTTGCACAGTTTTGATGCTAAACGTGCTTTTCGTGCACCAAAACGCTGCTTTTACACAGTTTTGACGCTAAACGTGCGTTTCGTGCACCAAAACGCCGCTTTTGCAACGAAACGAGCGTTTCGTTCACCAAAAGGCTGCTTTTGCTCAGTTTTGATGCTAAACGTCCGTTTCGTGCACCAAAACGCTGCTTTTGCACAGTTTTGATGCTAAACGTGCTTTTCGTGCACCAAAACGCTGCTTTTGCACAGTTTTGACGCTAAACGTGCGTTTCGTGCACCAAAACGCCGCTTTTGCAACGAAACGGGCGTTTCGTGCACCAAAACGCCGCTTTTGCAGCGAAACGTCCGTTTCGTGCACCAAAACGCTGCTTTTGCACAGTTTTGATGCTAAACGTGCTTTTCGTGCACCAAAACGCTGCTTTTGCACAGTTTTGACGCTAAACATGCGTTTCGTGCACCAAAACGCCGCTTTTAAAACGAAACGTGCGTTTCGTGCAAAAAACGCCGCTTTTGCACAGTTTTGACGCTAAACGTGCGTTTCGAGCACCAAAACGCTGCTTTTGCACAGTTTTGACGCTAAACGTGCGTTTCGTGCACCAAAACGCAGCTTTTGCACAGTTTTGACGCTAAACGTGCGTTTCGTGCAAAAAACGCCGCTTTTGCACAGTTTTGACGCTAAACGTGCGTTTCGAGCACCAAAACGCTGCTTTTGCACAGTTTTGACGCTAAACGTGCGTTCCGTGCACCAAAACGCCGCTTTTGCTCCGTTTTGACAAGAAACGTGCGTTTCGTGCACCAAAACGCTGCTTTTGGACAGTTTTGACGCTAAACGTGCGTTTCGTGCAGCAAAACGCAGCTTTTGCACAGTTTTGACGCTAAACGTGCGTTTCGTGCAAAAAACGCCGCTTTTGCACAGTTTTGACGCTAAACGTGCGTTTCGTGCACCAAAACGCCGCTTTTGCAACGTAACGTGCGATTCGTGCACCAAAACGCTGCTTTTGCACAGTTTTGACGCTAAACGTCCGTTTCGTGCACCAAAACGCCGCTTTTGAAACGAAACGTGCGTTTCGTGCACTAAAACGCTGCTTTTGCACAGTTTTGACGCTAAACGTGCCTTTCGTGCACCAAAACGCTGCGTTTACACAGTTTTGACGCTAAACGCGCGTATCGTGCACCAAAACGCTGCTTTTGCACAGTTTTGACGCTAAACGTGCGTTTCGTGCACCAAAACGCTGCTTTTGCACAGTTTTGACGCTAAACATGCGTTTCGTGCACCAAAACGCCGCTTTTAAAACGAAACGTGCGTTTCGTGCACCAAAACGCTGCTTTTGCACAGTTTTGACGCTAAACTTGCGTTTCGTGCACCAAAACGCCGCTTTTGCAACGAAACGTGCGTTTCGTGCACCAAAACGCTGCTTTCGCACAGTTTTGACGCTAAACGTGCGCTTCGTACACCAAAACGCCGCTTTTGCAGCGAAACGTGCGTTTCGTGCATAAAAAGGCTGCTTTTGCACAGTTTTGACGCTAAACGTGCGTTTCGTGCACCAAAACGCTGCTTTTGCACAGTTTTGACGCTAAACATGCGTTTCGTGCACCAAAACGCCGCTTTTAAAACGAAACGTGCGTTTCGTGCACCAAAACGCTGCTTTTGCACAGTTTTGACGCTAAACTTGCGTTTCGTGCACCAAAACGCCGCTTTTGCAACGAAACGTGCGTTTCGTGCACCTAAACGCTGCTTTTGCACAGATTTGACGCTAAACGTGCGTTTCGTGCACCAAAACGCCGCTTTTGCATCGAAACGAGCGTTTCGTGCACCAAAAGGCTGCTTTTGCTCAGTTTTGATGCTAAACGTGCGTTTCACGCACCAAAACGCTGCTTTTGCACAGTTTTGATGCTCAACGTGCGTTTCGTGCACCAAAACGCTGCTTTTGCACAGTTTTGATGCTAAACTTGCGTTTCGCGCACCAAAACGCCGCTTTTGCAACGAAACGTGCGTTTCGTGCACCAAAACGCTGCTTTTGCACAGTTTTGACGCTAAACGTGCGTTTCGTACACCAAAACGCCGCTTTTGCAGCGAAGCGTGCGTTTCGTCCATAAAAAGGCTGCTTTTGCACAGTTTTGACGCTAAACGTGCGTTTCGTGCACCAAAACGAAGCTTTTGCGCAGTTTTGACGCTAAACGTGCGTTTCGTGCACCAAAACGCCGCTTTTGCAACGAAACGTGCGATTCGTGCACTAAAACGCTGCTTTTGCACAGTTTTGACACTAAACGTGCCTTTCGTGCACCAAAACGCTGCGTTTACACAGTTTTGACGCTACACGCGCGTATCGTGCACCAAAACGCTGCTTTTGCACAGTTTTGACGCTAAACGTGCGTTTCGTGCACCAAAACGCTGCTTTTGCACAGTTTTGACGCTAAATGTGCGTTTCGTGCACCAAAACGCCGCTTTTGCAACGAAACGTGCGATTCGTGCACCAAAACGCTGCTCTTGCACAGTTTTGACGCTAAACGTCCGTTTCGTGCACCAAAACACCGCTTTTGAAACGAAACGTGCGTTTCGTGCACTAAAACGGTGCTTTTGCAGTTTTGACGCTAAACGTGCCTTTCGTGCACCAAAACGCTGCGTTTACACAGTTTTGACGCTAAACGCGCGTATCGTGCACCAAAACGCTGCTTTTGCACAGTTTTGACGCTAAACGTGCGTTTCGTGCACCAAAACGCTGCTTTTGCACAGTTTTGACGCTAAACATGCGTTTCGTGCACCAAAACGCCGCTTTTAAAACGAAACGTGCGTTTCGTGCAAAAAACGCCGCTTTTGCACAGTTTTGACGCTAAACGTGCGTTTCGAGCACCAAAACGCTGCTTTTGCACAGTTTTGACGCTAAACGTGCGTTTCGTGGACCAAAACGCCGCTTTTGCAACGAAACGTGCGTTTCGTGCACCAAAAGGCAGTTTTTGCACAGTTTTGACGCTAAACGTGCGTTTCGTGCACCAAAACGCTGCTTTTGCACAGTTTTGACGCTAAATGTGCGTTTCGTGCACCAAAACGCCGCTTTTGCAACGAAACGTGCGATTCGTGCACCAAAACGCTGCTTTTGCACAGTTTTGACGCTAAACGTCCGTTTCGTGCACCAAAACGCCGCTTTTGAAACGAAACGTGCGTTTCGTGCACTAAAACGCTGCTTTTGCACAGTTTTGACGCTAAACGTGCCTTTCGTGCACCTAAAACGCTGCGTTTACACAGTTTTTGACGCTAAACGCGCGTATCGTGCACCAAAACGCTGCTTTTGCACAGTTTTGAAGCTAAACGTGCGTTTCGTGCACCAAAACGCTGCTTTTGCACCGTTTTGACGCTAAACGTGCGTTTCGTGCACCAAAACGCCGCCTTTTAAAACGAAACGTGCGTTTCGTGCAAAAAACGCCGCTTTTGCACAGTTTTGACGCTAAACGTGCGCTTTAATGCACCAAAACGATGCTTTTGCACAGTTTTGACGCTAAACATGCGTTTCGTGCACCAAAAGGCTGCTTTTGCACAGCTTTGACGCTAAACGTCCGTTTCGTGCACCAAAACGCCGCTTTTGAAACGAAACGTGCGTTTCGTGGACTAAAACGCTGCTTTTGCACAGTTTTGACGCTAAACGTGTGCGTTTCGAGCACCAAAACGCCGCATTTGCAACGAAACGTGCGATCCGTGCACCAAGACGCTGCTTTTGCACAGTTTTGACGCTAAACGTGCGTTTCGTGCACCAAAAACGCCGCTTTTGCACAGTCTTGACGCTAAACGTTCGTTTCGTGCACCAAAACGCTGCTTTTGCACAATTTCGAAGCTAAACGTGCGTTTCGTGCACCAAAACGCCGCTTTTGCAACGAAACGTGCGTTTCGCGCTCCGAATCGCCGCTTTTGCTTCGTTTTGGCAAGAAACGTGCGTTTCGTGCACCAAATCGCTGCTTTTGCACAGTTTTGACGTTAAACGTGCGTTTCGTGCACCAAAACGCTGCTTTTGCGCAGTTTTATCGCTAAACGTGCGTTTCGTGCACCAAAACGCCGCTATTGCACAGTTTTGACGGTAAACGTTCGTTTCGTGCACCAAAACGCCGCATTTGCAACGAAACGTGCGATTCGTGCACCAAAACGCCGCTTTTGCTCCGTTTTGACAAGAAACGTGCGTTTCGTGCACCAAAACGCTGCTTTTGGACAGTTTTGACGCTAAACGTGCGTTTCGTGCAGCAAAACGCAGCTTTTGCACAGTTTTGACGCTAAACGTGCGTTTCGTGCAAAAAACGCCGCTTTTGCACAGTTTTGACGCTAAACGTGCGTTTCGAGCACCAAAACGCTGCTTTTGCACAGTTTTGACGCTAAACGTGCGTTTCGTGCACCAAAACGCTGCTTTTGCACAGTTTTGACGCTAAACGTGCGTTTTGTGCACCAAAACGCCGCTTTTGCAACGAAACGTGCGTTTCGTGCACCAAAACGCTGCTTTTGCACAGTTTTGACGCTAAACGTGCCTTTCGTGCACCAAAACGCTGCGTTTACACAGTTTTGACGCTAAACGCGCGTATCGTGCACCAAAACACTGCTTTTGCACAGTTTTGAAGCTAAACGTGCGTTTCGTGCACCAAAACGCTGCTTTTGCACCGTTTTGACGCTAAACGTGCGTTTCGTGCACCAAAACGCCGCTTTTAAAACGAAACGTGCGTTTCGTGCAAAAAACGCCGCTTTTGCACAGTTTTGACGCTAAACGTGCGCTTTATGCACCAAAACGATGCTTTTGCACAGTTTTGACGCTAAACATGCGTTTCGTGCACCAAAAGGCTGCTTTTGCACAGCTTTGACGCTAAACGTCCGTTTCGTGCACCAAAACGCCGCTTTTGAAACGAAACGTGCGTTTCGTGCACTAAAACGCTGCTTTTGCACAGTTTTGACGCTAAACGTGCGTTTCGTGCACCAAAACGCTGCTTTTGCACAGTTTTGACGCTAAACGTGCGTTTCGTGCACCAAAACGCCGCTTTCAAAACGAAACGTGCGTTTCGTGCAAAAAATGCCGCTTTTGCACAGTTTTGACGCTAAACGTGCGTTTCGAGCACCAAAACGCTGCTTTTGCACAGTTTTGACGCTAACGTCCGTTTCGTGCACCAAAACGCCGCTTTTGAAACGAAACGTGCGTTTGGTGCACTAAAAACGCTGCTTTTGCACAGTTTTGACGCTAAACGTGCCTTTCGTGCACCAAAACGCTGCGTTTACACAGTTTTGACGCTAAACGCGCGTATCGTGCACCAAAACGCTGCTTTTGCACAGTTTGAAGCTAAACGTGCGTTTCGTGCACCAAAACGCTGCTTTTGCACAGTTTTGACGCTAAACGTGCGTTTCGTGCACCAAAACGCCGCTTTTAAAACGAAACGTGCGTTTCGTGCAAAAAACGCCGCTTTTGCACAGTTTTGACGCTAAACGTGCGTTTCGAGCACCAAAACGCTGCTTTTGCACAGTTTTGACGCTAAACGTCCGTTTCGTGCACCAAAACGCCGCTTTTGCAACGAAACGTGCGTTTCGTGCACCAAAAACGCAGCTTTTGCACAGCTTTGACACTAAACGTGCGTTTCGTGCACCAAAACGCTGCTTTTGCACAGTTCTGACGCTAAACGTGCGTTTCGTGCACCAAAACGCTGCTTTTGCACAGTTTTGACGCTAAACGTGCGTTTCGTACACCAAAACGCAGCTTTTGCACAGTTTTGACGCTAAACGTGCGTTTCGTGCACCAAAACGCTGCTTTTGCACAGTTCTGACGCTAAACGTGCGTTTCGTGCACCAAAACGCAGCTTTTGCACAGTTTTGACGCTAAACGTGCGTTTCGTGCAAAAAACGCCGCTTTTGCACAGTTTTGACGCTAAACGTGCGTTTCGTGCAAAAAACGCCGCTTTTGCACAGTTTTGACGCTAAACGTGCGTTTCGAGCACCAAAACGCTGCTTTTGCACAGTTTTGGCGCTAAACGTGCGTTTCGTGCACCAAAACGCTGCTTTTGCACAGTTTTGACGCTAAACATGCGTTTCGTGCACCAAAACGCCGCTTTTAAAACGAAACGTGCGTTTCGTGCAAAAAACGCCGCTTTTGCACAGTTTTGACGCTAAACGTGCGTTTCGAGCACCAAAACGCTGCTTTTGCACAGTTTTGACGCTAAACTTGCGTTTCGTGCACCAAAACGCCGCTTTTGCAACGAAACGTGCGTTTCGTGCACCAAAACGCTGCTTTTGCACAGATTTGACGCTAAACGTGTGTTTCGTGCACCAAAACGCCGCTTTTGCAACGAAACGAGCGTTTCGTGCACCAAAAGGCTGCTTTTGCTCAGTTTTGATGCTAAACGTGCGTTTCGTGCACCAAAACGCCGCTTTTGCAACGAAACGTGCGATTCGTGCACCAAAACGCTGCTTTTGCACAGTTTTGACGCTAAACGTGCGTTTCGTGGACCAAAACGCCGCTTTTGCAACGAAACGTGCGTTTCGTGCACCAAAAGGCAGTTTTTGCACAGTTTTGATGCTAAACGTGCGTTTCGTGCACCCAAACGCTGCTTTTGCACAGTTTTGACGCTAAACTTGCGTTTCGTGCACCAAAACGCCGCTTTTGCAACGAAAGGTGCGTTTCGTGCACCAAAACGCTGCTTTTGCACAGATTTGACGCTAAACGTGCGTTTCGTGCACCAAAACGCCGCTTTTGCAAAGAAACGAGCGTTTCGTGCACATAACGCTGCTTTTGCACAGTTTTGACGCTAAACGTGCGTTTCGTGCACCAAAACGCCGCTTTTGCAACGAAACGTGCGTTCCGTGCAAAAAACGCCGCTTTTGCAGTTTTGACGCTAAACGTGCGTTTCGTGCACCAAAACGCTGCTTTTGCACAGTTTTGACGCTAAACGTCCGTTTCGTGCACCAAAACGCCGCTTTTGCAACGAAACGTGCGTTTCGTGCACATAACGCTGCTTTTGCACAGTTTTGACGCTAAACGTGCGTTGCGTGCACCAAAACGCTGCTTTTGCACAGTTTTGACGCTAAACGTGCGTTTCGTGCGCCAAAACGCTGCTTTTGCACAGTTTTGAAGCTAAACGTGCGTTTCGTGCACCAAAACGCTGCTTTTGCACAGTTTTGACGCTAAACGTGCGTTTCGTGCGCCAAAACGCCGCTTTTGCAACGAAACGTGCGATTCGTGCACCAAAACGCTGCTTTTGCACAGTTTTGACACTAAACGTGCGTTTCGTGCACCAAAACGCTGCTTTTGCGCAGTTTTGACGCTAAACGTGCGTTTCGTGCACCAAAACGCTGCTTTTGCACAGTATTGACGCTAAACTTGCGTTTCGTGCACCAAAACGCCGCTTTTGCAACGAAACGTGCGTTTCGTGCACCAAAACGCTGCTTTTGCACAGTTTTGACGCTAAACGTGCGTTTCGTACACCAAAACGCCGCTTTTGCAGCGAAACGTGCGTTTCGTGCATAAAAAGGCTGCTTTTGCACAGTTTTGACGCTAAACGTGCGTTTCGTGCACCAAAACGCCGCTTTTGCAAAGAAACGAGCGTTTCGTGCACATAACGCTGCTTTTGCACAGTTTTGACGCTAAACGTGCGTTTCGTGCACCAAAACGCCGCTTTTGCAACGAAACGTGCGTTCCGTGCAAAAAACGCCGCTTTTGCAGTTTTGACGCTAAACGTGCGTTTCGTGCACCAAAACGCTGCTTTTGCACAGTTTTGACGCTAAACGACCGTTTCGTGCACCAAAACGCCGCTTTTGCAACGAAACGTGCGTTTCGTGCACATAACGCTGCTTTTGCACAGTTTTGACGCTAAACGTGCGTTGCGTGCACCAAAACGCTGCTTTTGCACAGTTTTGACGCTAAACGTGCGTTTCGTGCGCCAAAACGAAGCTTTTGCGCAGTTTTGACGCTAAACGTGCGTTTCGTGCACCAAAACGCTGCTTTTGCACAGTTTTGACGCTAAACGTTCGTTTCGTGCACCAAAACGCTGCTTTTGCACAGTTTTGAAGCTAAACGTGCGTTTCGTGCACCAAAACGCTGCTTTTGCGCAGTTTTGACGCTAAACGTGCGTTTCGTGCACCAAAACGCTGATTTTGCACAGTTTTGACGCTAAACTTGCGTTTCGTGCACCAAAACGCCGCTTTTGCAACGAAACGTGCGTTTCGTGCACCAAAACGCTGCTTTTGCACAGTTTTGACGCTAAACGTGCGTTTCGTACACCAAAACGCCGCTTTTGCAGCGAAACGTGCGTTTCGTGCATAAAAAGGCTGCTTTTGCACAGTTTTGACGCTAAACGTGCGTTTCGTGCACCAAAACGCCGCTTTTGCAACGAAACGTGCGTTTCGTGCACCAAAAGGCAGTTTTTGCACAGTTTTGATGCTAAACGTGCGTTTCGTGCACCCAAACGCTGCTTTTGCACAGTTTTGACGCTAAACGTGCGTTTCGTACACCAAAACGCCGCTTTTGCAGCGAAACGTGCGTTTCGTGCATAAAAAGGCTGCTTTTGCACAGTTTTGACGCTAAACGTGCGTTTCGTGCACCAAAACGCTGCTTTTGCAACGAAACGTGCGTTTCGTGCACCAAAACGCTGCTTTTGCACAGTTTTGACGATAAACATGCGTTTCGTGCACCAAAACGCCGCTTTTAAAACGAAACGTGCGTTTCGTGCAAAAAACGCCGCTTTTGCACAGTTTTGACGCTAAACGTGCGTTTCGAGCACCAAAACGCTGCTTTTGCACAGTTTTGACGCTAAACGTGCGTTTCGTGGACCAAAACGCCGCTTTTGCAACGAAACGTGCGTTTCGTGCACCAAAAGGCAGTTTTTGCACAGTTTTGACGCTAAACGTGCGTTTCGTGCACCAAAACGCTGCTTTTGCACAGTTTTGACGCTAAATGTGCGTTTCGTGCACCAAAACGCCGCTTTTGCAACGAAACGTGCGATTCGTGCACCAAAACGCTGCTTTTGCACAGTTTTGACGCTAAACATGCGTTTCGTGCACCAAAACGCCGCTTTTAAAACGAAACGTGCGTTTCGTGCAAAAAACGCCGCTTTTGCACAGTTTTGACGCTAAACGTGCGTTTCGAGCACCAAAACGCTGCTTTTGCACAGTTTTGACGCTAAACTTGCGTTTCGTGCACCAAAACGCCGCTTTTGCAACGAAACGTGCGTTTCGTGCACCAAAACGCTGCTTTTGCACAGATTTGACGCTAAACGTGCGTTTCGTGCACCAAAACGCCGCTTTTGCAACGAAACGAGCGTTTCGTGCACCAAAAGGCTGCTTTTGCTCAGTTTTGATGCTAAACGTGCGTTTCGTGCACCAAAACGCCGCTTTTGCAACGAAACGTGCGATTCGTGCACCAAAACGCTGCTTTTGCACAGTTTTGACGCTAAACGTGCGTTTCGTGGACCAAAACGCCGCTTTTGCAACGAAACGTGCGTTTCGTGCACCAAAAGGCAGTTTTTGCACAGTTTTGATGCTAAACGTGCGTTTCGTGCACCCAAACGCTGCTTTTGCACAGTTTTGACGCTAAACTTGCGTTTCGTGCACCAAAACGCCGCTTTTGCAACGAAAGGTGCGTTTCGTGCACCAAAACGCTGCTTTTGCACAGATTTGACGCTAAACGTGCGTTTCGTGCACCAAAACGCCGCTTTTGCAAAGAAACGAGCGTTTCGTGCACATAACGCTGCTTTTGCACAGTTTTGACGCTAAACGTGCGTTTCGTGCACCAAAACGCCGCTTTTGCAACGAAACGTGCGTTCCGTGCAAAAAACGCCGCTTTTGCAGTTTTGACGCTAAACGTGCGTTTCGTGCACCAAAACGCTGCTTTTGCACAGTTTTGACGCTAAACGTCCGTTTCGTGCACCAAAACGCCGCTTTTGCAACGAAACGTGCGTTTCGTGCACATAACGCTGCTTTTGCACAGTTTTGACGCTAAACGTGCGTTGCGTGCACCAAAACGCTGCTTTTGCACAGTTTTGACGCTAAACGTGCGTTTCGTGCGCCAAAACGCTGCTTTTGCACAGTTTTGAAGCTAAACGTGCGTTTCGTGCACCAAAACGCTGCTTTTGCACAGTTTTGACGCTAAACGTGCGTTTCGTGCGCCAAAACGCCGCTTTTGCAACGAAACGTGCGATTCGTGCACCAAAACGCTGCTTTTGCACAGTTTTGACACTAAACGTGCGTTTCGTGCACCAAAACGCTGCTTTTGCGCAGTTTTGACGCTAAACGTGCGTTTCGTGCACCAAAACGCTGCTTTTGCACAGTTTTGACGCTAAACTTGCGTTTCGTGCACCAAAACGCCGCTTTTGCAACGAAACGTGCGTTTCGTGCACCAAAACGCTGCTTTTGCACAGTTTTGACGCTAAACGTGCGTTTCGTACACCAAAACGCCGCTTTTGCAGCGAAACGTGCGTTTCGTGCATAAAAAGGCTGCTTTTGCACAGTTTTGACGCTAAACGTGCGTTTCGTGCACCAAAACGCCGCTTTTGCAAAGAAACGAGCGTTTCGTGCACATAACGCTGCTTTTGCACAGTTTTGACGCTAAACGTGCGTTTCGTGCACCAAAACGCCGCTTTTGCAACGAAACGTGCGTTCCGTGCAAAAAACGCCGCTTTTGCAGTTTTGACGCTAAACGTGCGTTTCGTGCACCAAAACGCTGCTTTTGCACAGTTTTGACGCTAAACGACCGTTTCGTGCACCAAAACGCCGCTTTTGCAACGAAACGTGCGTTTCGTGCACATAACGCTGCTTTTGCACAGTTTTGACGCTAAACGTGCGTTGCGTGCACCAAAACGCTGCTTTTGCACAGTTTTGACGCTAAACGTGCGTTTCGTGCGCCAAAACGAAGCTTTTGCGCAGTTTTGACGCTAAACGTGCGTTTCGTGCACCAAAACGCTGCTTTTGCACAGTTTTGACGCTAAACGTTCGTTTCGTGCACCAAAACGCTGCTTTTGCACAGTTTTGAAGCTAAACGTGCGTTTCGTGCACCAAAACGCTGCTTTTGCACAGTTTTGACGCTAAACGTGCGTTTCGTGCGCCAAAACGCCGCTTTTGCAACGAAACGTGCGATTCGTGCACCAAAACGCTGCTTTTGCACAGTTTTGACACTAAACGTGCGTTTCGTGCACCAAAACGCTGCTTTTGCGCAGTTTTGACGCTAAACGTGCGTTTCGTGCACCAAAACGCTGATTTTGCACAGTTTTGACGCTAAACTTGCGTTTCGTGCACCAAAACGCCGCTTTTGCAACGAAACGTGCGTTTCGTGCACCAAAACGCTGCTTTTGCACAGTTTTGACGCTAAACGTGCGTTTCGTACACCAAAACGCCGCTTTTGCAGCGAAACGTGCGTTTCGTGCATAAAAAGGCTGCTTTTGCACAGTTTTGACGCTAAACGTGCGTTTCGTGCACCAAAACGCCGCTTTTGCAACGAAACGTGCGTTTCGTGCACCAAAAGGCAGTTTTTGCACAGTTTTGATGCTAAACGTGCGTTTCGTGCACCCAAACGCTGCTTTTGCACAGTTTTGACGCTAAACGTGCGTTTCGTACACCAAAACGCCGCTTTTGCAGCGAAACGTGCGTTTCGTGCATAAAAAGGCTGCTTTTGCACAGTTTTGACGCTAAACGTGCGTTTCGTGCACCAAAACGCTGCTTTTGCAACGAAACGTGCGTTTCGTGCACCAAAACGCTGCTTTTGCACAGTTTTGACGATAAACATGCGTTTCGTGCACCAAAACGCCGCTTTTAAAACGAAACGTGCGTTTCGTGCAAAAAACGCCGCTTTTGCACAGTTTTGACGCTAAACGTGCGTTTCGAGCACCAAAACGCTGCTTTTGCACAGTTTTGACGCTAAACGTGCGTTTCGTGGACCAAAACGCCGCTTTTGCAACGAAACGTGCGTTTCGTGCACCAAAAGGCAGTTTTTGCACAGTTTTGACGCTAAACGTGCGTTTCGTGCACCAAAACGCCGCTTTTGCAACGAAACGTGCGTTTCGTGCACCAAAACGCTGGCTTTGCACAGTTTTGACGCTAAACGTGCGTTTCGTGCACCAAAACGCCGCTTTTGCTACGAAACGAGCGTTTCGTGCAACAAAACGCCGCTTTTGCACAGTTTTGACGCTAAACGTGCGTTTCGAGCACCAAAACGCTGCTTTTGCACAGTTTTGACGCTAAACATGCGTTTCGTGCACCAAAACGCCGCTTTTAAAACGAATCGTGCGTTTCGTGCAAAAAACGCCGCTTTTGCACAGTTTTGACGCTAAACGTGCGTTTCGAGCACCAAAACGCTGCTTTTGCACAGTTTTGACGCTAAACGTGCGTTTCGTGGACCAAAACGCCGCTTTTGCAATGAAACGTGCGTTTCGTGCACCAAAAGGCAGTTTTTGCACAGTTTTGACGCTAAACGTGCGTTTCGTGCACCAAAACGCTGCTTTTGCACAGTTTTGACGCTAAATGTGCGTTTCGTGCACCAAAACGCCGCTTTTGCAACGAAACGTGCGATTCGTGCACCAAAACGCTGCTTTTGCACAGTTTTGACGCTAAACGTCCGTTTCGTGCACCAAAACACCGCTTTTGAAACGAAACGTGCGTTTCGTGCACTAAAACGCTGCTTTTGCACAGTTTTGACGCTAAACGTGCGTTTCGTGCACCAAAACGCTGCTTTTGCACAGTTTTGACGCTAAACATGCGTTTCGTGCACCAAAACGCCGCTTTTAAAACGAAACGTGCGTTTCGTGCAAAAAACGCCGCTTTTGCACAGTTTTGACGCTAAACGTGCGTTTCGAGCACCAAAACGCTGCTTTTGCACAGTTTTGACGCTAAACGTGCGTTTCGTGGACCAAAACGCCGCTTTTGCAACGAAACGTGCGTTTCGTGCACCAAAAGGCAGTTTTTGCACAGTTTTGATGCTAAACGTGCGTTCCGTGCAAAAAACGCCGCTTTTGCAGTTTTGACGCTAAACGTGCGTTTCGTGCACCAAAACGCTGCTTTTGCACAGTTTTGACGCTAAACGTCCGTTTCGTGCACCAAAACGCCGCTTTTGCAACGAAACGTGCGTTTCGTGCACATAACGCTGCTTTTGCACAGTTTTGACGCTAAACGTGCGTTGCGTGCACCAAAACGCTGCTTTTGCACAGTTTTGACGCTAAACGTGCGTTTCGTGCGCCAAAACGAAGCTTTTGCGCAGTTTTGACGCTAAACGTGCGTTTCGTGCACCAAAACGCTGCTTTTGCACAGTTTTGACGCTAAACGTTCGTTTCGTGCACCAAAACGCTGCTTTTGCACAGTTTTGAAGCTAAACGTGCGTTTCGTGCACCAAAACGCTGCTTTTGCACAGTTTTGACACTAAACGTGCGTTTCGTGCACCAAAACGCCGCTTTTGCAACGAAACGTGCGTTTCGTGCACCAAAACGCTGCTTTTGCACAGTTTTGACGCTAAACGTGCGTTTCGTGCACCAAAACGCTGCATTTGCACAGTTTTGACGCTAAATGTGCGTTTCGTGCACCAAAACGCCGCTTTTGCAACGAAACGTGCGATTCGTGCACCAAAACGCTGCTTTTGCACAGTTTTGACGCTAAACGTCCGTTTCGTGCACCAAAACACCGCTTTTGAAACGATACGTGCGTTTCGTGCACTAAAACGGTGCTTTTGCAGTTTTGACGCTAAACGTGCCTTTCGTGCACCAAAACGCTGCGTTTACACAGTTTTGTCGCTAAACGCGCGTATCGTGCACCAAAACGCTGCTTTTGCACAGTTTTGACGCTAAACGTGCGTTTCGTGCACCAAAACGCTGCTTTTGCGCAGTTTTATCGCTAAACGTGCGTTTCGTGCACCAAAACGCCGCTTTTGCACAGTTTTGACGGTAAACGTTCGTTTCGTGCACCAAAACGCCGCATTTGCAACGAAACGTACGACTCGTGCACCAAAACGCTGCTTTTGCACAGTTTTGACGCTAAACGTGCATTTCGTGCACCAAAACGCTGCATTTGCAACGAAACGTGCGATTCGTGCACCAAAACTCTGCTTTTGCACAGTTTTGACGCTAAACGTGCGCTTTATGCACCAAAACGATGCTTTTGCACAGTTTTGACGCTAAACATGCGTTTCGTGCACCGAAACGGAGCTTTTGCACCGTTTTGACGCTAAATGTGCATTTCGTGCACCAAAACGCCGCATTTGCAACGAAACGTGCGATTCGTGCAGCAAAACGCTGCTTTTGCACAGTTTTGACGCTAAACGTGCGTTTCGTGCACCAAAACGCCGCTTTTGCAACGAAACGTGCGTTTCGTGCACCAAAACGCTGGCTTTGCACAGTTTTGACGCTAAACGTGCGTTTCGTGCACCAAAACGCCGCTTTTGCAACGAAACGAGCGTTTCGTGCAACAAAACGCCGCTTTTGCACAGTTTTGACGCTAAACGTGCGTTTCGAGCACCAAAACGCTGCTTTTGCACAGTTTTGACGCTAAACGTCCGTTTCGTGCACCAAAACGCCGCTTTTGAAACGAAACGTGCGTTTCGTGCACTAAAACGCTGCTTTTGCACAGTTTTGACGCTAAACGTGCCTTTCGTGCACCAAAACGCTGCGTTTACACAGTTTTGACGCAAAACGCGCGTATCGTGCACCAAAACGCTGCTTTTGCACAGTTTTGAAGCTAAACGTGCGTTTCGTGCACCAAAACGCTGCTTTTGCACCGTTTTGACGCTAAACGTGCGTTTCGTGCACCAAAACGCCGCTTTTAAAACGAAACGTTCGTTTCGTGCACATAACGCTGCTTTTGCACAGTTTTGACGCTAAACGTGCGTTGCGTGCACCAAAACGCTGCTTTTGCACAGTTTTGACGCTAAACGTGCGTTTCGTGCGCCAAAACGAAGCTTTTGCGCAGTTTTGACGCTAAACGTGCGTTTCGTGCACCAAAACGCTGCTTTTGCACAGTTTTGACGCTAAACGTTCGTTTCGTGCACCAAAACGCTGCTTTTGCACAGTTTTGAAGCTAAACGTGCGTTTCGTGCACCAAAACGCTGCTTTTGCACAGTTTTGACACTAAACGTGCGTTTCGTGCACCAAAACGCCGCTTTTGCAACGAAACGTGCGTTTCGTGCACCAAAACGCTGCTTTTGCACAGTTTTGACGCTAAACGTGCGTTTCGTGCACCAAAACGCTGCATTTGCACAGTTTTGACGCTAAATGTGCGTTTCGTGCACCAAAACGCCGCTTTTGCAACGAAACGTGCGATTCGTGCACCAAAACGCTGCTTTTGCACAGTTTTGACGCTAAACGTCCGTTTCGTGCACCAAAACACCGCTTTTGAAACGATACGTGCGTTTCGTGCACTAAAACGGTGCTTTTGCAGTTTTGACGCTAAACGTGCCTTTCGTGCACCAAAACGCTGCGTTTACACAGTTTTGTCGCTAAACGCGCGTATCGTGCACCAAAACGCTGCTTTTGCACAGTTTTGACGCTAAACGTGCGTTTCGTGCACCAAAACGCTGCTTTTGCGCAGTTTTATCGCTAAACGTGCGTTTCGTGCACCAAAACGCCGCTTTTGCACAGTTTTGACGGTAAACGTTCGTTTCGTGCACCAAAACGCCGCATTTGCAACGAAACGTACGACTCGTGCACCAAAACGCTGCTTTTGCACAGTTTTGACGCTAAACGTGCATTTCGTGCACCAAAACGCTGCATTTGCAACGAAACGTGCGATTCGTGCACCAAAACTCTGCTTTTGCACAGTTTTGACGCTAAACGTGCGCTTTATGCACCAAAACGATGCTTTTGCACAGTTTTGACGCTAAACATGCGTTTCGTGCACCGAAACGGAGCTTTTGCACAGTTTTGACGCTAAACGTGCATTTCGTGCACCAAAACGCCGCATTTGCAACGAAACGTGCGATTCGTGCAGCAAAACGCTGCTTTTGCACAGTTTTGACGCTAAACGTGCGTTTCGTGCACCAAAACGCCGCTTTTGCAACGAAACGTGCGTTTCGTGCACCAAAACGCTGGCTTTGCACAGTTTTGACGCTAAACGTGCGTTTCGTGCACCAAAACGCCGCTTTTGCTACGAAACGAGCGTTTCGTGCAACAAAACGCCGCTTTTGCACAGTTTTGACGCTAAACGTGCGTTTCGAGCACCAAAACGCTGCTTTTGCACAGTTTTGACGCTAAACGTCCGTTTCGTGCACCAAAACGCCGCTTTTGAAACGAAACGTGCGTTTCGTGCACTAAAACGCTGCTTTTGCACAGTTTTGACGCTAAACGTGCCTTTCGTGCACCAAAACGCTGCGTTTACACAGTTTTGACGCAAAACGCGCGTATCGTGCACCAAAACGCTGCTTTTGCACAGTTTTGAAGCTAAACGTGCGTTTCGTGCACCAAAACGCTGCTTTTGCACCGTTTTGACGCTAAACGTGCGTTTCGTGCACCAAAACGCCGCTTTTAAAACGAAACGTGCGTTTCGTGCAAAAAACGCCGCTTTTGCACAGTTTTGACGCTAAACGTGCGCTTTATGCACCAAAACGATGCTTTTGCACAGTTTTGACGCTAAACATGCGTTTCGTGCACCAAAAGGCTGCTTTTGCACAGCTTTGACGCTAAACGTCCGTTTCGTGCACCAAAACGCCGCTTTTGAAACGAAACGTGCGTTTCGTGCACTAAAACGATGCTTTTGCACAGTTTTGACGCTAAACGTGCGTTTCGTGCACCAAAACGCTGCTTTTGCACAGTTTTGACGCTAAACGTGCGTTTCGTGCACCAAAACGCCGCTTTCAAAACGAAACGTGCGTTTCGTGCAAAAAATGCCGCTTTTGCACAGTTTTGACGCTAAACGTGCGTTTCGAGCACCAAAACGCTGCTTTTGCACAGTTTTGACGCTAAACGTCCGTTTCGTGCACCAAAACGCCGCTTTTGAAACGAAACGTGCGTTTGGTGCACTAAAACGCTGCTTTTGCACAGTTTTGACGCTAAACGTGCCTTTCGTGCACCAAAACGCTGCGTTTACACAGTTTTGACGCTAAACGCGCGTATCGTGCACCAAAACGCTGCTTTTGCACAGTTTTGAAGCTAAACGTGCGTTTCGTGCACCAAAACGCTGCTTTTGCACAGTTTTGACGCTAAACGTGCGTTTCGTGCACCAAAACGCCGCTTTTAAAACGAAACGTGCGTTTCGTGCAAAAAACGCCGCTTTTGCACAGTTTTGACGCTAAACGTGCGTTTCGAGCACCAAAACGCTGCTTTTGCACAGTTTTGACGCTAAACGTGCGTTTCGTGGACCAAAACGCCGCTTTTGCAACGAAACGTGCGTTTCGTGCACCAAAACGCTGCTTTTGCACAGTTTTGACGCTAAACGTGCGTTTCGTGCACCAAAACGCTGCTTTTGCACAGTTTTGACGCTAAACGCGCGTTTCGTGCACCAAAACGCTGCTTTTGCACAGTTTTGACGCTAAACGTGCGTTTCGTGCACCAAAACGCTGCTTTTGCACAGTTTTGACGCTAAACGCGCGTTTCGTGCACCAAAACGCTGCTTTTGCACAGTTTTGACGCTAAACGTGCGTTTCGTGCACCAAAACGCCGCTTTTGCAACGAAACGGGCGTTTCGTGCACCAAAACGCCGCTTTTGCAGCGAAACGTCCGTTTCGTGCACCAAAACGCTGCTTTTGCACAGTTTTGATGCTAAACGTGCTTTTCGTGCACCAAAACGCTGCTTTTACACAGTTTTGACGCTAAACGTGCGTTTCGTGCACCAAAACGCCGCTTTTGCAACGAAACGAGCGTTTCGTTCACCAAAAGGCTGCTTTTGCTCAGTTTTGATGCTAAACGTGCGTTTCGTGCACCAAAACGCCGCTTTTGCAACGAAACGTGCGATTCGTGCACCAAAACGCTGCTTTTGCACAGTTTTGACGCTAAACGTCCGTTTCGTGCACCAAAACGCCGCTTTTGAAACGAAACGTGCGTTTCGTGCACTAAAACGCTGCTTTTGCACAGTTTTGACGCTATACGTGCCTTTCGTGCACCAAAACGCTGCGTTTACACAGTTTTGACGCTAAACGCGCGTATCGTGCACCAAAACGCTGCTTTTGCACAGTTTTGACGCTAAACGTGCGTTTCGTGCACCAAAACGCTGCTTTTGCTCAGTTTTGACGCTAAACATGCGTTTCGTGCACCAAAACGCCGCTTTTAAAACGAAACGTGCGTTTCGTGCAAAAAACGCCGCTTTTGCACAGTTTTGACGCTAAACGTGCGTTTCGAGCACCAAAACGCTGCTTTTGCACAGTTTTGACGCTAAACGCGCGTATCGTGCACCAAAACGCTGCTTTTGCACAGTTTTGATGCTAAACGTGCGTTTCGTGCACCAAAACGCCGCTTTTGCAACGAAACGTGCGATTCGTGCACCAAAACGCTGCTTTTGCACAGTTTTGACGCTAAACGTCCGTTTCGTGCACCAAAACGCCGCTTTTGAAACGAAACGTGCGTTTCGTGCACTAAAACGCTGCTTTTGCACAGTTTTGACGCTAAACGTGCGTTTCGTGCACCAAAACGCTGCTTTTGCTCAGTTTTGACGCTAAACATGCGTTTCGTGCACCAAAACGCCGCTTTTAAAACGAAACGTGCGTTTCGTGCAAAAAACGCCGCTTTTGCACAGTTTTGACGCTAAACGTGCGTTTCGAGCAACAAAACGCTGCGTTTGCAACGAAACGTGCGTTTCGCGCACCGAATCGCCGCTTTTGCTCCGTTTTGACGCTAAACGTCCGTTTCGTGCACCAAAACGCCGCTTTTGCATCGAAACGTGCGTTTCGTGCACCAAAACGCTGCTTTTGCACACTTTTGACGCTAAACGTGCATTTCGTGCACCAAAACGCTGCTTTTGCACAGTTTTGACGCTAAACGTGCGTTTCGTGCAGCAAAACGCAGCTTTTGCACAGTTTTGACGCTAAACGTGCGTTTCGTGCAAAAAACGCCGCTTTTGCACAGTTTTGACGCTAAACGTGCGTTTCGAGCACCAAAACGCCGCATTTGCAACGAAACGTGCGATCCGTGCACCAAGACGCTGCTTTTGCACAGTTTTGACGCTAAACGTGCGTTTCGTGCACCAAAACGCCGCTTTTGCACAGTCTTGACGCTAAACGTTCGTTTCGTGCACCAAAACGCTGCTTTTGCACAATTTCGAAGCTAAACGTGCGTTTCGTGCACCAAAACGCTGCTTTTGCACAGTTTTGACGCTAAATGTCCGTTTCGTGCACCAAAACGCCGCTTTTGCAACGAAACGTGCGTTTCGCGCTCCGAATCGCCGCTTTTGCTTCGTTTTGGCAAGAAACGTGCGTTTCGTGCACCAAATCGCTGCTTTTGCACAGTTTTGACGTTAAACGTGCGTTTCGTGCACCAAAACGCTGCTTTTGCGCAGTTTTATCGCTAAACGTGCGTTTCGTGCACCAAAACGCCGCTATTGCACAGTTTTGACGGTAAACGTTCGTTTCGTGCACCAAAACGCCGCATTTGCAACGAAACGTGCGATTCGTGCACCAAAACGCCGCTTTTGCTCCGTTTTGACAAGAAACGTGCGTTTCGTGCACCAAAACGCTGCTTTTGGACAGTTTTGACGCTAAACGTGCGTTTCGTGCAGCAAAACGCAGCTTTTGCACAGTTTTGACGCTAAACGTGCGTTTCGTGCAAAAAACGCCGCTTTTGCACAGTTTTGACGCTAAACGTGCGTTTCGAGCACCAAAACGCTGCTTTTGCACAGTTTTGACGCTAAACGTGCGTTTCGTGCACCAAAACGCTGCTTTTGCACAGTTTTGACGCTAAACGTGCGTTTTGTGCACCAAAACGCCGCTTTTGCAACGAAACGTGCGTTTCGTGCACCAAAACGCTGCTTTTGCACAGTTTTGACGCTAAACGTGCCTTTCGTGCACCAAAACGCTGCGTTTACACAGTTTTGACGCTAAACGCGCGTATCGTGCACCAAAACGCTGCTTTTGCACAGTTTTGACGCTAAACGTGCGTTTCGTGCACCAAAACGCCGCTTTTAAAACGAAACGTGCGTTTCGTGCAAAAAACGCCGCTTTTGCACAGTTTTGACGCTAAACGTGCGTTTCGAGCACCAAAACGCTGCTTTTGCACAGTTTTGACGCTAAACGTGCGTTTCGTGGACCAAAACGCCGCTTTTGCAACGAAACGTGCGTTTCGTGCACCAAAACGCTGCTTTTGCACAGTTTTGACGCTAAACGTGCGTTTCGTGCACCAAAACGCTGCTTTTGCACAGTTTTGACGCTAAACGCGCGTTTCGTGCACCAAAACGCTGCTTTTGCACAGTTTTGACGCTAAACGTGCGTTTCGTGCACCAAAACGCTGCTTTTGCACAGTTTTGACGCTAAACGCGCGTTTCGTGCACCAAAACGCTGCTTTTGCACAGTTTTGACGCTAAACGTGCGTTTCGTGCACCAAAACGCCGCTTTTGCAACGAAACGGGCGTTTCGTGCACGAAAACGCCGCTTTTGCAGCGAAACGTCCGTTTCGTGCACCAAAACGCTGCTTTTGCACAGTTTTGACGCTAAACGTCCGTTTCGTGCACCAAAACGCCGCTTTTGAAACGAAACGTGCGTTTCGTGCACTAAAACGCTGCTTTTGCACAGTTTTGACGCTATACGTGCCTTTCGTGCACCAAAACGCTGCGTTTACACAGTTTTGACGCTAAACGCGCGTATCGTGCACCAAAACGCTGCTTTTGCACAGTTTTGACGCTAAACGTGCGTTTCGTGCACCAAAACGCTGCTTTTGCACAGTTTTGACGCTAAACATGCGTTTCGTGCACCAAAACGCCGCTTTTAAAACGAAACGTGCGTTTCGTGCAAAAAACGCCGCTTTTGCACAGTTTTGACGCTAAACGTGCGTTTCGAGCACCAAAACGCTGCTTTTGCACAGTTTTGACGCTAAACGTGCGTTTCGTGCACCAAAACGCAGCTTTTGCACAGTTTTGACGCTAAACGTGCGTTTCGTGCAAAAAACGCCGCTTTTGCACAGTTTTGACGCTAAACGTGCGTTTCGAGCACCAAAACGCTGCTTTTGCACAGTTTTGACGCTAAACGTGCGTTCCGTGCACCAAAACGCCGCTTTTGCTCCGTTTTGACAAGAAACGTGCGTTTCGTGCACCAAAACGCTGCTTTTGGACAGTTTTGACGCTAAACGTGCGTTTCGTGCAGCAAAACGCAGCTTTTGCACAGTTTTGACGCTAAACGTGCGTTTCGTGCAAAAAACGCCGCTTTTGCACAGTTTTGACGCTAAACGTGCGTTTCGAGCACCAAAACGCTGCGTTTGCAACGAAACGTGCGTTTCACGCACCGAATCGCCGCTTTTGCTCCGTTTTGACGCTAAACGTCCGTTTCGTGCACCAAAACGCCGCTTTTGCATCGAAACGTGCGTTTCGTGCACCAAAACGCTGCTTTTGCACACTTTTGACGCTAAACGTGCATTTCGTGCACCAAAACGCTGCTTTTGCACAGTTTTGACGCTAAACGTGCGTTTCGTGCAGCAAAACGCAGCTTTTGCACAGTTTTGACGCTAAACGTGCGTTTCGTGCAAAAAACGCCGCTTTTGCACAGTTTTGACGCTAAACGTGCGTTTCGAGCACCAAAACGCCGCATTTGCAACGAAACGTGCGATCCGTGCACCAAGACGCTGCTTTTGCACAGTTTTGACGCTAAACGTGCGTTTCGTGCACCAAAACGCCGCTTTTGCACAGTCTTGACGCTAAACGTTCGTTTCGTGCACCAAAACGCTGCTTTTGCACAATTTCGAAGCTAAACGTGCGTTTCGTGCACCAAAACGCTGCTTTTGCACAGTTTTGACGCTAAATGTCCGTTTCGTGCACCAAAACGCCGCTTTTGCAACGAAACGTGCGTTTCGCGCTCCGAATCGCCGCTTTTGCTTCGTTTTGGCAAGAAACGTGCGTTTCGTGCACCAAATCGCTGCTTTTGCACAGTTTTGACGTTAAACGTGCGTTTCGTGCACCAAAACGCTGCTTTTGCGCAGTTTTATCGCTAAACGTGCGTTTCGTGCAAAAAACGCCGCTTTTGCACAGTTTTGACGCTAAACGTGCGTTTCGAGCACCAAAACGCTGCTTTTGCACAGTTTTGACGCTAAACGTGCGTTTCGTGGACCAAAACGCTGCTTTTGCACAGTTTTGAGGCTAAACGTGCGTTTCGTGCACCAAAACGCAGCTTTTGCACAGTTTTGACGCTAAACGTGCGTTTCGTGCAAAAAACGCCGCTTTTGCACAGTTTTGACGCTAAACGTGCGTTTCGTGCAAAAAACGCCGCTTTTGCACAGTTTTGACGCTAAACGTGCGTTTCGTGGACCAAAACGCCGCTTTTGCAACGAAACGTGCGTTTCGTGCACCAAAAGGCAGTTTTTGCACAGTTTTGATGCTAAACGTGCGTTTCGTGCACCCAAACGCTGCTTTTGCACAGTTTTGACGCTAAACTTGCGTTTCGTGCACCAAAACGCCGCTTTTGCAACGAAACGTGCGTTTCGTGCACCAAAACGCTGCTTTTGCACAGATTTGACGCTAAACGTGCGTTTCGTGCACCAAAACGCCGCTTTTGCAACGAAACGAGCGTTTCGTGCACCAAAAGGCTGCTTTTGCTCAGTTTTGATGCTAAACGTGCGTTTCGTGCACCAAAACGCCGCTTTTGCAACGAAACGTGCGATTCGTGCACCAAAACGCTGCTTTTGCACAGTTTTGACGCTAAACGTGCGTTTCGTGGACCAAAACGCCGCTTTTGCAACGAAACGTGCGTTTCGTGCACCAAAAGGCAGTTTTTGCACAGTTTTGATGCTAAACGTGCGTTTCGTGCACCCAAACGCTGCTTTTGCACAGTTTTGACGCTAAACTTGCGTTTCGTGCACCAAAACGCCGCTTTTGCAACGAAAGGTGCGTTTCGTGCACCAAAACGCTGCTTTTGCACAGATTTGACGCTAAACGTGCGTTTCGTGCACCAAAACGCCGCTTTTGCAAAGAAACGAGCGTTTCGTGCACATAACGCTGCTTTTGCACAGTTTTGACGCTAAACGTGCGTTTCGTGCACCAAAACGCCGCTTTTGCAACGAAACGTGCGTTCCGTGCAAAAAACGCCGCTTTTGCAGTTTTGACGCTAAACGTGCGTTTCGTGCACCAAAACGCTGCTTTTGCACAGTTTTGACGCTAAACGTCCGTTTCGTGCACCAAAACGCCGCTTTTGCAACGAAACGTGCGTTTCGTGCACATAACGCTGCTTTTGCACAGTTTTGACGCTAAACGTGCGTTGCGTGCACCAAAACGCTGCTTTTGCACAGTTTTGACGCTAAACGTGCGTTTCGTGCGCCAAAACGAAGCTTTTGCGCAGTTTTGACGCTAAACGTGCGTTTCGTGCAAAAAACGCCGCTTTTGCACAGTTTTGACGCTAAACGTGCGTTTCGAGCACCAAAACGCTGCTTTTGCACAGCTTTGACGCTAAACGTGCGTTTCGTGGACCAAAACGCTGCTTTTGCACAGTTTTGAGGCTAAACGTGCGTTTCGTGCACCAAAACGCAGCTTTTGCACAGTTTTGACGCTAAACGTGCGTTTCGTGCAAAAAACGCCGCTTTTGCACAGTTTTGACGCTAAACGTGCGTTTCGAGCACCAAAACGCTGCATTTGCACAGTTTTGACGCTAAACGTGCGTTTCGTGCACCAAAACGCCGCATTTGCAACGAAACGTGCGTTTCGCGCACCGAATCGCCGCTTTTGCTCCGTTTTGACGCTAAACGTGCGTTTCGTGCACCAAAACGCTGCTTTTGCGCAGTTTTATCGCTAAACGTGCGTTTCGTGCACCAAAACGCCGCTTTTGCACAGTTTTGACGGTAAACGTTCGTTTCGTGCACCAAAACGCCGCATTTGCAACGAAACGTGCTATTCGTGCACCAAAACGCTGCTTTTGCACAGTTTTGACGCTAAACGTGCGTTTCGTGCACCAAAACGCTGCTTTTGCACAGTTTTGGCGCTAAACGTCCGTTTCGTGCACCAAAACGCCGCTTTTGCAACGAAACGTGCGTTTCGTGCACCAAAACGCAGCTTTTGCACAGCTTTGACACTAAACGTGCGTTTCGTGCACCAAAACGCTGCTTTTGCACAGTTCTGACGCTAAACGTGCGTTTCGTGCACCAAAACGCTGCTTTTGCACAGTTTTGACGCTAAACGTGCGTTTCGTGCACCAAAACGCAGCTTTTGCACAGTTTTGACGCTAAACGTGCGTTTCGTGCACCAAAACGCTGCTTTTGCACAGTTCTGACGCTAAACGTGCGTTTCGTGCACCAAAACGCTGCTTTTGCACAGTTTTGACGCTAAACGTGCGTTTCGTGCACCAAAACGCAGCTTTTGCACAGTTTTGACGCTAAACGTGCGTTTCGTGCAAAAAACGCCGCTTTTGCACAGTTTTGACGCTAAACGTGCGTTTCGAGCACCAAAACGCTGCTTTTGCACAGTTTTGACGCTAAACGTGCGTTTCGTGGACCAAAACGCTGCTTTTGCACAGTTTTGAGGCTAAACGTGCGTTTCGTGCACCAAAACGCAGCTTTTGCACAGTTTTGACGCTAAACGTGCGTTTCGTGCAAAAAACGCCGCTTTTGCACAGTTTTGACGCTAAACGTGCGTTTCGAGCACCAAAACGCTGCATTTGCACAGTTTTGACGCTAAACGTGCGTTTCGTGCACCAAAACGCTGCTTTTGCGCAGTTTTATCGCTAAACGTGCGTTTCGTGCACCAAAACGCCGCTTTTGCACAGTTTTGACGGTAAACGTTCGTTTCGTGCACCAAAACGCCGCATTTGCAACGAAACGTGCGATTCGTGCACCAAAACGCTGCTTTTGCACAGTTTTGACGCTAAACATGCGTTTCGTGCACCAAAACGCCGCTTTTAAAACGAAACGTGCATTTCGTGCAAAAAACGCCGCTTTTGCACAGTTTTGACGCTAAACGTGCGTTTCGAGCACCAAAACGCTGCTTTTGCACAGTTTTGACGCTAAACGTGCGTTTCGTGGACCAAAACGCCGCTTTTGCAACGAAACGTGCGTTTCGTGCACCAAAAGGCAGTTTTTGCACAGTTTTGATGCTAAACGTGCGTTTCGTGCACCCAAACGCTGCTTTTGCACAGTTTTGACGCTAAACTTGCGTTTCGTGCACCAAAACGCCGCTTTTGCAACGAAACGTGCGTTTCGTGCACCAAAACGCTGCTTTTGCACAGATTTGACGCTAAACGTGCGTTTCGTGCACCAAAACGCCGCTTTTGCAACGAAACGAGCGTTTCGTGCACCAAAAGGCTGCTTTTGCTCAGTTTTGATGCTAAACGTGCGTTTCGTGCACCAAAACGCCGCTTTTGCAACGAAACGTGCGATTCGTGCACCAAAACGCTGCTTTTGCACAGTTTTGACGCTAAACGTGCGTTTCGTGGACCAAAACGCCGCTTTTGCAACGAAACGTGCGTTTCGTGCACCAAAAGGCAGTTTTTGCACAGTTTTGATGCTAAACGTGCGTTTCGTGCACCCAAACGCTGCTTTTGCACAGTTTTGACGCTAAACTTGCGTTTCGTGCACCAAAACGCCGCTTTTGCAACGAAAGGTGCGTTTCGTGCACCAAATGGCAGTTTTTGCACAGTTTTGATGCTAAACGTGCGTTCCGTGCAAAAAACGCCGCTTTTGCAGTTTTGACGCTAAACGTGCGTTTCGTGCACCAAAACGCCGCTTTTGCAACGAAACGTGCGTTTCGTGCACCAAAACGCTGCTTTTGCACAGTTTTGACGCTAAACGTGCGTTTCGTACACCAAAACGCCGCTTTTGCAGCGAAACGTGCGTTTCGTGCATAAAAAGGCTGCTTTTGCACAGTTTTGACGCTAAACGTGCGTTTCGTGCACCAAAACGCTGCTTTTGCACAGCTTTGACGCTAAACGTGCGTTTCGTGCACCAAAACGCCGCTTTTGCAACAAAACGTGCGTTTCGTGCACCAAAACGCTGCTTTTGCACAGTTTTGACGCTAAACGTGCGTTTCGTGCACCAAAACGCTTCTTTTGCACAGATTTGACGCTAAACGTGCGTTTCGTGCAACAAAACGCCGCTTTTGCAACGAAACGTGCGTTTCGCGCACCGAATCGCCGCTTTTGCTCCGTTTTGGCAAGAAACGTGCGTTTCGTGCACCAAATCGCTGCTTTTGCACAGTTTTGACGCTAAACGTGCGTTTCGTGCACCAGAACGCTGCTTTTGCACAGTCTTGACGCTAAACGTGCGTTTCGTGCACCAAAACGCTGCTTTTGCACAGCTTTGACGCTAAACGTGCGTTTCGTGCACCAAAACGCCGCTTTTGCAACAAAACGTGCGTTTCGTGCACCAAAACGCTGCTTTTGCACAGTTTTGACGCTAAACGTGCGTTTCGTGCACCAAAACGCTTCTTTTGCACAGATTTGACGCTAAACGTGCGTTTCGTGCACCAAAACGCCGCTTTTGCAACCAAACGTGCGTTTCGCGCACCGAATCGCCGCTTTTGCTCCGTTTTGGCAAGAAACGTGCGTTTCGTGCACCAAATCGCTGCTTTGCACAGTTTTGACGCTAAACGTGCTTTTCGTGCACCAAAACGCTGCTTTTGCACAGTCTTGACGCTAAACGTACGATTCGTGCACCAAAACGCTGCTTTTGCACAGTTTTGACGCTAAACGTGCGTTTCGTGCACCAAAACGCCGCTTTTGCAACGAAACGTGCGTTTCGTGCACCAAAACGCTGCTTTTGCACAGTTTTGTCGCTAAACGCGCTTTTGGTGCACCAAAACGCCGCTTTTGCAACAAAACGTGCGTTTCGTGCACCAAAACGCTGCTTTTGCAACGAAACGTGCGTTTCGTGCACCAAAACGCTGCTTTTGCACAGATTTGACGCTAAACGTGCGTTTCGTGCACCAAAACGCCGCTTTTGCAACGAAACGTGCGTTTCGCGCACCGAATCGCCGCTTTTGCTCCGTTTTGGCAAGAAACGTGCGTTTCGTGCACCAAAACGCTGCTTTTGCACAGTTTTGACGCTAAACGTGCGTTTCGTGCACCAAAACGCCGCTTTTGCAACGAAACATGCGTTTCGTGCTCCATAACGCTGCTTTTGCACAGCTTTGACGCTAAACGTGCGTTTCGTGCACCAAAACGCCGCTTTTGCAACAAAACGTGCGTTTCGTGCACCAAAACGCTGCCTTTGCACAGTTTTGACGCTAAACGTGCGTTTCGTGCACCAAAACGCTGCTTTTGCACAGTTTTGACGCTAAACGTGCCTTTCGTGCACCAAAACGCTGCGTTTACACAGTTTTGACGCTAAACGTGCGTTTCGTGCACCAAAACGCCGCTTTTGCAACAAAACGTGCGTTTCGTGCACCAAAACGCCGCTTTTGCAACAAAACGTGCGTTTCGTGCACCAAAACGCTGCTTTTGCACAGTTTTGACGCTAAACGTGCGTTTCGTGCACCAAAACGCTTCTTTTGCACAGATTTGACGCTAAACGTACGTTTCGTGCACCAAAACGCCGCTTTTGCAACGAAACGTGCGTTTCGGGCACCGAATCGCCGCTTTTGCTCCGTTTTGGCAAGAAACGTGCGTTTCATGCACCAAATCGCTGCTTTTGCACAGTTCTGACGCTAAACGTGCGTTTCGTGCACCAAAACGCTGCTTTTGCACAGTTTTGACGCTAAACGTGCCTTTCGTGCACCAAAACGCCGCTTTTGCAACAAAACGTGCGTTTCGTGCACCAAAACGCTGCTTTTGCAACGAAACGTGCGTTTCGTGCACCAAAACGCTGCTTTTGCACAGTTTTGAAGATAAACGTATGTTTCCTGCACCAAAACGCCGCTTTTGCATCGAAACGTGCGTTTCGTGCACCACAATGCTGCTTTTGCACAGTTTTGACGCTAAACGTGCGTTTCGTGCACCAAAACGCTTCTTTTGCACAGATTTGACGCTAAACGTGCGTTTCGTGCACCAAAACGCTTCTTTTGCACAGATTTGACGCTAAACGTGCGTTTCGTGCACCAAAACGCCGCTTTTGCAACGAAACGTGCGTTTCGCGCACCGAATTGCCGCTTTTGCTCCGTTTTGGCATGAAACGTGCGTTTCGTGCACCAAATCGCTGCTTTTGCACAGTTTTGACGCTAAACGTGCGTTTCGTGCACCAAAACGCGGCTTTTGCAACGAAACGTGCGTTTCGTGCACCATAACGCTGCTTTTGCACAGCTTTGACGCTAAACGTGCGTTTCGTGCACCAAAACGCCGCTTTTGCAACAAAACGTGCGTTTCGTGCACCAAAACGCTGCTTTTGCACAGTTTTGACGCTAAACGTGCGTTTCGTGCACCAAAACGCTTCTTTTGCACAGATTTGACGCTAAACGTGCGTTTCGTGCACCAAAACGCCGCTTTTGCAACGAAACGTGCGTTTCGCGCACCGAATCGCCGCTTTTGCTCCGTTTTGGCAAGAAACGTGCGTTTCGTGCACCAAATCGCTGCTTTTGCACAGTTTTGACGCTAAACGTGCGTTTCGTGCACCAAAACGCTGCTTTTGCACAGTTTTAACGCTAAACGTGCGTTTCGTGCACCAAAACGCCGCTTTTGCAACAAAACGTGCGTTTCGTGCACCAAAACGCTGCTTTTGCAACGAAACGTGCGTTTCGTGCACCAAAACGCTGCTTTTGCACAGTTTTGACGCCAAACGTGCGTTTCGTGCACCAGAACGCGGCTTTTGCAACAAAACGTGCGTTTCGTGCACCAAAACGCTGCCTTTGCACAGTTTTGACGCTAAACGTGCGTTTCGTGCACCAAAACGCTGCTTTTGCACAGTTTTGACGCTAAACGTGCGTTTCGTGCACCAGAACGCTGCTTCTGCACAGTTTTGACGCTAAACGTGCGTTTCGTGCACCAAAACGCTGCTTTTGCAACGAAACGTGCGTTTGGTGCACCGAATCGCCGCTTTTGCTCCGTTTTGGCAAGAAACGTGCGTTTCGTGCACCAAAACGCCGCTTTTGCAACAAAACGTGCGTTTCGTGCACCAAAACGCTGCTTTTGCAGCGAAACGTGCGTTTCGTGCACCAAAACGCTGCCTTTGCACAGTTTTGACGCTAAACGTGCGTTTCGTGCACCAGAACGCTGCTTCTGCACAGTTTTGACGCTAAACGTGCGTTTCGTGCACCAAAACGCCGCTTTTGCAACGAAACGTGCGTTTCGCGCACCGAATCGCCGCTTTTGCTTCGTTTTGGCAAGAAACGTGCGTTTCGTGCACCAAATCGCTGCTTTGCACAGTTTTGACGCTAAACGTGCTTTTCGTGCACCAAAACGCTGCTTTTGCACAGTCTTGACGCTAAACGTGCGTTTCGTGCACCAAAACGCTGCTTTTGCACAGTTTTGACGCTAAACGTGCGTTTCGTGCACCAAAACGCCGCTTTTGCAACGAAACGTGCGTTTCGTGCACCAAAACGCTGCTTTTGCACAGTTTTGTCGCTAAACGCGCTTTTGGTGCACCAAAACGCCGCTTTTGCAACAAAACGTGCGTTTCGTGCACCAAAACGCTGCTTTTGCAACGAAACGTGCGTTTCGTGCACCAAAACGCTGCTTTTGCACAGATTTGACGCTAAACGTGCGTTTCGTGCACCAAAACGCCGCTTTTGCAACGAAACGTGCGTTTCGCGCACCGAATCGCCGCTTTTGCTCCGTTTTGGCAAGAAACGTGCGTTTCGTGCACCAAATCGCTGCTTTTGCACAGTTTTGACGCTAAACGTGCGTTTCGTGCACCAAAACGCTGCTTTTGCACAGTTTTAACGCTAAACGTGCGTTTCGTGCACCAAAACGCTGCTTTTGCACGGTTATGACGCTAAACGTGCGTTTTGTGCACCAAAACGCCGCTTTTGCAACGAAACGTGCGTTTCGTGCACCAAAACGCTGCTTTTGCACAGTTTTGAAGCTAAACGTGCCTTTCGTGCACCAAAACGCTGCGTTTACACAGTTTTGACGCTAAACGTGCGTTTCGTGCACCAAAACGCCGCTTTTGCAACAAAACGTGCGTTTCGTGCACCAAAACGCTGCTTTTGCAACGAAACGTGCGTTTCGTGCACCAAAACGCTGCTTTTGCACAGTTTTGACGCTAAACGTGCGTTTCGTGCACCAAAACGCCGCTTTTGCAACGAAACATGCGTTTCGTGCACCATAACGCTGCTTTTGCACAGCTTTGACGCTAAACGTGCGTTTCGTGCACCAAAACGCCGCTTTTGCAACAAAACGTGCGTTTCGTGCACCAAAACGCTGCTTTTGCAACGAAACGTGCGTTTCGTGCACCAAAACGCTGCTTTTGCACAGTTTTGAAGATAAACGTATGTTTCCTGCACCAAAACGCCGCTTTTGCATCGAAACGTGCGTTTCGTGCACCACAATGCTGCTTTTGCACAGTTTTGACGCTAAACGTGCGTTTCGTGCACCAAAACGCTGCTTTTGCACAGTTTTGACGCTAAACGTGCGTTTCGTGCACCAGAACGCTGCTTCTGCACAGATTTGACGCTAAACGTGCGTTTCGTGCAACAAAACGCCGCTTTTGCAACGAAACGTGCGTTTCGCGCACCGAATCGCCGCTTTTGCTCCGTTTTGGCAAGAAACGTGCGTTTCGTGCACCAAATCGCTGCTTTTGCACAGTTTTGACGCTAAACGTGCGTTTCGTGCACCAAAACGCTGCTTTTGCACAGTTTTGAAGCTAAACGTGTGTTTCCTGCACCAAAACGCCGCTTTTGCATCGAAACGTGCGTTTCGTGCACCACAATGCTGCTTTTGCACAGTTTTGACGCTAAACGTGCGTTTCGTGCACCAAAACGCCGCTTTTGCAACGAAACGTGCGTCTCCTGCACCAAAACGCCGCTTTTGCAGCGAAACGTGCGTTTCGTGCACCAAAACGCTGCTTTTGCACAGTTTTGTTGCTAAACGTGCGTTTCGTTCAACAGAACGCTGCTTTTGCACAGTTTTGATGCTAAACGTGCTTTTCGTGCACCAAAACGCTGCTTTTGCACAGTTTTGGCGCTGAACGTGCGTTTCGTGCACTAAAACGCCGCTTATGCAAAGAAACGTGCGTTTCGCGCACCGAATCGCCGCTTTTGCTTCGTTTTGGCAAGAAGCGTGCGTTTCGTGCACCAAAACGCTGCTTTTGCACAGTTTTGACGCTAAACGTGCGGTTCGTGCACCAAAACGCCGCTTTTGCAACGAAACGTGCGTTTCGTGCACCATAACGCTGCTTTTGCACAGCTTTGACGCTAAACGTGCGTTTCGTGCACCAAAACGCCGCTTTTGCAACAAAACGTGCGTTTCGTGCACCAAAACGCTGCTTTTGCACAGTTTTGACGCTAAACGTGCGTTTCGTGCACCAAAACGCTTCTTTTGCACAGATTTGACGCTAAACGTGCGTTTCGTGCACCAAAACGCTTCTTTTGCACAGATTTGACGCTAAACGTGCGTTTCGTGCACCAAAACGCCGCTTTTGCAACGAAACGTGCGTTTCGCGCACCGAATCGCCGCTTTTGCTCCGTTTTGGCAAGAAACGTGCGTTTCGTGCACCAAATCGCTGCTTTTGCACAGTTTTGACGCTAAACGTGCGTTTCGTGCACCAAAACGCCGCTTTTGCAACAAAACGTGCGTTTCGTGCACCAAAACGCTGCCTTTGCACAGTTTTGACGCTAAACGTGCGTTTCGTGCACCAAAACGCTGCTTTTGCACAGTTTTGACGCTAAACATGCGTTTCGTGCACCAGAACGCTGCTTCTGCACAGTTTTGACGCTAAACGTGCGTTTCGTGCACCAAAACGCCGCTTTTGCAACAAAACGTGCGTTTCGTGCACCAAAACGCTGCTTGTGCACAGTTTTGACGCTAAACGTGCGTTTCGTGCACCAAAACGCTGCTTTTGCACAGATTTGACGCTAAACGTGCGTTTCGTGCACCAAAACGCCGCTTTTGCAACGAAACGTGCGTTTCGCGCACCGAATCGCCGCTTTTGCTCCGTTTTGGCAAGAAACGTGCGTTTCGTGCACCAAAACGCTGCTTTTGCACAGTTTTGACGCTAAACGTGCGTTTCGTGCACCAAAACGCCGCTTTTGCAGCGAAACATGCGTTTCGTGCTCCATAACGCCGCTTTTGCACAGCTTTGACGCTAAACGTGCGTTTCGTGCACCAAAACGCCGCTTTTGCAACAAAACGTGCGTTTCGTGCACCAAAACGCTGCCTTTACACAGTTTTGACGCTAAACGTGCGTTTCGTGCACCAAAACGCTGCTTTTGCACAGTTTTGACGCTAAACGTGCCTTTCGTGCACCAAAACGCTGCGTTTACACAGTTTTGACGCTAAACGTGCGTTTCGTGCACCAAAACGCCGCTTTTGCAACAAAACGTGCGTTTCGTGCACCAAAACGCCGCTTTTGCAACAAAACATGCGTTTCGTGCACCAAAACGCTGCTTTTGCACAGTTTTGACGCTAAACGTGCGTTTCGTGCACCAAAACGCCGCTTTTGCAACAAAACGTGCGTTTCGTGCACCAAAACGCTGCTTTTACACAGTTTTTACGCTAAACGTGCGTTTCGTGCACCAAAACGCTTCTTTTGCACAGATTTGACGCTAAACGTGCGTTTCGTGCACCAAAACGCCGCTTTTGCAACGAAACGTGCGTTTCGGGCACCGAATCGCCGCTTTTGCTCCGTTTTGGCAAGAAACGTGCGTTTCATGCACCAAATCGCTGCTTTTGCGCAGTTTTGACGCTAAACGTGCGTTTCGTGCACCAAAACGCCGCTTTTGCAACAAAACGTGCGTTTCGTGCACCAAAACGCTGCTTTTACACAGTTTTGACGCTAAACGTGCGTTTCGTGCACCAAAACGCTTCTTTTGCACAGATTTGACGCTAAACGTGCGTTTCGTGCACCAAAACGCTTCTTTTGCACAGATTTGACGCTAAACGTGCGTTTCGTGCACCAAAACGCCGCTTTTGCAACGAAACGTGCGTTTCGCGCACCGAATCGCCGCTTTTGCTCCGTTTTGGCAAGAAACGTGCGTTTCGTGCACCAAATCGCTGCTTTTGCACAGTTTTGACGCTAAACGTGCGTTTCGTGCACCAAAACGCTGCTTTTGCACAGTTTTAACGCTAAACGTGCGTTTCGTGCACCAAAACGCTGCTTTTGCACGGTTTTGACGCTAAACGTGCGTTTTGTGCACCAAAACGCCGCTTTTGCAACGAAACGTGCGTTTCGTGCACCAAAACGCTGCTTTTGCACAGTTTTGAAGCTAAACGTGCCTTTCGTGCACCAAAACGCTGCGTTTACACAGTTTTGACGCTAAACGTGCGTTTCGTGCACCAAAACGCCGCTTTTGCAACAAAACGTGCGTTTCGTGCACCAAAACGCTGCTTTTGCAACGAAACGTGCGTTTCGTGCACCAAAACGCTGCTTTTGCACAGTTTTGACGCTAAACGTGCGTTTCGTGCACCAAAACGCGGCTTTTGCAACGAAACGTGCGTTTCGTGCACCATAACGCTGCTTTTGCACAGCTTTGACGCTAAACGTGCGTTTCGTGCACCAAAACGCCGCTTTTGCAACAAAACGTGCGTTTCGTGCACCGAAACGCTGCTTTTGCACAGTTTTGACGCTAAACGTGCGTTTCGTGCACCAAAACGCTTCTTTTGCACAGGTTTGACGCTAAACGTGCGTTTCGTGCACCAAAACGCCGCTTTTGCAACGAAACGTGCGTTTCGCGCACCGAATCGCCGCTTTTGCTTCGTTTTGGCAAGAAACGTGCGTTTCGTGCACCAAATCGCTGCTTTGCACAGTTTTGACGCTAAACGTGCTTTTCGTGCACCAAAACGCTGCTTTTGCACAGTCTTGACGCTAAACGTGCGTTTCGTGCACCAAAACGCTGCTTTTGCACAGTTTTGACGCTAAACGTGCGTTTCGTGCACCAAAACGCCGCTTTTGCAACGAAACGTGCGTTTCGTGCACCAAAACGCTGCTTTTGCACAGTTTTGTCGCTAAACGCGCTTTTGGTGCACCAAAACGCCGCTTTTGCAACAAAACGTGCGTTTCGTGCACCAAAACGCTGCTTTTGCAACGAAACGTGCGTTTCGTGCACCAAAACGCTGCTTTTGCACAGATTTGACGCTAAACGTGCGTTTCGTGCACCAAAACGCCGCTTTTGCAACGAAACGTGCGTTTCGCGCACCGAATCGCCGCTTTTGCTCCGTTTTGGCAAGAAACGTGCGTTTCGTGCACCAAATCGCTGCTTTTGCACAGTTTTGACGCTAAACGTGCGTTTCGTGCACCAAAACGCTGCTTTTGCACAGTTTTAACGCTAAACGTGCGTTTCGTGCACCAAAACGCTGCTTTTGCACGGTTTTGACGCTAAACGTGCGTTTTGTGCACCAAAACGCCGCTTTTGCAACGAAACGTGCGTTTCGTGCACCAAAACGCTGCTTTTGCACAGTTTTGAAGCTAAACGTGCCTTTCGTGCACCAAAACGCTGCGTTTACACAGTTTTGACGCTAAACGTGCGTTTCGTGCACCAAAACGCCGCTTTTGCAACAAAACGTGCGTTTCGTGCACCAAAACGCTGCTTTTGCAACGAAACGTGCGTTTCGTGCACCAAAACGCTGCTTTTGCACAGTTTTGACGCTAAACGTGCGTTTCGTGCACCAAAACGCGGCTTTTGCAACGAAACGTGCGTTTCGTGCACCATAACGCTGCTTTTGCACAGCTTTGACGCTAAACGTGCGTTTCGTGCACCAAAACGCCGCTTTTGCAACAAAACGTGCGTTTCGTGCACCAAAACGCTGCTTTTGCACAGTTTTGACGCTAAACGTGCGTTTCGTGCACCAAAACGCCGCTTTTGCAACGAAACATGCGTTTCGTGCACCATAACGCTGCTTTTGCACAGCTTTGACGCTATACGTGCGTTTCGTGCACCAAAACGCCGCTTTTGCAACAAAACGTGCGTTTCGTGCACCAAAACGCTGCTTTTGCAACGAAACGTGCGTTTCGTGCACCAAAACGCTGCTTTTGCACAGTTTTGAAGATAAACGTATGTTTCCTGCACCAAAACGCCGCTTTTGCATCGAAACGTGCGTTTCGTGCACCACAATGCTGCTTTTGCACAGTTTTGACGCTAAACGTGCGTTTCGTGCACCAAAACGCTGCTTTTGCACAGTTTTGACGCTAAACGTGCGTTTCGTGCACCAGAACGCTGCTTCTGCACAGTTTTGACGCTAGACGTGCGTTTCGTGCACCAAAACGCTGCTTTTGCGACGAAACGTGCGTTTCGTGCACCGAATCGCCGCTTTTGCTCCGTTTTGGCAAGAAACGTGCGTTTCGTGCACCAAAACGCTGCTTTTGCACAGTTTTGACGCTAAACGTGCGTTTCGTGCACCAAAACGCCGCTTTTGCAACGAAACGTGCGTTTCGTGCACCATAACGCTGCTTTTGCACAGCTTTGACGCTAAACGTGCGTTTCGTGCACCAAAACGCCGCTTTTGCAACAAAACGTGCGTTTCGTGCACCAAAACGCTGCTTTTGCACAGTTTTGACGCTAAACGTGCGTTTCGTGCACCAAAACGCTTCTTTTGCACAGATTTGACGCTAAACGTGCGTTTCGTGCACCAAAACGCTTCTTTTGCACAGATTTGACGCAAAACGTGCGTTTCGTGCACCAAAACGCCGCTTTTGCAACAAAACGTGCGTTTCGTGCACCAAAACGCTGCTTTTACACAGTTTTGACGCTAAACGTGCGTTTCGTGCACCAAAACGCTTCTTTTGCACAGATTTGACGCTAAACGTGCGTTTCGTGCACCAAAACGCTTCTTTTGCGCAGATTTGACGCTAAACGTGCGTTTCGTGCACCAAAACGCCGCTTTTGCAACGAAACGTGCGTTTCGCGCACCGAATCGCCGCTTTTGCTCCGTTTTGGCAAGAAACGTGCGTTTCGTGCACCAAATCGCTGCTTTTGCACAGTTTTGACGCTAAACGTGCGTTTCGTGCACCAAAACGCTGCTTTTGCACAGTTTTAACGCTAAACGTGCGTTTCGTGCACCAAAACGCTGCTTTTGCACGGTTTTGACGCTAAACGTGCGTTTTGTGCACCAAAACGCCGCTTTTGCAACGAAACGTGCGTTTCGTGCACCAAAACGCTGCTTTTGCACAGTTTTGAAGCTAAACGTGCCTTTCGTGCACCAAAACGCTGCGTTTACACAGTTTTGACGCTAAACGTGCGTTTCGTGCACCAAAACGCCGCTTTTGCAACAAAACGTGCGTTTCGTGCACCAAAACGCTGCTTTTGCAACGAAACGTGCGTTTCGTGCACCAAAACGCTGCTTTTGCACAGTTTTGACGCTAAACGTGCGTTTCGTGCACCAAAACGCGGCTTTTGCAACGAAACGTGCGTTTCGTGCACCATAACGCTGCTTTTGCACAGCTTTGACGCTAAACGTGCGTTTCGTGCACCAAAACGCCGCTTTTGCAACAAAACGTGCGTTTCGTGCACCAAAACGCTGCTTTTGCACAGTTTTGACGCTAAACGTGCGTTTCGTGCACCAAAACGCTTCTTTTGCACAGGTTTGACGCTAAACGTGCGTTTCGTGCACCAAAACGCCGCTTTTGCAACGAAACGTGCGTTTCGCGCACCGAATCGCCGCTTTTGCTTCGTTTTGGCAAGAAACGTGCGTTTCGTGCACCAAATCGCTGCTTTGCACAGTTTTGACGCTAAACGTGCTTTTCGTGCACCAAAACGCTGCTTTTGCACAGTCTTGACGCTAAACGTGCGTTTCGTGCACCAAAACGCTGCTTTTGCACAGTTTTGACGCTAAACGTGCGTTTCGTGCACCAAAACGCCGCTTTTGCAACGAAACGTGCGTTTCGTGCACCAAAACGCTGCTTTTGCACAGTTTTGTCGCTAAACGCGCTTTTGGTGCACCAAAACGCCGCTTTTGCAACAAAACGTGCGTTTCGTGCACCAAAACGCTGCTTTTGCAACGAAACGTGCGTTTCGTGCACCAAAACGCTGCTTTTGCACAGATTTGACGCTAAACGTGCGTTTCGTGCACCAAAACGCCGCTTTTGCAACGAAACGTGCGTTTCGCGCCCCGAATCGCCGCTTTTGCTCCGTTTTGGCAAGAAACGTGCGTTTCGTGCACCAAATCGCTGCTTTTGCACAGTTTTGACGCTAAACGTGCGTTTCGTGCACCAAAACGCTGCTTTTGCACAGTTTTAACGCTAAACGTGCGTTTCGTGCACCAAAACGCTGCTTTTGCACGGTTTTGACGCTAAACGTGCGTTTTGTGCACCAAAACGCCGCTTTTGCAACGAAACGTGCGTTTCGTGCACCAAAACGCTGCTTTTGCACAGTTTTGAAGCTAAACGTGCCTTTCGTGCACCAAAACGCTGCGTTTACACAGTTTTGACGCTAAACGTGCGTTTCGTGCACCAAAACGCCGCTTTTGCAACAAAACGTGCGTTTCGTGCACCAAAACGCTGCTTTTGCAACGAAACGTGCGTTTCGTGCACCAAAACGCTGCTTTTGCACAGTTTTGACGCTAATCGTGCGTTTCGTGCACCAGAACGCTGCTTCTGCACAGTTTTGACGCTAGACGTGCGTTTCGTGCACCAAAACGCTGCTTTTGCGACGAAACGTGCGTTTCGTGCACCGAATCGCCGCTTTTGCTCCGTTTTGGCAAGAAACGTGCGTTTCGTGCACCAAAACGCTGCTTTTGCACAGTTTTGACGCTAAACGTGCGTTTCGTGCACCAAAACGCCGCTTTTGCAACGAAACGTGCGTTTCGTGCACCATAACGCTGCTTTTGCACAGCTTTGACGCTAAACGTGCGTTTCGTGCACCAAAACGCCGCTTTTGCAACAAAACGTGCGTTTCGTGCACCAAAACGCTGCTTTTGCACAGTTTTGACGCTAAACGTGCGTTTCGTGCACCAAAACGCTTCTTTTGCACAGATTTGACGCTAAACGTGCGTTTCGTGCACCAAAACGCTTCTTTTGCACAGATTTGACGCAAAACGTGCGTTTCGTGCACCAAAACGCCGCTTTTGCAACGAAACGTGCGTTTCGCGCACCGAATCGCCGCCTTTGCTCCGTTTTGGCAAGAAACGTGCGTTTCGTGCACCAAATCGCTGCTTTTGCACAGTTTTGACGCTAAACGTGCGTTTCGTGCACCAAAACGCCGCTTTTGCAACAAAACGTGCGTTTCGTGCACCAAAACGCAGCTTCTGCACAGTTTTGACGCTAAACGTGCGTTTCGTGCACCAAAACGCCGCTTTTGCAACAAAACGTGCGTTTCGTGCACCAAAACGCTGCTTGTGCACAGTTTTGACGCTAAACGTCCGTTTCGTGCACCAAAACGCTTCTTTTGCACAGATTTGACGCTAAACGTGCGTTTCGTGCACCAAAACGTCGCTTTTGCAACGAAACGTGCGTTTCGCGCACCGAATCGCAGCTTTTGCTCCGTTTTGGCAAGAAACGTGCGTTTCGTGCACCAAATCGCTGCTTTTGCACAGTTTTGACGCTAAACGTGCGTTTCGTGCACCAAAACGCCGCTTTTGCAACGAAACATGCGTTTCGTGCACCATATCGCTGCTTTTGCACATCTTTGACGCTAAACGTGCGTTTCGTGCACCAAAACGCCGCTTTTGCAACAAAACGTGCGTTTCGTGCACCAAAACGCTGCTTTTGCAACGAAACGTTCGTTTCGTGCACCAAAACGCTGCTTTTGCACAGTTTTGAAGCTAAACGTATGTTTCCTGCACCAAAACGCCGCTTTTGCTCCGTTTTGGCAAGAAACGTGCGTTTCGTGCACCAAAACGCTGCTTTTGCACAGTTTTGACGCTAAACGTTCGTTTCGTGCACCAAAACGCCGCTTTTGCAACGAAACGTGCGATTCGTGCACCAAAACGCTGCTTTTGCACAGTTTTAACGTTAAACGTGCGTTTCGTGCACCAAAACGCCGCTTTTGCACAGTTTTGACGCTAAACGTGCGTTTCTTGGCCCAAAACGCAGCTTTTGCACAGTTTTGACGCTAAACGGGCGTTTCGTGCACCAAAACGCTGCTTTTGCACGGTTTTGACGCTAAACGTGCTTTGTGTGCACCAAAACGTCGCTTTTGCAACGAAACGTGCGTTTCGTGCACCAAAACGCTGCTTTTGCATAGATTTGACGCTAAACGTGCGTTTTGTGCACCAAAACGTCGCTTTTGCAACGAAACGTGCCTTTCTTGCACCAAAACGCCGCTTTTGCAACGAAACGTGCGTTTCGTGCACCATAACGCTGCTTTTGCACAGCTTTGACGCTAAACGTGCGTTTCGTGCACCAAAACGCCGCTTTTGCAACAAAACGTTGCGTTTCGAGCACCAAAACGCTGCTTTTGCACAGTTTTGACGCTAAACGTGCGTTTCGTGCACCAAAACGCTTCTTTTGCACAGATTTGACGCTAAACGTGCGTTTCGTGCACCAAAACGCCGCTTTTGCAACGAAACGTACGTTTCGCGCACCGAATCGCCGCTTTTGCTCCGTTTTGGCAAGAAACGTGCGTTTCGTGCACCAAATCGCTGCTTTTGCACAGTTTTGACGCTAAACGTGCGTTTCGTGCACCAAAACGCTGCTTTTGCACAGTTTTGAAGCTAAACGTGTGTTTCCTGCACCAAAACGCCGCTTTTGCATCGAAACGTGCGTTTTGTGCACCACAATGCTGCTTTTGCACAGTTTTGACGCTAAACGAGCGTTTCGTGCACCAAAACGCCGCTTTTGCAACGAAACGTGCGTCTCCTGCACCAAAACGCCGCTTTTGCAGCGAAACGTGCGTTTCGTGCACCAAAACGCTGCTTTTGCACAGTTTTGTTGCTAAACGTGCGTTTCGTTCAACAGAACGCTGCTTTTGCACAGTTTTGATGCTAAACGTGCTTTTCGTGCACCAAAACGCTGCTTTTGCACAGTTTTGGCGCTGAACGTGCGTTTCGTGCACTAAAACGCCGCTTATGCAAAGAAACGTGCGTTTCGCGCACCGAATCGCCGCTTTTGCTTCGTTTTGGCAAGAAACGTGCGTTTCGTGCACCAAATCGCTGCTTTGCACAGTTTTGACGCTAAACGTGCTTTTCGTGCACCAAAACGCTGCTTTTGCACAGTCTTGACGCTAAACGTGCGTTTCGTGCACCAAAACGCTGCTTTTGCACAGTATTGACGCTAAACGTGCGTTTCGTGCACCAAAACGCCGCTTTTGCAACGAAACGTGCGTTTCGTGCACCAAAACGCTGCTTTTGCACAGTTTTGTCGCTAAACGCGCTTTTGGTGCACCAAAACGCCGCTTTTGCAACAAAACGTGCGTTTCGTGCACCAAAACGCTGCTTTTGCAACGAAACGTGCGTTTCGTGCACCAAAACGCTGCTTTTGCACAGATTTGACGCTAAACGTGCGTTTCGTGCACCAAAACGCCGCTTTTGCAACGAAACGTGCGTTTCGCGCACCGAATCGCCGCTTTTGCTCCGTTTTGGCAAGAAACGTGCGTTTCGTGCACCAAATCGCTGCTTTTGCACAGTTTTGACGCTAAACGTGCGTTTCGTGCACCAAAACGCTGCTTTTGCACAGTTTTAACGCTAAACGTGCGTTTCGTGCACCAAAACGCTGCTTTTGCACGGTTTTGACGCTAAACGTGCGTTTTGTGCACCAAAACGCCGCTTTTGCAACGAAACGTGCGTTTCGTGCACCAAAACGCTGCTTTTGCACAGTTTTGAAGCTAAACGTGCCTTTCGTGCACCAAAACGCTGCGTTTACACAGTTTTGACGCTAAACGTGCGTTTCGTGCACCAAAACGCCGCTTTTGCAACAAAACGTGCGTTTCGTGCACCAAAACGCTGCTTTTGCAACGAAACGTGCGTTTCGTGCACCAAAACGCTGCTTTTGCACAGTTTTGACGCTAAACGTGCGTTTCGTGCACCAAAACGCTGCTTTTGCAACGAAACGTGCGTTTCGTGCACCAAAACGCTGCTTTTGCACAGTTTTGACGCTAAACGTGCGTTTCGTGCACCAAAACGCGGCTTTTGCAACGAAACGTGCGTTTCGTGCACCATAACGCTGCTTTTGCACAGCTTTGACGCTAAACGTGCGTTTCGTGCACCAAAACGCCGCTTTTGCAACAAAACGTGCGTTTCGTGCACCAAAACGCTGCTTTTGCACAGTTTTGACGCTAAACGTGCGTTTCGTGCACCAAAACGCCGCTTTTGCAACGAAACATGCGTTTCGTGCACCATAACGCTGCTTTTGCACAGCTTTGACGCTATACGTGCGTTTCGTGCACCAAAACGCCGCTTTTGCAACAAAACGTGCGTTTCGTGCACCAAAACGCTGCTTTTGCAACGAAACGTGCGTTTCGTGCACCAAAACGCTGCTTTTGCACAGTTTTGAAGATAAACGTATGTTTCCTGCACCAAAACGCCGCTTTTGCATCGAAACGTGCGTTTCGTGCACCACAATGCTGCTTTTGCACAGTTTTGACGCTAAACGTGCGTTTCGTGCACCAAATCGCTGCTTTTGCACAGTTTTGACGCTAAACGTGCGTTTCGTGCACCAGAACGCTGCTTCTGCACAGTTTTGACGCTAGACGTGCGTTTCGTGCACCAAAACGCTGCTTTTGCGACGAAACGTGCGTTTCGTGCACCGAATCGCCGCTTTTGCTCCGTTTTGGCAAGAAACGTGCGTTTCGTGCACCAAAACGCTGCTTTTGCACAGTTTTGACGCTAAACGTGCGTTTCGTGCACCAAAACGCCGCTTTTGCAACGAAACGTGCGTTTCGTGCACCATAACGCTGCTTTTGCACAGCTTTGACGCTAAACGTGCGTTTCGTGCACCAAAACGCCGCTTTTGCAACAAAACGTGCGTTTCGTGCACCAAAACGCTGCTTTTGCACAGTTTTGACGCTAAACGTGCGTTTCGTGCACCAAAACGCTTCTTTTGCACAGATTTGACGCTAAACGTGCGTTTCGTGCACCAAAACGCTTCTTTTGCACAGATTTGACGCAAAACGTGCGTTTCGTGCACCAAAACGCCGCTTTTGCAACGAAACGTGCGTTTCGCGCACCGAATCGCCGCCTTTGCTCCGTTTTGGCAAGAAACGTGCGTTTCGTGCACCAAATCGCTGCTTTTGCACAGTTTTGACGCTAAACGTGCGTTTCGTGCACCAAAACGCCGCTTTTGCAACAAAACGTGCGTTTCGTGCACCAAAACGCTGCTTCTGCACAGTTTTGACGCTAAACGTGCGTTTCGTGCACCAAAACGCCGCTTTTGCAACAAAACGTGCGTTTCGTGCACCAAAACGCTGCTTGTGCACAGTTTTGACGCTAAACGTCCGTTTCGTGCACCAAAACGCTTCTTTTGCACAGATTTGACGCTAAACGTGCGTTTCGTGCACCAAAACGTCGCTTTTGCAACGAAACGTGCGTTTCGCGCACCGAATCGCAGCTTTTGCTCCGTTTTGGCAAGAAACGTGCGTTTGGTGCACCAAATCGCTGCTTTTGCATAGTTTTGACGCTAAACGTGCATTTCGTGCACCAAAACGCCGCTTTTGCAACGAAACATGCGTTTCGTGCACCATATCGCTGCTTTTGCACATCTTTGACGCTAAACGTGCGTTTCGTGCACCAAAACGCCGCTTTTGCAACAAAACGTGCGTTTCGTGCACCAAAACGCTGCTTTTGCAACGAAACGTTCGTTTCGTGCACCAAAACGCTGCTTTTGCACAGTTTTGAAGCTAAACGTATGTTTCCTGCACCAAAACGCCGCTTTTGCTCCGTTTTGGCAAGAAACGTGCGTTTCGTGCACCAAAACGCTGCTTTTGCACAGTTTTGACGCTAAACGTTCGTTTCGTGCACCAAAACGCCGCTTTTGCAACGAAACGTGCGATTCGTGCACCAAAACGCTGCTTTTGCACAGTTTTAACGTTAAACGTGCGTTTCGTGCACCAAAACGCCGCTTTTGCACAGTTTTGACGCTAAACGTGCGTTTCTTGGCCCAAAACGCAGCTTTTGCACAGTTTTGACGCTAAACGGGCGTTTCGTGCACCAAAACGCTGCTTTTGCACGGTTTTGACGCTAAACGTGCGTTGTGTGCACCAAAACGTCGCTTTTGCAACGAAACGTGCGTTTCGTGCACCAAAACGCTGCTTTTGCACAGATTTGACGCTAAACGTGCGTTTCGTGCACCAAAACGCCGCTTTTGCAACGAAACGTACGTTTCGCGCACCGAATCGCCGCTTTTGCTCCGTTTTGGCAAGAAACGTGCGTTTCGTGCACCAAATCGCTGCTTTTGCACAGTTTTGACGCTAAACGTGCGTTTCGTGCACCAAAACGCTGCTTTTGTACAGATTTGACGCTAAACGTGCGTTTCGTGCAACAAAACGCCGCTTTTGCAACGAAACGTGCGTTTCGCGCACCGAATCGCCGCTTTTGCTCCGTTTTGGCAAGAAACGTGCGTTTCGTGCACCAAATCGCTGCTTTTGCACAGTTTTGACGCTAAACGTGCGTTTCGTGCACCAAAACGCTGCTTTTGCACAGTTTTGAAGCTAAACGTGTGTTTCCTGCACCAAAACGCCGCTTTTGCATCGAAACGTGCGTTTCGTGCACCACAATGCTGCTTTTGCACAGTTTTGACGCTAAACGTGCGTTTCGTGCACCAAAACGCCGCTTTTGCAACGAAACGTGCGTCTCCTGCACCAAAACGCCGCTTTTGCAGCGAAACGTGCGTTTCGTGCACCAAAACGCTGCTTTTGCACAGTTTTGTTGCTAAACGTGCGTTTCGTTCAACAGAACGCTGCTTTTGCACAGTTTTGATGCTAAACGTGCTTTTCGTGCACCAAAACGCTGCTTTTGCACAGTTTTGGCGCTGAACGTGCGTTTCGTGCACTAAAACGCCGCTTATGCAAAGAAACGTGCGTTTCGCGCACCGAATCGCCGCTTTTGCTTCGTTTTGGCAAGAAGCGTGCGTTTCGTGCACCAGAACGCTGCTTTTGCATAGATTTGACGCTAAACGTGCGTTTCGTGCACCAAAACGCCGCTTTTGCAACGAAACGTGCGTTTCGTGCACCAAAACGCTGCCTTTGCACAGTTTTGACGCTAAACGTGCGTTTCGTGCACCAAAACGCTGCTTTTGCACAGTTTTGACGCTAAACGTGCGTTTCGTGCACCAGAACGCTGCTTCTGCTCAGTTTTGACGCTAAACGTGCGTTTCGTGCACCAAAACGCTGCTCTTGCAACGAAACGTGCGTTTCGTGCACCGAATCGCCGCTTTTGCTCCGTTTTGGCAAGAAACGTGCGTTTCGTGCACCAAAACGCTGCTTTTGCACAGTTTTGACGCTAAACGTGCGGTTCGTGCACCAAAACGCCGCTTTTGCAACGAAACGTGCGTTTCGTGCACCATAACGCTGCTTTTGCACAGCTTTGACGCTAAACGTGCGTTTCGTGCACCAAAACGCCGCTTTTGCAACAAAACGTGCGTTTCGTGCACCAAAACGCTGCTTTTGCACAGTTTTGACGCTAAACGTGCGTTTCGTGCACCAAAACGCTTCTTTTGCACAGATTTGACGCTAAACGTGCGTTTCGTGCACCAAATCGCTGCTTTTGCACAGTTTTGACGCTAAACGTGCGTTTCGTGCACCAAAACGCCGCTTTTGCAACAAAACGTGCGTTTCGTGCACCAAAACGCTGCCTTTGCACAGTTTTGACGCTAAACGTGCGTTTCGTGCACCAAAACGCTGCTTTTGCACAGTTTTGACGCTAAACATGCGTTTCGTGCACCAGAACGCTGCTTCTGCACAGTTTTGACGCTAAACGTGCGTTTCGTGCACCAAAACGCTGCTTTTGCAACGAAACGTGCGCTTCGTGCACCGAATCGCCGCTTTTGCTCCGTTTTGGCAAGAAACGTGCGTTTCGTGCACCAGAACGCTGCTTCTGCACAGTTTTGACGCTAAACGTGCGTTTCGTGCACCAAAACGCCGCTTTTGCAACAAAACGTGCGTTTCGTGCACCAAAACGCTGCTTTTGCACAGTTTTGACGCTAAACGTGCGTTTCGTGCACCAAAACGCTTCTTTTGCACAGATTTGACGCTAAACGTGCGTTTCGTGCACCAAAACGCCGCTTTTGCAACGAAACGTGCGTTTCGGGCACCGAATCGCCGCTTTTGCTCCGTTTTGGCAAGAAACGTGCGTTTCATGCACCAAATCGCTGCTTTTGCACAGTTTTGACGCTAAACGTGCGTTTCGTGCACCAAAACGCCGCTTTTGCAACAAAACGTGCGTTTCGTGCACCAAAACGCTGCTTTTGCACAGTTTTGACGCTAAACGTGCGTTTCGTGCACCAAAACGCTTCTTTTGCACAGATTTGACGCTAAACGTGCGTTTCGTGCACCAAAACGCTTCTTTTGCACAGATTTGACGCTAAACGTGCGTTTCGTGCACCAAAACGCCGCTTTTGCAACGAAACGTGCGTTTCGCGCACCGAATCGCCGCTTTTGCTCCGTTTTGGCAAGAAACGTGCGTTTCGTGCACCAAATCGCTGCTTTTGCACAGTTTTGACGCTAAACGTGCGATTCGTGCACCAAAACGCCGCTTTTGCAACAAAACGTGCGTTTCGTGCACCAAAACGCTGCCTTTGCACAGTTTTGACGCTAAACGTGCGTTTCGTGCACCAAAACGCTGCTTTTGCACAGTTTTGACGCTAAACATGCGTTTCGTGCACCAGAACGCTGCTTCTGCACAGTTTTGACGCTAAACGTGCGTTTCGTGCACCAAAACGCTGCTTTTGCAACGAAACGTGCGCTTCGTGCACCGAATCGCCGCTTTTGCTCCGTTTTGGCAAGAAACGTGCGTTTCGTGCACCAGAACGCTGCTTCTGCACAGTTTTGACGCTAAACGTGCGTTTCGTGCACCAAAACGCCGCTTTTGCAACAAAACGTGCGTTTCGTGCACCAAAACGCTGCTTTTGCACAGTTTTGACGCTAAACGTGCGTTTCGTGCACCAAAACGCTTCTTTTGCACAGATTTGACGCTAAACGTGCGTTTCGTGCACCAAAACGCCGCTTTTGCAACGAAACGTGCGTTTCGGGCACCGAATCGCCGCTTTTGCTCCGTTTTGGCAAGAAACGTGCGTTTCATGCACCAAATCGCTGCTCTTGCACAGTTTTGACGCTAAACGTGCGTTTCGTGCACCAAAACGCCGCTTTTGCAACAAAACGTGCGTTTCGTGCACCAAAACGCTGCTTTTGCACAGTTTTGACGCTAAACGTGCGTTTCGTGCACCAAAACGCTTCTTTTGCACAGATTTGACGCTAAACGTGCGTTTCGTGCACCAAAACGCTTCTTTTGCACAGATTTGACGCTAAACGTGCGTTTCGTGCACCAAAACGCCGCTTTTGCAACGAAACGTGCGTTTCGCGCACCGAATCGCCGCTTTTGCTCCGTTTTGGCAAGAAACGTGCGTTTCGTGCACCAAATCGCTGCTTTTGCACAGTTTTGACGCTAAACGTGCGTTTCGTGCACCAAAACGCCGCTTTTGCAACAAAACGTGCGTTTCGTGCACCAAAACGCTGCCTTTGCACAGTTTTGACGCTAAACGTGCGTTTCGTGCACCAAAACGCTGCTTTTGCACAGTTTTGACGCTAAACATGCGTTTCGTGCACCAGAACGCTGCTTCTGCACAGTTTTGACGCTAAACGTGCGTTTCGTGCACCAAAACGCTGCTTTTGCAACGAAACGTGCGCTTCGTGCACCGAATCGCCGCTTTTGCTCCGTTTTGGCAAGAAACGTGCGTTTCGTGCACCAGAACGCTGCTTCTGCACAGTTTTGACGCTAAACGTGCGTTTCGTGCACCAAAACGCCGCTTTTGCAACAAAACGTGCGTTTCGTGCACCAAAACGCTGCTTGTGCACAGTTTTGACGCTAAACGTGCGTTTCGTGCACCAAAACGCTGCTTTTGCACAGATTTGACGCTAAACGTGCGTTTCGTGCACCAAAACGCCGCTTTTGCAACGAAACGTGCGTTTCGCGCACCGAATCGCCGCTTTTGCTCCGTTTTGGCAAGAAACGTGCGTTTCGTGCACCAAAACGCTGCTTTTGCACAGTTTTGACGCTAAACGTGCGTTTCGTGCACCAAAACGCCGCTTTTGCAGCGAAACATGCGTTTCGTGCTCCATAACGCTGCTTTTGCACAGCTTTGACGCTAAACGTGCGTTTCGTGCACCAAAACGCCGCTTTTGCAACAAAACGTGCGTTTCGTGCACCAAAACGCTGCCTTTACACAGTTTTGACGCTAAACGTGCGTTTCGTGCACCAAAACGCTGCCTTTGCACAGTTTTGACGCTAAACGTGCCTTTCGTGCACCAAAACGCTGCGTTTACACAGTTTTGACGCTAAACGTGCGTTTCGTGCACCAAAACGCCGCTTTTGCAACGAAACGTGCGCTTCGTGCACCGAATCGCCGCTTTTGCTCCGTTTTGGCAAGAAACGTGCGTTTCGTGCACCAGAACGCTGCTTCTGCACAGTTTTGACGCTAAACGTGCGTTTCGTGCACCAAAACGCCGCTTTTGCAACAAAACGTGCGTTTCGTGCACCAAAACGCTGCTTGTGCACAGTTTTGACGCTAAACGTGCGTTTCGTGCACCAAAACGCTGCTTTTGCACAGATTTGACGCTAAACGTGCGTTTCGTGCACCAAAACGCCGCTTTTGCAACGAAACGTGCGTTTCGCGCACCGAATCGCCGCTTTTGCTCCGTTTTGGCAAGAAACGTGCGTTTCGTGCACCAAAACGCTGCTTTTGCACAGTTTTGACGCTAAACGTGCGTTTCGTGCACCAAAACGCCGCTTTTGCAGCGAAACATGCGTTTCGTGCTCCATAACGCTGCTTTTGCACAGCTTTGACGCTAAACGTGCGTTTCGTGCACCAAAACGCCGCTTTTGCAACAAAACGTGCGTTTCGTGCACCAAAACGCTGCCTTTACACAGTTTTGACGCTAAACGTGCGTTTCGTGCACCAAAACGCTGCTTTTGCACAGTTTTGACGCTAAACGTGCCTTTCGTGCACCAAAACGCTGCGTTTACACAGTTTTGACGCTAAACGTGCGTTTCGTGCACCAAAACGCCGCTTTTGCAACAAAACGTGCGTTTCGTGCACCAAAACGCCGCTTTTGCAACAAAACGTGCGTTTCGTGCACCAAAACGCTGCTTTTGCACAGTTTTGACGCTAAACGTGCGTTTCGTGCACCAAAACGCTTCTTTTGCACAGATTTGACGCTAAACGTGCGTTTCGTGCACCAAAACGCCGCTTTTGCAACGAAACGTGCGTTTCGGGCACCGAATCGCCGCTTTTGCTCCGTTTTGGCAAGAAACGTGCGTTTCATGCACCAAATCGCTGCTTTTGCACAGTTTTGACGCTAAACGTGCGTTTCGTGCACCAAAACGCCGCTTTTGCAACAAAACGTGCGTTTCGTGCACCAAAACGCTGCTTTTGCACAGTTTTGACGCTAAACGTGCGTTTCGTGCACCAAAACGCTTCTTTTGCACAGATTTGACGCTAAACGTGCGTTTCGTGCACCAAAACGCTTCTTTTGCACAGATTTGACGCTAAACGTGCGTTTCGTGCACCAAAACGCCGCTTTTGCAACGAAACGTGCGTTTCGCGCACCGAATCGCCGCTTTTGCTCCGTTTTGGCAAGAAACGTGCGTTTCGTGCACCAAATCGCTGCTTTTGCACAGTTTTGACGCTAAACGTGCGTTTCGTGCACCAAAACGCCGCTTTTGCAACAAAACGTGCGTTTCGTGCACCAAAACGCTGCCTTTACACAGTTTTGACGCTAAACGTGCGTTTCGTGCACCAAAACGCTGCCTTTGCACAGTTTTGACGCTAAACGTGCCTTTCGTGCACCAGAACGCTGCTTCTGCACAGTTTTGACGCTAAACGTGCGTTTCGTGCACCAAAACGCTGCTTTTGCAACGAAACGTGCGCTTCGTGCACCGAATCGCCGCTTTTGCTCCGTTTTGGCAAGAAACGTGCGTTTCGTGCACCAGAACGCTGCTTTTGCACAGCTTTGACGCTAAACGTGCGTTTCGTGCACCAAAACGCCGCTTTTGCAACAAAACGTGCGTTTCGAGCACCAAAACGCTGCTTTTGCACAGTTTTGACGCTAAACGTGCGTTTCGTGCACCAAAACGCTTCTTTTGCACAGATTTGACGCTAAACGTGCGTTTCGTGCACCAAAACGCCGCTTTTGCAACGAAACGTACGTTTCGCGCACCGAATCGCCGCTTTTGCTCCGTTTTGGCAAGAAACGTGCGTTTCATGCACCAAATCGCTGCTTTTGCACAGTTTTGACGCTAAACGTGCGTTTCGTGCACCAAAACGCTGCTTTTGCACAGTTTTAACGCTAAACGTGCGTTTCGTGCACCAAAACGCTGCTTTTGCACGGTTTTGACGCTAAACGTGCGTTTTGTGCACCAAAACGCCGCATTTGCTCCGTTTTGGCAAGAAACGTGCGTTTCGTGCACCAAAACGCTGCTTTTGCACAGTTTTAACGCTAAACGGGCGTTTCGTGCACCAAAACGCTGCTTTTGCACAGTTTTGACGCTAAACGTGCGTTGTGTGCACCAAAACGTCGCTTTTGCAACGAAACGTGCGTTTCGTGCACCAAAACGCTGCTTTTGCATAGATTTGACGCTAAACGTGCGTTTTGTGCACCAAAACGTCGCTTTTGCAACGAAACGTGCCTTTCGTGCACCAAAACGCTGCTTTTGCACAGTTTTGACGCTAACCGTGCGGTTCTTGCACCAAAACGCCGCTTTTGCAACGAAACGTGCGTTTCGTGCACCATAACGCTGCTTTTGCACAGCTTTGACGCTAAACGTGCGTTTCGTGCACCAAAACGCCGCTTTTGCAACAAAACGTGCGTTTCGAGCACCAAAACGCTGCTTTTGCACAGTTTTGACGCTAAACGTGCGTTTCGTGCACCAAAACGCTTCTTTTGCACAGATTTGACGCTAAACGTGCGTTTCGTGCACCAAAACGCCGCTTTTGCAACGAAACGTACGTTTCGCGCACCGAATCGCCGCTTTTGCTCCGTTTTGGCAAGAAACGTGCGTTTCGTGCACCAAATCGCTGCTTTTGCACAGTTTTGACGCTAAACGTGCGTTTCGTGCACCAAAACGCTGCTTTTGTACAGATTTGACGCTAAACGTGCGTTTCGTGCAACAAAACGCCGCTTTTGCAACGAAACGTGCGTTTCGCGCACCGAATCGCCGCTTTTGCTCCGTTTTGGCAAGAAACGTGCGTTTCGTGCACCAAATCGCTGCTTTTGCACAGTTTTGACGCTAAACGTGCGTTTCGTGCACCAAAACGCTGCTTTTGCACAGTTTTGAAGCTAAACGTGTGTTTCCTGCACCAAAACGCCGCTTTTGCATCGAAACGTGCGTTTCGTGCACCACAATGCTGCTTTTGCACAGTTTTGACGCTAAACGTGCGTTTCGTGCACCAAAACGCCGCTTTTGCAACGAACCGTGCGTCTCCTGCACCAAAACGCCGCTTTTGCAGCGAAACGTGCGTTTCGTGCACCAAAACGCTGCTTTTGCACAGTTTTGTTGCTAAACGTGCGTTTCGTTCAACAGAACGCTGCTTTTGCACAGTTTTGATGCTAAACGTGCTTTTCGTGCACCAAAACGCTGCTTTTGCACAGTTTTGGCGCTAAACGTGCGTTTCGTGCACTAAAACGCCGCTTATGCAAAGAAACGTGCGTTTCGCGCACCGAATCGCCGCTTTTGCTTCGTTTTGGCAAGAAGCGTGCGTTTCGTGCACCAGAACGCTGCTTTTGCATAGATTTGACGCTAAACGTGCGTTTCGTGCACCAAAACGCCGCTTTTGCAACGAAACGTGCGTTTCGTGCACCAAAACGCTGCCTTTGCACAGTTTTGACGCTAAACGTGCGTTTCGTGCACCAAAACGCTGCTTTTGCACAGTTTTGACGCTAAACGTGCGTTTCGTGCACCAGAACGCTGCTTCTGCTCAGTTTTGACGCTAAACGTGCGTTTCGTGCACCAAAACGCTGCTTTTGCAACGAAACGTGCGCTTCGTGCACCGAATCGCCGCTTTTGCTCCGTTTTGGCAAGAAACGTGCGTTTCGTGCACCAGAACGCTGCTTTTGCACAGCTTTGACGCTAAACGTGCGTTTCGTGCACCAAAACGCCGCTTTTGCAACAAAACGTGCGTTTCGAGCACCAAAACGCTGCTTTTGCACAGTTTTGACGCTAAACGTGCGTTTCGTGCACCAAAACGCTTCTTTTGCACAGATTTGACGCTAAACGTGCGTTTCGTGCACCAAAACGCCGCTTTTGCAACGAAACGTACGTTTCGCGCACCGAATCGCCGCTTTTGCTCCGTTTTGGCAAGAAACGTGCGTTTCGTGCACCAAATCGCTGCTTTTGCACAGTTTTGACGCTAAACGGGCGTTTCGTGCACCAAAACGCTGCTTTTGCACAGTTTTAACGCTAAACGTGCGTTTCGTGCACCAAAACGCTGCTTTTGCACGGTTTTGACGCTAAACGTGCGTTTTGTGCACCAAAACGCCGCATTTGCTCCGTTTTGGCAAGAAACGTGCGTTTCGTGCACCAAAACGCTGCTTTTGCACAGTTTTAACGCTAAACGGGCGTTTCGTGCACCAAAACGCTGCTTTTGCACAGTTTTGACGCTAAACGTGCGTTGTGTGCACCAAAACGTCGCTTTTGCAACGAAACGTGCGTTTCGTGCACCAAAACGCTGCTTTTGCATAGATTTGACGCTAAACGTGCGTTTTGTGCACCAAAACGTCGCTTTTGCAACGAAACGTGCCTTTCGTGCACCAAAACGCTGCTTTTGCACAGTTTTGACGCTAACCGTGCGGTTCTTGCACCAAAACGCCGCTTTTGCAACGAAACGTGCGTTTCGTGCACCATAACGCTGCTTTTGCACAGCTTTGACGCTAAACGTGCGTTTCGTGCACCAAAACGCCGCTTTTGCAACAAAACGTGCGTTTCGTGCACCAAAACGCTGCTTTTGCACAGTTTTGACGCTAAACGTGCGTTTCGTGCACCAAAACGCTGCTTTTGCACAGTTTTAACGCTAAACGTGCGTTTCGTGCACCAAAACGCTGCTTTTGCACGGTTTTGACGCTAAACGTGCGTTTTGTGCACCAAAACGTCGCTTTTGCAACGAAACGTGCGTTTCGCGCACCGAATCGCCGCTTTTTCTCCGTTTTGGCAAGAAACGTGCGTTTCGTGCACCAAAACGCTGCTTTTGCAACGAAACGTGCGTTTCGTGCACCAAAGCGCTGCTTTTGCACAGTTTTGACGCTAAACATGCCTTTCGTGCATCAAAACGCCGCTTTTGCAACAAAACGTGCGGTTCGCGCACCAAAACGGTGCTTTTGCGCAGTTTTGAAGCTAAACGTGCGTTTCGTGCACCAAAACGCTGCTGCTGCACAGTTTTGACGCTAAACGTGCGTTTCGTGCACCAGAACGCTGCTTTTGCACAGTTTTGACGCTAAAAGTGCGTTTCGTGCACCAAAACGCTGCTTTTGCAATGAAACGTGCGTTTCGCGCACCGAATCGCCGCTTTTGCTCCGTTTTGGCAAGAAACGTGCGTTTCGTGCACCAAAACGCTGCTTTTGCACAGTCTTGACGCTAAACGTGCGTTTCGTGCACCAAAACGCTGCTTTTGCACAGTTTTGACGCTAAACGTTCGTTTCGTGCACCAAAACGCCGCTTTTGCAACGAAACGTGCGATTCGTGCACCAAAACGCTGCTTTTGCACAGTTTTAACGTTAAACGTGCGTTTCGTGCACCAAAACGCTGCTTTTGCACAGTTTTGACGCTAAACGTCCGTTTCGTGCACCAAAACGCCGCTTTTGCAACGAAACGTGCGTTTCGTGCACATAATGCTGCTTTTGCACAGTTTTGACGCTAAACGTACGTTTCGTGCACCAAAACGCCGCTTTTGCACAGTTTTGACGCTAAACGTGCGTTTCTTGGCCCAAAACGCAGCTTTTGCACAGTTTTGACGCTAAACGGGCGTTTCGTGCACCAAAACGCTGCTTTTGCACGGTTTTGACGCTAAACGTGCGTTGTGTGCACCAAAACGTCGCTTTTGCAACGAAACGTGCGTTTCGTGCACCAAAACGCTGCTTTTGCATAGATTTGACGCTAAACGTGCGTTTTGTGCACCAAAACGTCGCTTTTGCAACGAAACGTGCCTTTCGTGCACCAAAACGCTGCTTTTGCACAGTTTTGACGCTAACCGTGCGGTTCTTGCACCAAAACGCCGCTTTTGCAACGAAACGTGCGTTTCGTGCACCATAACGCTGCTTTTGCACAGCTTTGACGCTAAACGTGCGTTTCGTGCACCAAAACGCCGCTTTTGCAACAAAACGTGCGTTTCGAGCACCAAAACGCTGCTTTTGCACAGTTTTGACGCTAAACGTGCGTTTCGTGCACCAAAACGCTTCTTTTGCACAGATTTGACGCTAAACGTGCGTTTCGTGCACCAAAACGCCGCTTTTGCAACGAAACGTACGTTTCGCGCACCGAATCGCCGCTTTTGCTCCGTTTTGGCAAGAAACGTGCGTTTCGTGCACCAAATCGCTGCTTTTGCACAGTTTTGACGCTAAACGTGCGTTTCGTGCACCAAAACGCTGCTTTTGCACAGATTTGACGCTAAACGTGCGTTTCGTGCACCAAAACGCCGCTTTTGCAACGAAACGTGCGTTTCGCGCACCGAATCGCCGCTTTTGCTCCGTTTTGGCAAGAAACGTGCGTTTCGTGCACCAAATCGCTGCTTTTGCACAGTTTTGACGCTAAACGTGCGTTTCGTGCACCAAACGCTGCTTTTGCACAGTTTTGAAGCTAAACGTGTGTTTCCTGCACCAAAACGCCGCTTTTGCATCGAAACGTGCGTTTCGTGCACCACAATGCTGCTTTTGCACAGTTTTGACGCTAAACGTGCGTTTCGTGCACCAAAACGCCGCTTTTGCAACGAAACGTGCGTCTCCTGCACCAAAACGCCGCTTTTGCAGCGAAACGTGCGTTTCGTGCACCAAAACGCTGCTTTTGCACAGTTTTGTTGCTAAACGTGCGTTTCGTGCACTAAAACGCCGCTTATGCAAAGAAACGTGCGTTTCGCGCACCGAATCGCCGCTTTTGCTTCGTTTTGGCAAGAAGCGTGCGTTTCGTGCACCAGAACGCTGCTTTTGCATAGATTTGACGCTAAACGTGCGTTTCGTGCACCAAAACGCCGCTTTTGCAACGAAACGTGCGTTTCGTGCACCAAAACGCTGCCTTTGCACAGTTTTGACGCTAAACGTGCGTTTCGTGCACCAAAACGCTGCTTTTGCACAGTTTTGACGCTAAACGTGCGTTTCGTGCACCAGAACGCTGCTTCTGCTCAGTTTTGACGCTAAACGTGCGTTTCGTGCACCAAAACGCTGCTTTTGCAACGAAACGTGCGTTTCGTGCACCGAATCGCCGCTTTTGCTCCGTTTTGGCAAGAAACGTGCGTTTCGTGCACCAAAACGCTGCTTTTGCACAGTTTTGACGCTAAACGTGCGGTTCGTGCACCAAAACGCCGCTTTTGCAACGAAACGTGCGTTTCGTGCACCAAAACGCTGCTTTTGCACAGTTTTGACGCTAAACGTGCGTTTCGTGCACCAAAACGCTTCTTTTGCACAGATTTGACGCTAAACGTGCGTTTCGTGCACCAAAACGCTTCTTTTGCACAGATTTGACGCTAAACGTGCGTTTCGTGCACCAAAACGCCGCTTTTGCAACGAAACGTGCGTTTCGCGCACCGAATCGCCGCTTTTGCTCCGTTTTGGCAAGAAACGTGCGTTTCGTGCACCAGAACGCTGCTTCTGCACAGTTTTGACGCTAAACGTGCGTTTCGTGCACCAAAACGCCGCTGTTGCAACAAAACGTGCGTTTCGTGCACCAAAACGCTGCCTTTGCACAGTTTTGACGCTAAACGTGCGTTTCGTGCACCAAAACGCTGCTTTTGCACAGTTTTGACGCTAAACATGCGTTTCGTGCACCAGAACGCTGCTTCTGCACAGTTTTGACGCTAAACGTGCGTTTCGTGCACCTAAACGCCGCTTTTGCAACAAAACGTGCGTTTCGTGCACCAAAACGCTGCCTTTGCACAGTTTTGACGCTAAACGTGCGTTTCGTGCACCAAAACGCTGCTTTTGCACAGATTTGACGCTAAACGTGCGTTTCGTGCACCAAAACGCCGCTTTTGCAACGAAACGTGCGTTTCGCGCACCGAATCGCCGCTTTTGCTCCGTTTTGGCAAGAAACGTGCGTTTCGTGCACCAAAACGCTGCTTTTGCACAGTTTTGACGCTAAACGTGCGTTTCGTGCACCAAAACGCCGCTTTTGCAACGAAACATGCGTTTCGTGCTCCATAACGCTGCTTTTGCACAGCTTTGACGCTAAACGTGCGTTTCGTGCACCAAAACGCCGCTTTTGCAACAAAACGTGCGTTTCGTGCACCAAAACGCCGCTTTTGCAACGAAACGTGCGTTTCGCGCACCGAATCGCCGCTTTTGCTCCGTTTTGGCAAGAAACGTGCGTTTCGTGCACCAAATCGCTGCTTTTGCACAGTTTTGACGCTAAACGTGCGTTTCGTGCACCAAAACGCCGCTTTTGCAACAAAACGTGCGTTTCGTGCACCAAAACGCTGCCTTTGCACAGTTTTGACGCTAAACGTGCGTTTCGTGCACCAAAACGCTGCTTTTGCACAGTTTTGACGCTAAACATGCGTTTCGTGCACCAGAACGCTGCTTCTGCACAGTTTTGACGCTAAACGTGCGTTTCGTGCACCAAAACGCTGCTTTTGCAACGAAACGTGCGCTTCGTGCACCGAATCGCCGCTTTTGCTCCGTTTTGGCAAGAAACGTGCGTTTCGTGCACCAGAACGCTGCTTTTGCACAGCTTTGACGCTAAACGTGCGTTTCGTGCACCAAAACGCCGCTTTTGCAACAAAACGTGCGTTTCGAGCACCAAAACGCTGCTTTTGCACAGTTTTGACGCTAAACGTGCGTTTCGTGCACCAAAACGCTTCTTTTGCACAGATTTGACGCTAAACGTGCGTTTCGTGCACCAAAACGCCGCTTTTGCAACGAAACGTACGTTTCGCGCACCGAATCGCCGCTTTTGCTCCGTTTTGGCAAGAAACGTGCGTTTCGTGCACCAAATCGCTGCTTTTGCACAGTTTTGACGCTAAACGTGCGTTTCGTGCACCAAAACGCTGCTTTTGCACAGTTTTAACGCTAAACGTGCGTTTCGTGCACCAAAACGCTGCTTTTGCACGGTTTTGACGCTAAACGTGCGTTTTGTGCACCAAAACGCCGCATTTGCTCCGTTTTGGCAAGAAACGTGCGTTTCGTGCACCAAAACGCTGCTTTTGCACAGTTTTAACGCTAAACGGGCGTTTCGTGCACCAAAACGCTGCTTTTGCACAGTTTTGACGCTAAACGTGCGTTGTGTGCACCAAAACGTCGCTTTTGCAACGAAACGTGCGTTTCGTGCACCAAAACGCTGCTTTTGCATAGATTTGACGCTAAACGTGCGTTTTGTGCACCAAAACGTCGCTTTTGCAACGAAACGTGCCTTTCGTGCACCAAAACGCTGCTTTTGCACAGTTTTGACGCTAACCGTGCGGTTCTTGCACCAAAACGCCGCTTTTGCAACGAAACGTGCGTTTCGTGCACCATAACGCTGCTTTTGCACAGCTTTGACGCTAAACGTGCGTTTCGTGCACCAAAACGCCGCTTTTGCAACAAAACGTGCGTTTCGAGCACCAAAACGCTGCTTTTGCACAGTTTTGACGCTAAACGTGCGTTTCGTGCACCAAAACGCTGCTTTTGCGCAGTTTTATCGCTAAACGTGCGTTTCGTGCACCAAAACGCCGCTTTTGCACAGTTTTGACGGTAAACGTTCGTTTCGTGCACCAAAACGCCGCATTTGCAACGAAACGTGCGATTCGTGCACCAAAACGCTGCTTTTGCACAGTTTTGACGCTAAACATGCGTTTCGTGCACCAAAACGCCGCTTTTAAAACGAAACGTGCATTTCGTGCAAAAAACGCCGCTTTTGCACAGTTTTGACGCTAAACGTGCGTTTCGAGCACCAAAACGCTGCTTTTGCACAGTTTTGACGCTAAACGTGCGTTTCGTGGACCAAAACGCCGCTTTTGCAACGAAACGTGCGTTTCGTGCACCAAAAGGCAGTTTTTGCACAGTTTTGATGCTAAACGTGCGTTTCGTGCACCCAAACGCTGCTTTTGCACAGTTTTGACGCTAAACGTGCGTTTCGTGCACCAAAACGCCGCTTTTGCAACGAAACGAGCGTTTCGTGCACCAAAAGGCTGCTTTTGCTCAGTTTTGATGCTAAACGTGCGTTTCGTGCACCAAAACGCCGCTTTTGCAACGAAACGTGCGATTCGTGCACCAAAACGCTGCTTTTGCACAGTTTTGACGCTAAACGTGCGTTTCGTGGACCAAAACGCCGCTTTTGCAACGAAACGTGCGTTTCGTGCACCAAAAGGCAGTTTTTGCACAGTTTTGATGCTAAACGTGCGTTTCGTGCACCCAAACGCTGCTTTTGCACAGTTTTGACGCTAAACTTGCGTTTCGTGCACCAAAACGCCGCTTTTGCAACGAAAGGTGCGTTTCGTGCACCAAATGGCAGTTTTTGCACAGTTTTGATGCTAAACGTGCGTTCCGTGCAAAAAACGCCGCTTTTGCAGTTTTGACGCTAAACGTGCGTTTCGTGCACCAAAACGCTGCTTTTGCACAGTTTTGACGCTAAACGTTCGTTTCGTGCACCAAAACGCTGCTTTTGCACAGTTTTGAAGCTAAACGTGCGTTTCGTGCACCAAAACGCTGCTTTTGCACAGTTTTGACGCTAAACGTGCGTTTCGTGCGCCAAAACGCCGCTTTTGCAACGAAACGTGCGATTCGTGCACCAAAACGCTGCTTTTGCACAGTTTTGACACTAAACGTGCGTTTCGTGCACCAAAACGCTGCTTTTGCGCAGTTTTGACGCTAAACGTGCGTTTCGTGCACCAAAACGCTGCTTTTGCACAGTTTTGACGCTAAACTTGCGTTTCGTGCACCAAAACGCCGCTTTTGCAACGAAACGTGCGTTTCGTGCACCAAAACGCTGCTTTTGCACAGTTTTGACGCTAAACGTGCGTTTCGTACACCAAAACGCCGCTTTTGCAGCGAAACGTGCGTTTCGTGCATAAAAAGGCTGCTTTTGCACAGTTTTGACGCTAAACGTGCGTTTCGTGCACCAAAACGCTGCTTTTGCACAGCTTTGACGCTAAACGTGCGTTTCGTGCACCAAAACGCCGCTTTTGCAACAAAACGTGCGTTTCGTGCACCAAAACGCTGCTTTTGCACAGTTTTGACGCTAAACGTGCGTTTCGTGCACCAAAACGCTTCTTTTGCACAGATTTGACGCTAAACGTGCGTTTCGTGCAACAAAACGCCGCTTTTGCAACGAAACGTGCGTTTCGCGCACCGAATCGCCGCTTTTGCTCCGTTTTGGCAAGAAACGTGCGTTTCGTGCACCAAATCGCTGCTTTTGCACAGTTTTGACGCTAAACGTGCGTTTCGTGCACCAGAACGCTGCTTTTGCACAGTCTTGACGCTAAACGTGCGTTTCGTGCACCAAAACGCTGCTTTTGCACAGCTTTGACGCTAAACGTGCGTTTCGTGCACCAAAACGCCGCTTTTGCAACAAAACGTGCGTTTCGTGCACCAAAACGCTGCTTTTGCACAGTTTTGACGCTAAACGTGCGTTTCGTGCACCAAAACGCTTCTTTTGCACAGATTTGACGCTAAACGTGCGTTTCGTGCACCAAAACGCCGCTTTTGCAACCAAACGTGCGTTTCGCGCACCGAATCGCCGCTTTTGCTCCGTTTTGGCAAGAAACGTGCGTTTCGTGCACCAAATCGCTGCTTTGCACAGTTTTGACGCTAAACGTGCTTTTCGTGCACCAAAACGCTGCTTTTGCACAGTCTTGACGCTAAACGTACGATTCGTGCACCAAAACGCTGCTTTTGCACAGTTTTGACGCTAAACGTGCGTTTCGTGCACCAAAACGCCGCTTTTGCAACGAAACGTGCGTTTCGTGCACCAAAACGCTGCTTTTGCACAGTTTTGTCGCTAAACGCGCTTTTGGTGCACCAAAACGCCGCTTTTGCAACAAAACGTGCGTTTCGTGCACCAAAACGCTGCTTTTGCAACGAAACGTGCGTTTCGTGCACCAAAACGCTGCTTTTGCACAGATTTGACGCTAAACGTGCGTTTCGTGCACCAAAACGCCGCTTTTGCAACGAAACGTGCGTTTCGCGCACCGAATCGCCGCTTTTGCTCCGTTTTGGCAAGAAACGTGCGTTTCGTGCACCAAAACGCTGCTTTTGCACAGTTTTGACGCTAAACGTGCGTTTCGTGCACCAAAACGCCGCTTTTGCAACGAAACATGCGTTTCGTGCTCCATAACGCTGCTTTTGCACAGCTTTGACGCTAAACGTGCGTTTCGTGCACCAAAACGCCGCTTTTGCAACAAAACGTGCGTTTCGTGCACCAAAACGCTGCCTTTGCACAGTTTTGACGCTAAACGTGCGTTTCGTGCACCAAAACGCTGCTTTTGCACAGTTTTGACGCTAAACGTGCCTTTCGTGCACCAAAACGCTGCGTTTACACAGTTTTGACGCTAAACGTGCGTTTCGTGCACCAAAACGCCGCTTTTGCAACAAAACGTGCGTTTCGTGCACCAAAACGCCGCTTTTGCAACAAAACGTGCGTTTCGTGCACCAAAACGCTGCTTTTGCACAGTTTTGACGCTAAACGTGCGTTTCGTGCACCAAAACGCTTCTTTTGCACAGATTTGACGCTAAACGTGCGTTTCGTGCACCAAAACGCCGCTTTTGCAACGAAACGTGCGTTTCGGGCACCGAATCGCCGCTTTTGCTCCGTTTTGGCAAGAAACGTGCGTTTCATGCACCAAATCGCTGCTTTTGCACAGTTCTGACGCTAAACGTGCGTTTCGTGCACCAAAACGCTGCTTTTGCACAGTTTTGACGCTAAACGTGCCTTTCGTGCACCAAAACGCCGCTTTTGCAACAAAACGTGCGTTTCGTGCACCAAAACGCTGCTTTTGCAACGAAACGTGCGTTTCGTGCACCAAAACGCTGCTTTTGCACAGTTTTGAAGATAAACGTATGTTTCCTGCACCAAAACGCCGCTTTTGCATCGAAACGTGCGTTTCGTGCACCACAATGCTGCTTTTGCACAGTTTTGACGCTAAACGTGCGTTTCGTGCACCAAAACGCTTCTTTTGCACAGATTTGACGCTAAACGTGCGTTTCGTGCACCAAAACGCTTCTTTTGCACAGATTTGACGCTAAACGTGCGTTTCGTGCACCAAAACGCCGCTTTTGCAACGAAACGTGCGTTTCGCGCACCGAATTGCCGCTTTTGCTCCGTTTTGGCATGAAACGTGCGTTTCGTGCACCAAATCGCTGCTTTTGCACAGTTTTGACGCTAAACGTGCGTTTCGTGCACCAAAACGCGGCTTTTGCAACGAAACGTGCGTTTCGTGCACCATAACGCTGCTTTTGCACAGCTTTGACGCTAAACGTGCGTTTCGTGCACCAAAACGCCGCTTTTGCAACAAAACGTGCGTTTCGTGCACCAAAACGCTGCTTTTGCACAGTTTTGACGCTAAACGTGCGTTTCGTGCACCAAAACGCTTCTTTTGCACAGATTTGACGCTAAACGTGCGTTTCGTGCACCAAAACGCCGCTTTTGCAACGAAACGTGCGTTTCGCGCACCGAATCGCCGCTTTTGCTCCGTTTTGGCAAGAAACGTGCGTTTCGTGCACCAAATCGCTGCTTTTGCACAGTTTTGACGCTAAACGTGCGTTTCGTGCACCAAAACGCTGCTTTTGCACAGTTTTAACGCTAAACGTGCGTTTCGTGCACCAAAACGCCGCTTTTGCAACAAAACGTGCGTTTCGTGCACCAAAACGCTGCTTTTGCAACGAAACGTGCGTTTCGTGCACCAAAACGCTGCTTTTGCACAGTTTTGACGCTAAACGTGCGTTTCGTGCACCAGAACGCGGCTTTTGCAACAAAACGTGCGTTTCGTGCACCAAAACGCTGCCTTTGCACAGTTTTGACGCTAAACGTGCGTTTCGTGCACCAAAACGCTGCTTTTGCACAGTTTTGACGCTAAACGTGCGTTTCGTGCACCAGAACGCTGCTTCTGCACAGTTTTGACGCTAAACGTGCGTTTCGTGCACCAAAACGCTGCTTTTGCAACGAAACGTGCGTTTGGTGCACCGAATCGCCGCTTTTGCTCCGTTTTGGCAAGAAACGTGCGTTTCGTGCACCAAAACGCCGCTTTTGCAACAAAACGTGCGTTTCGTGCACCAAAACGCTGCTTTTGCAGCGAAACGTGCGTTTCGTGCACCAAAACGCTGCCTTTGCACAGTTTTGACGCTAAACGTGCGTTTCGTGCACCAGAACGCTGCTTCTGCACAGTTTTGACGCTAAACGTGCGTTTCGTGCACCAAAACGCCGCTTTTGCAACGAAACGTGCGTTTCGCGCACCGAATCGCCGCTTTTGCTTCGTTTTGGCAAGAAACGTGCGTTTCGTGCACCAAATCGCTGCTTTGCACAGTTTTGACGCTAAACGTGCTTTTCGTGCACCAAAACGCTGCTTTTGCACAGTCTTGACGCTAAACGTGCGTTTCGTGCACCAAAACGCTGCTTTTGCACAGTTTTGACGCTAAACGTGCGTTTCGTGCACCAAAACGCCGCTTTTGCAACGAAACGTGCGTTTCGTGCACCAAAACGCTGCTTTTGCACAGTTTTGTCGCTAAACGCGCTTTTGGTGCACCAAAACGCCGCTTTTGCAACAAAACGTGCGTTTCGTGCACCAAAACGCTGCTTTTGCAACGAAACGTGCGTTTCGTGCACCAAAACGCTGCTTTTGCACAGATTTGACGCTAAACGTGCGTTTCGTGCACCAAAACGCCGCTTTTGCAACGAAACGTGCGTTTCGCGCACCGAATCGCCGCTTTTGCTCCGTTTTGGCAAGAAACGTGCGTTTCGTGCACCAAATCGCTGCTTTTGCACAGTTTTGACGCTAAACGTGCGTTTCGTGCACCAAAACGCTGCTTTTGCACAGTTTTAACGCTAAACGTGCGTTTCGTGCACCAAAACGCTGCTTTTGCACGGTTATGACGCTAAACGTGCGTTTTGTGCACCAAAACGCCGCTTTTGCAACGAAACGTGCGTTTCGTGCACCAAAACGCTGCTTTTGCACAGTTTTGAAGCTAAACGTGCCTTTCGTGCACCAAAACGCTGCGTTTACACAGTTTTGACGCTAAACGTGCGTTTCGTGCACCAAAACGCCGCTTTTGCAACAAAACGTGCGTTTCGTGCACCAAAACGCTGCTTTTGCAACGAAACGTGCGTTTCGTGCACCAAAACGCTGCTTTTGCACAGTTTTGACGCTAAACGTGCGTTTCGTGCACCAAAACGCCGCTTTTGCAACGAAACATGCGTTTCGTGCACCATAACGCTGCTTTTGCACAGCTTTGACGCTAAACGTGCGTTTCGTGCACCAAAACGCCGCTTTTGCAACAAAACGTGCGTTTCGTGCACCAAAACGCTGCTTTTGCAACGAAACGTGCGTTTCGTGCACCAAAACGCTGCTTTTGCACAGTTTTGAAGATAAACGTATGTTTCCTGCACCAAAACGCCGCTTTTGCATCGAAACGTGCGTTTCGTGCACCACAATGCTGCTTTTGCACAGTTTTGACGCTAAACGTGCGTTTCGTGCACCAAAACGCTGCTTTTGCACAGTTTTGACGCTAAACGTGCGTTTCGTGCACCAGAACGCTGCTTCTGCACAGTTTTGACGCTAGACGTGCGTTTCGTGCACCAAAACGCTGCTTTTGCGACGAAACGTGCGTTTCGTGCACCGAATCGCCGCTTTTGCTCCGTTTTGGCAAGAAACGTGCGTTTCGTGCACCAAAACGCTGCTTTTGCACAGTTTTGACGCTAAACGTGCGTTTCGTGCACCAAAACGCCGCTTTTGCAACGAAACGTGCGTTTCGTGCACCATAACGCTGCTTTTGCACAGCTTTGACGCTAAACGTGCGTTTCGTGCACCAAAACGCCGCTTTTGCAACGAAACGTGCGTTTCGCGCACCGAATCGCCGCTTTTGCTCCGTTTTGGCAAGAAACGTGCGTTTCGTGCACCAAAACGCTGCTTTTGCACAGTTTTGACGCTAAACGTGCGTTTCGTGCACCAAAACGCCGCTTTTGCAACGAAACATGCGTTTCGTGCTCCATAACGCTGCTTTTGCACAGCTTTGACGCTAAACGTGCGTTTCGTGCACCAAAACGCCGCTTTTGCAACAAAACGTGCGTTTCGTGCACCAAAACGCTGCCTTTGCACAGTTTTGACGCTAAACGTGCGTTTCGTGCACCAAAACGCTGCTTTTGCACAGTTTTGACGCTAAACGTGCCTTTCGTGCACCAAAACGCTGCGTTTACACAGTTTTGACGCTAAACGTGCGTTTCGTGCACCAAAACGCCGCTTTTGCAACAAAACGTGCGTTTCGTGCACCAAAACGCCGCTTTTGCAACAAAACGTGCGTTTCGTGCACCAAAACGCTGCTTTTGCACAGTTTTGACGCTAAACGTGCGTTTCGTGCACCAAAACGCTTCTTTTGCACAGATTTGACGCTAAACGTGCGTTTCGTGCACCAAAACGCCGCTTTTGCAACGAAACGTGCGTTTCGGGCACCGAATCGCCGCTTTTGCTCCGTTTTGGCAAGAAACGTGCGTTTCATGCACCAAATCGCTGCTTTTGCACAGTTCTGACGCTAAACGTGCGTTTCGTGCACCAAAACGCTGCTTTTGCACAGTTTTGACGCTAAACGTGCCTTTCGTGCACCAAAACGCCGCTTTTGCAACAAAACGTGCGTTTCGTGCACCAAAACGCTGCTTTTGCAACGAAACGTGCGTTTCGTGCACCAAAACGCTGCTTTTGCACAGTTTTGAAGATAAACGTATGTTTCCTGCACCAAAACGCCGCTTTTGCATCGAAACGTGCGTTTCGTGCACCACAATGCTGCTTTTGCACAGTTTTGACGCTAAACGTGCGTTTCGTGCACCAAAACGCTTCTTTTGCACAGATTTGACGCTAAACGTGCGTTTCGTGCACCAAAACGCTTCTTTTGCACAGATTTGACGCTAAACGTGCGTTTCGTGCACCAAAACGCCGCTTTTGCAACGAAACGTGCGTTTCGCGCACCGAATTGCCGCTTTTGCTCCGTTTTGGCATGAAACGTGCGTTTCGTGCACCAAATCGCTGCTTTTGCACAGTTTTGACGCTAAACGTGCGTTTCGTGCACCAAAACGCGGCTTTTGCAACGAAACGTGCGTTTCGTGCACCATAACGCTGCTTTTGCACAGCTTTGACGCTAAACGTGCGTTTCGTGCACCAAAACGCCGCTTTTGCAACAAAACGTGCGTTTCGTGCACCAAAACGCTGCTTTTGCACAGTTTTGACGCTAAACGTGCGTTTCGTGCACCAAAACGCTTCTTTTGCACAGATTTGACGCTAAACGTGCGTTTCGTGCACCAAAACGCCGCTTTTGCAACGAAACGTGCGTTTCGCGCACCGAATCGCCGCTTTTGCTCCGTTTTGGCAAGAAACGTGCGTTTCGTGCACCAAATCGCTGCTTTTGCACAGTTTTGACGCTAAACGTGCGTTTCGTGCACCAAAACGCTGCTTTTGCACAGTTTTAACGCTAAACGTGCGTTTCGTGCACCAAAACGCCGCTTTTGCAACAAAACGTGCGTTTCGTGCACCAAAACGCTGCTTTTGCAACGAAACGTGCGTTTCGTGCACCAAAACGCTGCTTTTGCACAGTTTTGACGCTAAACGTGCGTTTCGTGCACCAGAACGCGGCTTTTGCAACAAAACGTGCGTTTCGTGCACCAAAACGCTGCCTTTGCACAGTTTTGACGCTAAACGTGCGTTTCGTGCACCAAAACGCTGCTTTTGCACAGTTTTGACGCTAAACGTGCGTTTCGTGCACCAGAACGCTGCTTCTGCACAGTTTTGACGCTAAACGTGCGTTTCGTGCACCAAAACGCTGCTTTTGCAACGAAACGTGCGTTTGGTGCACCGAATCGCCGCTTTTGCTCCGTTTTGGCAAGAAACGTGCGTTTCGTGCACCAAAACGCCGCTTTTGCAACAAAACGTGCGTTTCGTGCACCAAAACGCTGCTTTTGCAGCGAAACGTGCGTTTCGTGCACCAAAACGCTGCCTTTGCACAGTTTTGACGCTAAACGTGCGTTTCGTGCACCAGAACGCTGCTTCTGCACAGTTTTGACGCTAAACGTGCGTTTCGTGCACCAAAACGCCGCTTTTGCAACGAAACGTGCGTTTCGCGCACCGAATCGCCGCTTTTGCTTCGTTTTGGCAAGAAACGTGCGTTTCGTGCACCAAATCGCTGCTTTGCACAGTTTTGACGCTAAACGTGCTTTTCGTGCACCAAAACGCTGCTTTTGCACAGTCTTGACGCTAAACGTGCGTTTCGTGCACCAAAACGCTGCTTTTGCACAGTTTTGACGCTAAACGTGCGTTTCGTGCACCAAAACGCCGCTTTTGCAACGAAACGTGCGTTTCGTGCACCAAAACGCTGCTTTTGCACAGTTTTGTCGCTAAACGCGCTTTTGGTGCACCAAAACGCCGCTTTTGCAACAAAACGTGCGTTTCGTGCACCAAAACGCTGCTTTTGCAACGAAACGTGCGTTTCGTGCACCAAAACGCTGCTTTTGCACAGATTTGACGCTAAACGTGCGTTTCGTGCACCAAAACGCCGCTTTTGCAACGAAACGTGCGTTTCGCGCACCGAATCGCCGCTTTTGCTCCGTTTTGGCAAGAAACGTGCGTTTCGTGCACCAAATCGCTGCTTTTGCACAGTTTTGACGCTAAACGTGCGTTTCGTGCACCAAAACGCTGCTTTTGCACAGTTTTAACGCTAAACGTGCGTTTCGTGCACCAAAACGCTGCTTTTGCACGGTTATGACGCTAAACGTGCGTTTTGTGCACCAAAACGCCGCTTTTGCAACGAAACGTGCGTTTCGTGCACCAAAACGCTGCTTTTGCACAGTTTTGAAGCTAAACGTGCCTTTCGTGCACCAAAACGCTGCGTTTACACAGTTTTGACGCTAAACGTGCGTTTCGTGCACCAAAACGCCGCTTTTGCAACAAAACGTGCGTTTCGTGCACCAAAACGCTGCTTTTGCAACGAAACGTGCGTTTCGTGCACCAAAACGCTGCTTTTGCACAGTTTTGACGCTAAACGTGCGTTTCGTGCACCAAAACGCCGCTTTTGCAACGAAACATGCGTTTCGTGCACCATAACGCTGCTTTTGCACAGCTTTGACGCTAAACGTGCGTTTCGTGCACCAAAACGCCGCTTTTGCAACAAAACGTGCGTTTCGTGCACCAAAACGCTGCTTTTGCAACGAAACGTGCGTTTCGTGCACCAAAACGCTGCTTTTGCACAGTTTTGAAGATAAACGTATGTTTCCTGCACCAAAACGCCGCTTTTGCATCGAAACGTGCGTTTCGTGCACCACAATGCTGCTTTTGCACAGTTTTGACGCTAAACGTGCGTTTCGTGCACCAAAACGCTGCTTTTGCACAGTTTTGACGCTAAACGTGCGTTTCGTGCACCAGAACGCTGCTTCTGCACAGTTTTGACGCTAGACGTGCGTTTCGTGCACCAAAACGCTGCTTTTGCGACGAAACGTGCGTTTCGTGCACCGAATCGCCGCTTTTGCTCCGTTTTGGCAAGAAACGTGCGTTTCGTGCACCAAAACGCTGCTTTTGCACAGTTTTGACGCTAAACGTGCGTTTCGTGCACCAAAACGCCGCTTTTGCAACGAAACGTGCGTTTCGTGCACCATAACGCTGCTTTTGCACAGCTTTGACGCTAAACGTGCGTTTCGTGCACCAAAACGCCGCTTTTGCAACAAAACGTGCGTTTCGTGCACCAAAACGCTGCTTTTGCACAGTTTTGACGCTAAACGTGCGTTTCGTGCACCAAAACGCTTCTTTTGCACAGATTTGACGCTAAACGTGCGTTTCGTGCACCAAAACGCTTCTTTTGCACAGATTTGACGCAAAACGTGCGTTTCGTGCACCAAAACGCCGCTTTTGCAACGAAACGTGCGTTTCGCGCACCGAATCGCCGCCTTTGCTCCGTTTTGGCAAGAAACGTGCGTTTCGTGCACCAAATCGCTGCTTTTGCACAGTTTTGACGCTAAACGTGCGTTTCGTGCACCAAAACGCCGCTTTTGCAACAAAACGTGCGTTTCGTGCACCAAAACGCTGCTTCTGCACAGTTTTGACGCTAAACGTGCGTTTCGTGCACCAAAACGCCGCTTTTGCAACAAAACGTGCGTTTCGTGCACCAAAACGCTGCTTTTGCACAGTTTTGAAGCTAAACGTGCCTTTCGTGCACCAAAACGCTGCGTTTACACAGTTTTGACGCTAAACGTGCGTTTCGTGCACCAAAACGCCGCTTTTGCAACAAAACGTGCGTTTCGTGCACCAAAACGCTGCTTTTGAAACGAAACGTGCGTTTCGTGCACCAAAACGCTGCTTTTGCACAGTTTTGACGCTAAACGTGCGTTTCGTGCACCAAAACGCGGCTTTTGCAACGAAACGTGCGTTTCGTGCACCATAACGCTGCTTTTGCACAGCTTTGACGCTAAACGTGCGTTTCGTGCACCAAAACGCCGCTTTTGCAACAAAACGTGCGTTTCGTGCACCAAAACGCTGCTTTTGCACAGTTTTGACGCTAAACGTGCGTTTCGTGCACCAAAACGCTTCTTTTGCACAGGTTTGACGCTAAACGTGCGTTTCGTGCACCAAAACGCCGCTTTTGCAACGAAACGTGCGTTTCGCGCACCGAATCGCCGCTTTTGCTTCGTTTTGGCAAGAAACGTGCGTTTCGTGCACCAAATCGCTGCTTTGCACAGTTTTGACGCTAAACGTGCTTTTCGTGCACCAAAACGCTGCTTTTGCACAGTCTTGACGCTAAACGTGCGTTTCGTGCACCAAAACGCTGCTTTTGCACAGTTTTGACGCTAAACGTGCGTTTCGTGCACCAAAACGCCGCTTTTGCAACGAAACGTGCGTTTCGTGCACCAAAACGCTGCTTTTGCACAGTTTTGTCGCTAAACGCGCTTTTGGTGCACCAAAACGCCGCTTTTGCAACAAAACGTGCGTTTCGTGCACCAAAACGCTGCTTTTGCAACGAAACGTGCGTTTCGTGCACCAAAACGCTGCTTTTGCACAGATTTGACGCTAAACGTGCGTTTCGTGCACCAAAACGCCGCTTTTGCAACGAAACGTGCGTTTCGCGCACCGAATCGCCGCTTTTGCTCCGTTTTGGCAAGAAACGTGCGTTTCGTGCACCAAATCGCTGCTTTTGCACAGTTTTGACGCTAAACGTGCGTTTCGTGCACCAAAACGCTGCTTTTGCACAGTTTTAACGCTAAACGTGCGTTTCGTGCACCAAAACGCTGCTTTTGCACGGTTTTGACGCTAAACGTGCGTTTTGTGCACCAAAACGCCGCTTTTGCAACGAAACGTGCGTTTCGTGCACCAAAACGCTGCTTTTGCACAGTTTTGAAGCTAAACGTGCCTTTCGTGCACCAAAACGCTGCGTTTACACAGTTTTGACGCTAAACGTGCGTTTCGTGCACCAAAACGCCGCTTTTGCAACAAAACGTGCGTTTCGTGCACCAAAACGCTGCTTTTGCAACGAAACGTGCGTTTCGTGCACCAAAACGCTGCTTTTGCACAGTTTTGACGCTAAACGTGCGTTTCGTGCACCAAAACGCGGCTTTTGCAACGAAACGTGCGTTTCGTGCACCATAACGCTGCTTTTGCACAGCTTTGACGCTAAACGTGCGTTTCGTGCACCAAAACGCCGCTTTTGCAACAAAACGTGCGTTTCGTGCACCAAAACGCTGCTTTTGCAACGAAACGTGCGTTTCGTGCACCAAAACGCTGCTTTTGCACAGTTTTGAAGATAAACGTATGTTTCCTGCACCAAAACGCCGCTTTTGCATCGAAACGTGCGTTTCGTGCACCACAATGCTGCTTTTGCACAGTTTTGACGCTAAACGTGCGTTTCGTGCACCAAAACGCTGCTTTTGCACAGTTTTGACGCTAAACGTGCGTTTCGTGCACCAGAACGCTGCTTCTGCACAGTTTTGACGCTAGACGTGCGTTTCGTGCACCAAAACGCTGCTTTTGCGACGAAACGTGCGTTTCGTGCACCGAATCGCCGCTTTTGCTCCGTTTTGGCAAGAAACGTGCGTTTCGTGCACCAAAACGCTGCTTTTGCACAGTTTTGACGCTAAACGTGCGTTTCGTGCACCAAAACGCCGCTTTTGCAACGAAACGTGCGTTTCGTGCACCATAACGCTGCTTTTGCACAGCTTTGACGCTAAACGTGCGTTTCGTGCACCAAAACGCCGCTTTTGCAACAAAACGTGCGTTTCGTGCACCAAAACGCTGCTTTTGCACAGTTTTGACGCTAAACGTGCGTTTCGTGCACCAAAACGCTTCTTTTGCACAGATTTGACGCTAAACGTGCGTTTCGTGCACCAAAACGCTTCTTTTGCACAGATTTGACGCAAAACGTGCGTTTCGTGCACCAAAACGCCGCTTTTGCAACAAAACGTGCGTTTCGTGCACCAAAACGCTGCTTTTACACAGTTTTGACGCTAAACGTGCGTTTCGTGCACCAAAACGCTTCTTTTGCACAGATTTGACGCTAAACGTGCGTTTCGTGCACCAAAACGCTTCTTTTGCACAGATTTGACGCTAAACGTGCGTTTCGTGCACCAAAACGCCGCTTTTGCAACGAAACGTGCGTTTCGCGCACCGAATCGCCGCTTTTGCTCCGTTTTGGCAAGAAACGTGCGTTTCGTGCACCAAATCGCTGCTTTTGCACAGTTTTGACGCTAAACGTGCGTTTCGTGCACCAAAACGCTGCTTTTGCACAGTTTTAACGCTAAACGTGCGTTTCGTGCACCAAAACGCTGCTTTTGCACGGTTTTGACGCTAAACGTGCGTTTTGTGCACCAAAACGCCGCTTTTGCAACGAAACGTGCGTTTCGTGCACCAAAACGCTGCTTTTGCACAGTTTTGAAGCTAAACGTGCCTTTCGTGCACCAAAACGCTGCGTTTACACAGTTTTGACGCTAAACGTGCGTTTCGTGCACCAAAACGCCGCTTTTGCAACAAAACGTGCGTTTCGTGTACCAAAACGCTGCTTTTGCAACGAAACGTGCGTTTCGTGCACCAAAACGCTGCTTTTGCACAGTTTTGACGCTAAACGTGCGTTTCGTGCACCAAAACGCGGCTTTTGCAACGAAACGTGCGTTTCGTGCACCATAACGCTGCTTTTGCACAGCTTTGACGCTAAACGTGCGTTTCGTGCACCAAAACGCCGCTTTTGCAACAAAACGTGCGTTTCGTGCACCAAAACGCTGCTTTTGCACAGTTTTGACGCTAAACGTGCGTTTCGTGCACCAAAACGCTTCTTTTGCACAGGTTTGACGCTAAACGTGCGTTTCGTGCACCAAAACGCCGCTTTTGCAACGAAACGTGCGTTTCGCGCACCGAATCGCCGCTTTTGCTTCGTTTTGGCAAGAAACGTGCGTTTCGTGCACCAAATCGCTGCTTTGCACAGTTTTGACGCTAAACGTGCTTTTCGTGCACCAAAACGCTGCTTTTGCACAGTCTTGACGCTAAACGTGCGTTTCGTGCACCAAAACGCTGCTTTTGCACAGTTTTGACGCTAAACGTGCGTTTCGTGCACCAAAACGCCGCTTTTGCAACGAAACGTGCGTTTCGTGCACCAAAACGCTGCTTTTGCACAGTTTTGTCGCTAAACGCGCTTTTGGTGCACCAAAACGCCGCTTTTGCAACAAAACGTGCGTTTCGTGCACCAAAACGCTGCTTTTGCAACGAAACGTGCGTTTCGTGCACCAAAACGCTGCTTTTGCACAGATTTGACGCTAAACGTGCGTTTCGTGCACCAAAACGCCGCTTTTGCAACGAAACGTGCGTTTCGCGCACCGAATCGCCGCTTTTGCTCCGTTTTGGCAAGAAACGTGCGTTTCGTGCACCAAATCGCTGCTTTTGCACAGTTTTGACGCTAAACGTGCGTTTCGTGCACCAAAACGCTGCTTTTGCACAGTTTTAACGCTAAACGTGCGTTTCGTGCACCAAAACGCTGCTTTTGCACGGTTTTGACGCTAAACGTGCGTTTTGTGCACCAAAACGCCGCTTTTGCAACGAAACGTGCGTTTCGTGCACCAAAACGCTGCTTTTGCACAGTTTTGAAGCTAAACGTGCCTTTCGTGCACCAAAACGCTGCGTTTACACAGTTTTGACGCTAAACGTGCGTTTCGTGCACCAAAACGCCGCTTTTGCAACAAAACGTGCGTTTCGTGCACCAAAACGCTGCTTTTGCAACGAAACGTGCGTTTCGTGCACCAAAACGCTGCTTTTGCACAGTTTTGACGCTAAACGTGCGTTTCGTGCACCAGAACGCTGCTTCTGCACAGTTTTGACGCTAGACGTGCGTTTCGTGCACCAAAACGCTGCTTTTGCGACGAAACGTGCGTTTCGTGCACCGAATCGCCGCTTTTGCTCCGTTTTGGCAAGAAACGTGCGTTTCGTGCACCAAAACGCTGCTTTTGCACAGTTTTGACGCTAAACGTGCGTTTCGTGCACCAAAACGCCGCTTTTGCAACGAAACGTGCGTTTCGTGCACCATAACGCTGCTTTTGCACAGCTTTGACGCTAAACGTGCGTTTCGTGCACCAAAACGCCGCTTTTGCAACAAAACGTGCGTTTCGTGCACCAAAACGCTGCTTTTGCACAGTTTTGACGCTAAACGTGCGTTTCGTGCACCAAAACGCTTCTTTTGCACAGATTTGACGCTAAACGTGCGTTTCGTGCACCAAAACGCTTCTTTTGCACAGATTTGACGCAAAACGTGCGTTTCGTGCACCAAAACGCCGCTTTTGCAACGAAACGTGCGTTTCGCGCACCGAATCGCCGCCTTTGCTCCGTTTTGGCAAGAAACGTGCGTTTCGTGCACCAAATCGCTGCTTTTGCACAGTTTTGACGCTAAACGTGCGTTTCGTGCACCAAAACGCCGCTTTTGCAACAAAACGTGCGTTTCGTGCACCAAAACGCAGCTTCTGCACAGTTTTGACGCTAAACGTGCGTTTCGTGCACCAAAACGCCGCTTTTGCAACAAAACGTGCGTTTCGTGCACCAAAACGCTGCTTGTGCACAGTTTTGACGCTAAACGTCCGTTTCGTGCACCAAAACGCTGCTTTTGCACAGCTTTGACGCTAAACGTGCGTTTCGTGCACCAAAACGCCGCTTTTGCAACAAAACGTGCGTTTCGTGCACCAAAACGCTGCTTTTGCACAGTTTTGACGCTAAACGTGCGTTTCGTGCACCAAAACGCTTCTTTTGCACAGGTTTGACGCTAAACGTGCGTTTCGTGCACCAAAACGCCGCTTTTGCAACGAAACGTGCGTTTCGCGCACCGAATCGCCGCCTTTGCTCCGTTTTGGCAAGAAACGTGCGTTTCGTGCACCAAATCGCTGCTTTTGCACAGTTTTGACGCTAAACGTGCGTTTCGTGCACCAAAACGCCGCTTTTGCAACAAAACGTGCGTTTCGTGCACCAAAACGCAGCTTCTGCACAGTTTTGACGCTAAACGTGCGTTTCGTCTACCAAAACGCCGCTTTTGCAACAAAACGTGCGTTTCGTGCACCAAAACGCTGCTTGTGCACAGTTTTGACGCTAAACGTCCGTTTCGTGCACCAAAACGCTGCTTTTGCACAGCTTTGACGCTAAACGTGCGTTTCGTGCACCAAAACGCCGCTTTTGCAACAAAACGTGCGTTTCGTGCACCAAAACGCTGCTTTTGCACAGTTTTGACGCTAAACGTGCGTTTCGTGCACCAAAACGCTTCTTTTGCACAGATTTGACGCTAAACGTGCGTTTCGTGCACCAAAACGCTTCTTTTGCACAGATTTGACGCAAAACGTGCGTTTCGTGCACCAAAACGCCGCTTTTGCAACGAAACGTGCGTTTCGCGCACCGAATCGCCGCCTTTGCTCCGTTTTGGCAAGAAACGTGCGTTTCGTGCACCAAATCGCTGCTTTTGCACAGTTTTGACGCTAAACGTGCGTTTCGTGCACCAAAACGCCGCTTTTGCAACAAAACGTGCGTTTCGTGCACCAAAACGCAGCTTCTGCACAGTTTTGACGCTAAACGTGCGTTTCGTGCACCAAAACGCCGCTTTTGCAACAAAACGTGCGTTTCGTGCACCAAAACGCTGCTTGTGCACAGTTTTGACGCTAAACGTCCGTTTCGTGCACCAAAACGCTTCTTTTGCACAGATTTGACGCTAAACGTGCGTTTCGTGCACCAAAACGTCGCTTTTGCAACGAAACGTGCGTTTCGCGCACCGAATCGCAGCTTTTGCTCCGTTTTGGCAAGAAACGTGCGTTTCGTGCACCAAATCGCTGCTTTTGCACAGTTTTGACGCTAAACGTGCGTTTCGTGCACCAAAACGCCGCTTTTGCAACGAAACATGCGTTTCGTGCACCATATCGCTGCTTTTGCACATCTTTGACGCTAAACGTGCGTTTCGTGCACCAAAACGCCGCTTTTGCAACAAAACGTGCGTTTCGTGCACCAAAACGCTGCTTTTGCAACGAAACGTTCGTTTCGTGCACCAAAACGCTGCTTTTGCACAGTTTTGAAGCTAAACGTATGTTTCCTGCACCAAAACGCCGCTTTTGCTCCGTTTTGGCAAGAAACGTGCGTTTCGTGCACCAAAACGCTGCTTTTGCACAGTTTTGACGCTAAACGTTCGTTTCGTGCACCAAAACGCCGCTTTTGCAACGAAACGTGCGATTCGTGCACCAAAACGCTGCTTTTGCACAGTTTTAACGTTAAACGTGCGTTTCGTGCACCAAAACGCCGCTTTTGCACAGTTTTGACGCTAAACGTGCGTTTCTTGGCCCAAAACGCAGCTTTTGCACAGTTTTGACGCTAAACGGGCGTTTCGTGCACCAAAACGCTGCTTTTGCACGGTTTTGACGCTAAACGTGCTTTGTGTGCACCAAAACGTCGCTTTTGCAACGAAACGTGCGTTTCGTGCACCAAAACGCTGCTTTTGCATAGATTTGACGCTAAACGTGCGTTTTGTGCACCAAAACGTCGCTTTTGCAACGAAACGTGCCTTTCGTGCACCAAAACGCTGCTTTTGCACAGTTTTGACGCTAACCGTGCGGTTCTTGCACCAAAACGCCGCTTTTGCAACGAAACGTGCGTTTCGTGCACCATAACGCTGCTTTTGCACAGCTTTGACGCTAAACGTGCGTTTCGTGCACCAAAACGCCGCTTTTGCAACAAAACGTTGCGTTTCGAGCACCAAAACGCTGCTTTTGCACAGTTTTGACGCTAAACGTGCGTTTCGTGCACCAAAACGCTTCTTTTGCACAGATTTGACGCTAAACGTGCGTTTCGTGCACCAAAACGCCGCTTTTGCAACGAAACGTACGTTTCGCGCACCGAATCGCCGCTTTTGCTCCGTTTTGGCAAGAAACGTGCGTTTCGTGCACCAAATCGCTGCTTTTGCACAGTTTTGACGCTAAACGTGCGTTTCGTGCACCAAAACGCTGCTTTTGTACAGATTTGACGCTAAACGTGCGTTTCGTGCAACAAAACGCCGCTTTTGCAACGAAACGTGCGTTTCGCGCACCGAATCGCCGCTTTTGCTCCGTTTTGGCAAGAAACGTGCGTTTCGTGCACCAAATCGCTGCTTTTGCACAGTTTTGACGCTAAACGTGCGTTTCGTGCACCAAAACGCTGCTTTTGCACAGTTTTGAAGCTAAACGTGTGTTTCCTGCACCAAAACGCCGCTTTTGCATCGAAACGTGCGTTTTGTGCACCACAATGCTGCTTTTGCACAGTTTTGACGCTAAACGAGCGTTTCGTGCACCAAAACGCCGCTTTTGCAACGAAACGTGCGTCTCCTGCACCAAAACGCCGCTTTTGCAGCGAAACGTGCGTTTCGTGCACCAAAACGCTGCTTTTGCACAGTTTTGTTGCTAAACGTGCGTTTCGTTCAACAGAACGCTGCTTTTGCACAGTTTTGATGCTAAACGTGCTTTTCGTGCACCAAAACGCTGCTTTTGCACAGTTTTGGCGCTGAACGTGCGTTTCGTGCACTAAAACGCCGCTTATGCAAAGAAACGTGCGTTTCGCGCACCGAATCGCCGCTTTTGCTTCGTTTTGGCAAGAAACGTGCGTTTCGTGCACCAAATCGCTGCTTTGCACAGTTTTGACGCTAAACGTGCTTTTCGTGCACCAAAACGCTGCTTTTGCACAGTCTTGACGCTAAACGTGCGTTTCGTGCACCAAAACGCTGCTTTTGCACAGTATTGACGCTAAACGTGCGTTTCGTGCACCAAAACGCCGCTTTTGCAACGAAACGTGCGTTTCGTGCACCAAAACGCTGCTTTTGCACAGTTTTGTCGCTAAACGCGCTTTTGGTGCACCAAAACGCCGCTTTTGCAACAAAACGTGCGTTTCGTGCACCAAAACGCTGCTTTTGCAACGAAACGTGCGTTTCGTGCACCAAAACGCTGCTTTTGCACAGATTTGACGCTAAACGTGCGTTTCGTGCACCAAAACGCCGCTTTTGCAACGAAACGTGCGTTTCGCGCACCGAATCGCCGCTTTTGCTCCGTTTTGGCAAGAAACGTGCGTTTCGTGCACCAAATCGCTGCTTTTGCACAGTTTTGACGCTAAACGTGCGTTTCGTGCACCAAAACGCTGCTTTTGCACAGTTTTAACGCTAAACGTGCGTTTCGTGCACCAAAACGCTGCTTTTGCACGGTTTTGACGCTAAACGTGCGTTTTGTGCACCAAAACGCCGCTTTTGCAACGAAACGTGCGTTTCGTGCACCAAAACGCTGCTTTTGCACAGTTTTGAAGCTAAACGTGCCTTTCGTGCACCAAAACGCTGCGTTTACACAGTTTTGACGCTAAACGTGCGTTTCGTGCACCAAAACGCCGCTTTTGCAACAAAACGTGCGTTTCGTGCACCAAAACGCTGCTTTTGCAACGAAACGTGCGTTTCGTGCACCAAAACGCTGCTTTTGCACAGTTTTGACGCTAAACGTGCGTTTCGTGCACCAAAACGCTGCTTTTGCAACGAAACGTGCGTTTCGTGCACCAAAACGCTGCTTTTGCACAGTTTTGACGCTAAACGTGCGTTTCGTGCACCAAAACGCGGCTTTTGCAACGAAACGTGCGTTTCGTGCACCATAACGCTGCTTTTGCACAGCTTTGACGCTAAACGTGCGTTTCGTGCACCAAAACGCCGCTTTTGCAACAAAACGTGCGTTTCGTGCACCAAAACGCTGCTTTTGCACAGTTTTGACGCTAAACGTGCGTTTCGTGCACCAAAACGCCGCTTTTGCAACGAAACATGCGTTTCGTGCACCATAACGCTGCTTTTGCACAGCTTTGACGCTATACGTGCGTTTCGTGCACCAAAACGCCGCTTTTGCAACAAAACGTGCGTTTCGTGCACCAAAACGCTGCTTTTGCAACGAAACGTGCGTTTCGTGCACCAAAACGCTGCTTTTGCACAGTTTTGAAGATAAACGTATGTTTCCTGCACCAAAACGCCGCTTTTGCATCGAAACGTGCGTTTCGTGCACCACAATGCTGCTTTTGCACAGTTTTGACGCTAAACGTGCGTTTCGTGCACCAAATCGCTGCTTTTGCACAGTTTTGACGCTAAACGTGCGTTTCGTGCACCAGAACGCTGCTTCTGCACAGTTTTGACGCTAGACGTGCGTTTCGTGCACCAAAACGCTGCTTTTGCGACGAAACGTGCGTTTCGTGCACCGAATCGCCGCTTTTGCTCCGTTTTGGCAAGAAACGTGCGTTTCGTGCACCAAAACGCTGCTTTTGCACAGTTTTGACGCTAAACGTGCGTTTCGTGCACCAAAACGCCGCTTTTGCAACGAAACGTGCGTTTCGTGCACCATAACGCTGCTTTTGCACAGCTTTGACGCTAAACGTGCGTTTCGTGCACCAAAACGCCGCTTTTGCAACAAAACGTGCGTTTCGTGCACCAAAACGCTGCTTTTGCACAGTTTTGACGCTAAACGTGCGTTTCGTGCACCAAAACGCTTCTTTTGCACAGATTTGACGCTAAACGTGCGTTTCGTGCACCAAAACGCTTCTTTTGCACAGATTTGACGCAAAACGTGCGTTTCGTGCACCAAAACGCCGCTTTTGCAACGAAACGTGCGTTTCGCGCACCGAATCGCCGCCTTTGCTCCGTTTTGGCAAGAAACGTGCGTTTCGTGCACCAAATCGCTGCTTTTGCACAGTTTTGACGCTAAACGTGCGTTTCGTGCACCAAAACGCCGCTTTTGCAACAAAACGTGCGTTTCGTGCACCAAAACGCTGCTTCTGCACAGTTTTGACGCTAAACGTGCGTTTCGTGCACCAAAACGCCGCTTTTGCAACAAAACGTGCGTTTCGTGCACCAAAACGCTGCTTGTGCACAGTTTTGACGCTAAACGTCCGTTTCGTGCACCAAAACGCTTCTTTTGCACAGATTTGACGCTAAACGTGCGTTTCGTGCACCAAAACGTCGCTTTTGCAACGAAACGTGCGTTTCGCGCACCGAATCGCAGCTTTTGCTCCGTTTTGGCAAGAAACGTGCGTTTGGTGCACCAAATCGCTGCTTTTGCACAGTTTTGACGCTAAACGTGCGTTTCGTGCACCAAAACGCCGCTTTTGCAACGAAACATGCGTTTCGTGCACCATATCGCTGCTTTTGCACATCTTTGACGCTAAACGTGCGTTTCGTGCACCAAAACGCCGCTTTTGCAACAAAACGTGCGTTTCGTGCACCAAAACGCTGCTTTTGCAACGAAACGTTCGTTTCGTGCACCAAAACGCTGCTTTTGCACAGTTTTGAAGCTAAACGTATGTTTCCTGCACCAAAACGCCGCTTTTGCTCCGTTTTGGCAAGAAACGTGCGTTTCGTGCACCAAAACGCTGCTTTTGCACAGTTTTGACGCTAAACGTTCGTTTCGTGCACCAAAACGCCGCTTTTGCAACGAAACGTGCGATTCGTGCACCAAAACGCTGCTTTTGCACAGTTTTAACGTTAAACGTGCGTTTCGTGCACCAAAACGCCGCTTTTGCACAGTTTTGACGCTAAACGTGCGTTTCTTGGCCCAAAACGCAGCTTTTGCACAGTTTTGACGCTAAACGGGCGTTTCGTGCACCAAAACGCTGCTTTTGCACGGTTTTGACGCTAAACGTGCGTTGTGTGCACCAAAACGTCGCTTTTGCAACGAAACGTGCGTTTCGTGCACCAAAACGCTGCTTTTGCACAGATTTGACGCTAAACGTGCGTTTCGTGCACCAAAACGCCGCTTTTGCAACGAAACGTACGTTTCGCGCACCGAATCGCCGCTTTTGCTCCGTTTTGGCAAGAAACGTGCGTTTCGTGCACCAAATCGCTGCTTTTGCACAGTTTTGACGCTAAACGTGCGTTTCGTGCACCAAAACGCTGCTTTTGTACAGATTTGACGCTAAACGTGCGTTTCGTGCAACAAAACGCCGCTTTTGCAACGAAACGTGCGTTTCGCGCACCGAATCGCCGCTTTTGCTCCGTTTTGGCAAGAAACGTGCGTTTCGTGCACCAAATCGCTGCTTTTGCACAGTTTTGACGCTAAACGTGCGTTTCGTGCACCAAAACGCTGCTTTTGCACAGTTTTGAAGCTAAACGTGTGTTTCCTGCACCAAAACGCCGCTTTTGCATCGAAACGTGCGTTTCGTGCACCACAATGCTGCTTTTGCACAGTTTTGACGCTAAACGTGCGTTTCGTGCACCAAAACGCCGCTTTTGCAACGAAACGTGCGTCTCCTGCACCAAAACGCCGCTTTTGCAGCGAAACGTGCGTTTCGTGCACCAAAACGCTGCTTTTGCACAGTTTTGTTGCTAAACGTGCGTTTCGTTCAACAGAACGCTGCTTTTGCACAGTTTTGATGCTAAACGTGCTTTTCGTGCACCAAAACGCTGCTTTTGCACAGTTTTGGCGCTGAACGTGCGTTTCGTGCACTAAAACGCCGCTTATGCAAAGAAACGTGCGTTTCGCGCACCGAATCGCCGCTTTTGCTTCGTTTTGGCAAGAAGCGTGCGTTTCGTGCACCAGAACGCTGCTTTTGCATAGATTTGACGCTAAACGTGCGTTTCGTGCACCAAAACGCCGCTTTTGCAACGAAACGTGCGTTTCGTGCACCAAAACGCTGCCTTTGCACAGTTTTGACGCTAAACGTGCGTTTCGTGCACCAAAACGCTGCTTTTGCACAGTTTTGACGCTAAACGTGCGTTTCGTGCACCAGAACGCTGCTTCTGCTCAGTTTTGACGCTAAACGTGCGTTTCGTGCACCAAAACGCTGCTCTTGCAACGAAACGTGCGTTTCGTGCACCGAATCGCCGCTTTTGCTCCGTTTTGGCAAGAAACGTGCGTTTCGTGCACCAAAACGCTGCTTTTGCACAGTTTTGACGCTAAACGTGCGGTTCGTGCACCAAAACGCCGCTTTTGCAACGAAACGTGCGTTTCGTGCACCATAACGCTGCTTTTGCACAGCTTTGACGCTAAACGTGCGTTTCGTGCACCAAAACGCCGCTTTTGCAACAAAACGTGCGTTTCGTGCACCAAAACGCTGCTTTTGCACAGTTTTGACGCTAAACGTGCGTTTCGTGCACCAAAACGCTTCTTTTGCACAGATTTGACGCTAAACGTGCGTTTCGTGCACCAAATCGCTGCTTTTGCACAGTTTTGACGCTAAACGTGCGTTTCGTGCACCAAAACGCCGCTTTTGCAACAAAACGTGCGTTTCGTGCACCAAAACGCTGCCTTTGCACAGTTTTGACGCTAAACGTGCGTTTCGTGCACCAAAACGCTGCTTTTGCACAGTTTTGACGCTAAACATGCGTTTCGTGCACCAGAACGCTGCTTCTGCACAGTTTTGACGCTAAACGTGCGTTTCGTGCACCAAAACGCTGCTTTTGCAACGAAACGTGCGCTTCGTGCACCGAATCGCCGCTTTTGCTCCGTTTTGGCAAGAAACGTGCGTTTCGTGCACCAGAACGCTGCTTCTGCACAGTTTTGACGCTAAACGTGCGTTTCGTGCACCAAAACGCCGCTTTTGCAACAAAACGTGCGTTTCGTGCACCAAAACGCTGCTTTTGCACAGTTTTGACGCTAAACGTGCGTTTCGTGCACCAAAACGCTTCTTTTGCACAGATTTGACGCTAAACGTGCGTTTCGTGCACCAAAACGCCGCTTTTGCAACGAAACGTGCGTTTCGGGCACCGAATCGCCGCTTTTGCTCCGTTTTGGCAAGAAACGTGCGTTTCATGCACCAAATCGCTGCTTTTGCACAGTTTTGACGCTAAACGTGCGTTTCGTGCACCAAAACGCCGCTTTTGCAACAAAACGTGCGTTTCGTGCACCAAAACGCTGCTTTTGCACAGTTTTGACGCTAAACGTGCGTTTCGTGCACCAAAACGCTTCTTTTGCACAGATTTGACGCTAAACGTGCGTTTCGTGCACCAAAACGCTTCTTTTGCACAGATTTGACGCTAAACGTGCGTTTCGTGCACCAAAACGCCGCTTTTGCAACGAAACGTGCGTTTCGCGCACCGAATCGCCGCTTTTGCTCCGTTTTGGCAAGAAACGTGCGTTTCGTGCACCAAATCGCTGCTTTTGCACAGTTTTGACGCTAAACGTGCGATTCGTGCACCAAAACGCCGCTTTTGCAACAAAACGTGCGTTTCGTGCACCAAAACGCTGCCTTTGCACAGTTTTGACGCTAAACGTGCGTTTCGTGCACCAAAACGCTGCTTTTGCACAGTTTTGACGCTAAACATGCGTTTCGTGCACCAGAACGCTGCTTCTGCACAGTTTTGACGCTAAACGTGCGTTTCGTGCACCAAAACGCTGCTTTTGCAACGAAACGTGCGCTTCGTGCACCGAATCGCCGCTTTTGCTCCGTTTTGGCAAGAAACGTGCGTTTCGTGCACCAGAACGCTGCTTCTGCACAGTTTTGACGCTAAACGTGCGTTTCGTGCACCAAAACGCCGCTTTTGCAACAAAACGTGCGTTTCGTGCACCAAAACGCTGCTTTTGCACAGTTTTGACGCTAAACGTGCGTTTCGTGCACCAAAACGCTTCTTTTGCACAGATTTGACGCTAAACGTGCGTTTCGTGCACCAAAACGCCGCTTTTGCAACGAAACGTGCGTTTCGGGCACCGAATCGCCGCTTTTGCTCCGTTTTGGCAAGAAACGTGCGTTTCATGCACCAAATCGCTGCTCTTGCACAGTTTTGACGCTAAACGTGCGTTTCGTGCACCAAAACGCCGCTTTTGCAACAAAACGTGCGTTTCGTGCACCAAAACGCTGCTTTTGCACAGTTTTGACGCTAAACGTGCGTTTCGTGCACCAAAACGCTTCTTTTGCACAGATTTGACGCTAAACGTGCGTTTCGTGCACCAAAACGCTTCTTTTGCACAGATTTGACGCTAAACGTGCGTTTCGTGCACCAAAACGCCGCTTTTGCAACGAAACGTGCGTTTCGCGCACCGAATCGCCGCTTTTGCTCCGTTTTGGCAAGAAACGTGCGTTTCGTGCACCAAATCGCTGCTTTTGCACAGTTTTGACGCTAAACGTGCGTTTCGTGCACCAAAACGCCGCTTTTGCAACAAAACGTGCGTTTCGTGCACCAAAACGCTGCCTTTGCACAGTTTTGACGCTAAACGTGCGTTTCGTGCACCAAAACGCCGCTTTTGCAACAAAACGTGCGTTTCGTGCACCAAAACGCTGCTTGTGCACAGTTTTGACGCTAAACGTCCGTTTCGTGCACCAAAACGCTTCTTTTGCACAGATTTGACGCTAAACGTGCGTTTCGTGCACCAAAACGTCGCTTTTGCAACGAAACGTGCGTTTCGCGCACCGAATCGCAGCTTTTGCTCCGTTTTGGCAAGAAACGTGCGTTTGGTGCACCAAATCGCTGCTTTTGCACAGTTTTGACGCTAAACGTGCGTTTCGTGCACCAAAACGCCGCTTTTGCAACGAAACATGCGTTTCGTGCACCATATCGCTGCTTTTGCACATCTTTGACGCTAAACGTGCGTTTCGTGCACCAAAACGCCGCTTTTGCAACAAAACGTGCGTTTCGTGCACCAAAACGCTGCTTTTGCAACGAAACGTTCGTTTCGTGCACCAAAACGCTGCTTTTGCACAGTTTTGAAGCTAAACGTATGTTTCCTGCACCAAAACGCCGCTTTTGCTCCGTTTTGGCAAGAAACGTGCGTTTCGTGCACCAAAACGCTGCTTTTGCACAGTTTTGACGCTAAACGTTCGTTTCGTGCACCAAAACGCCGCTTTTGCAACGAAACGTGCGATTCGTGCACCAAAACGCTGCTTTTGCACAGTTTTAACGTTAAACGTGCGTTTCGTGCACCAAAACGCCGCTTTTGCACAGTTTTGACGCTAAACGTGCGTTTCTTGGCCCAAAACGCAGCTTTTGCACAGTTTTGACGCTAAACGGGCGTTTCGTGCACCAAAACGCTGCTTTTGCACGGTTTTGACGCTAAACGTGCGTTGTGTGCACCAAAACGTCGCTTTTGCAACGAAACGTGCGTTTCGTGCACCAAAACGCTGCTTTTGCACAGATTTGACGCTAAACGTGCGTTTCGTGCACCAAAACGCCGCTTTTGCAACGAAACGTACGTTTCGCGCACCGAATCGCCGCTTTTGCTCCGTTTTGGCAAGAAACGTGCGTTTCGTGCACCAAATCGCTGCTTTTGCACAGTTTTGACGCTAAACGTGCGTTTCGTGCACCAAAACGCTGCTTTTGTACAGATTTGACGCTAAACGTGCGTTTCGTGCAACAAAACGCCGCTTTTGCAACGAAACGTGCGTTTCGCGCACCGAATCGCCGCTTTTGCTCCGTTTTGGCAAGAAACGTGCGTTTCGTGCACCAAATCGCTGCTTTTGCACAGTTTTGACGCTAAACGTGCGTTTCGTGCACCAAAACGCTGCTTTTGCACAGTTTTGAAGCTAAACGTGTGTTTCCTGCACCAAAACGCCGCTTTTGCATCGAAACGTGCGTTTCGTGCACCACAATGCTGCTTTTGCACAGTTTTGACGCTAAACGTGCGTTTCGTGCACCAAAACGCCGCTTTTGCAACGAAACGTGCGTCTCCTGCACCAAAACGCCGCTTTTGCAGCGAAACGTGCGTTTCGTGCACCAAAACGCTGCTTTTGCACAGTTTTGTTGCTAAACGTGCGTTTCGTTCAACAGAACGCTGCTTTTGCACAGTTTTGATGCTAAACGTGCTTTTCGTGCACCAAAACGCTGCTTTTGCACAGTTTTGGCGCTGAACGTGCGTTTCGTGCACTAAAACGCCGCTTATGCAAAGAAACGTGCGTTTCGCGCACCGAATCGCCGCTTTTGCTTCGTTTTGGCAAGAAGCGTGCGTTTCGTGCACCAGAACGCTGCTTTTGCATAGATTTGACGCTAAACGTGCGTTTCGTGCACCAAAACGCCGCTTTTGCAACGAAACGTGCGTTTCGTGCACCAAAACGCTGCCTTTGCACAGTTTTGACGCTAAACGTGCGTTTCGTGCACCAAAACGCTGCTTTTGCACAGTTTTGACGCTAAACGTGCGTTTCGTGCACCAGAACGCTGCTTCTGCTCAGTTTTGACGCTAAACGTGCGTTTCGTGCACCAAAACGCTGCTCTTGCAACGAAACGTGCGTTTCGTGCACCGAATCGCCGCTTTTGCTCCGTTTTGGCAAGAAACGTGCGTTTCGTGCACCAAAACGCTGCTTTTGCACAGTTTTGACGCTAAACGTGCGGTTCGTGCACCAAAACGCCGCTTTTGCAACGAAACGTGCGTTTCGTGCACCATAACGCTGCTTTTGCACAGCTTTGACGCTAAACGTGCGTTTCGTGCACCAAAACGCCGCTTTTGCAACAAAACGTGCGTTTCGTGCACCAAAACGCTGCTTTTGCACAGTTTTGACGCTAAACGTGCGTTTCGTGCACCAAAACGCCGCTTTTGCAACAAAACGTGCGTTTCGTGCACCAAAACGCTGCCTTTGCACAGTTTTGACGCTAAACGTGCGTTTCGTGCACCAAAACGCTGCTTTTGCACAGTTTTGACGCTAAACATGCGTTTCGTGCACCAGAACGCTGCTTCTGCACAGTTTTGACGCTAAACGTGCGTTTCGTGCACCAAAACGCTGCTTTTGCAACGAAACGTGCGCTTCGTGCACCTAATCGCCGCTTTTGCTCCGTTTTGGCAAGAAACGTGCGTTTCGTGCACCAGAACGCTGCTTCTGCACAGTTTTGACGCTAAACGTGCGTTTCGTGCACCAAAACGCCGCTTTTGCAACAAAACGTGCGTTTCGTGCACCAAAACGCTGCTTGTGCACAGTTTTGACGCTAAACGTGCGTTTCGTGCACCAAAACGCTGCTTTTGCACAGATTTGACGCTAAACGTGCGTTTCGTGCACCAAAACGCCGCTTTTGCAACGAAACGTGCGTTTCGCGCACCGAATCGCCGCTTTTGCTCCGTTTTGGCAAGAAACGTGCGTTTCGTGCACCAAAACGCTGCTTTTGCACAGTTTTGACGCTAAACGTGCGTTTCGTGCACCAAAACGCCGCTTTTGCAGCGAAACATGCGTTTCGTGCTCCATAACGCTGCTTTTGCACAGCTTTGACGCTAAACGTGCGTTTCGTGCACCAAAACGCCGCTTTTGCAACAAAACGTGCGTTTCGTGCACCAAAACGCTGCCTTTACACAGTTTTGACGCTAAACGTGCGTTTCGTGCACCAAAACGCTGCCTTTGCACAGTTTTGACGCTAAACGTGCCTTTCGTGCACCAAAACGCTGCGTTTACACAGTTTTGACGCTAAACGTGCGTTTCGTGCACCAAAACGCCGCTTTTGCAACGAAACGTGCGCTTCGTGCACCGAATCGCCGCTTTTGCTCCGTTTTGGCAAGAAACGTGCGTTTCGTGCACCAGAACGCTGCTTCTGCACAGTTTTGACGCTAAACGTGCGTTTCGTGCACCAAAACGCCGCTTTTGCAACAAAACGTGCGTTTCGTGCACCAAAACGCTGCTTGTGCACAGTTTTGACGCTAAACGTGCGTTTCGTGCACCAAAACGCTGCTTTTGCACAGATTTGACGCTAAACGTGCGTTTCGTGCACCAAAACGCCGCTTTTGCAACGAAACGTGCGTTTCGCGCACCGAATCGCCGCTTTTGCTCCGTTTTGGCAAGAAACGTGCGTTTCGTGCACCAAAACGCTGCTTTTGCACAGTTTTGACGCTAAACGTGCGTTTCGTGCACCAAAACGCCGCTTTTGCAGCGAAACATGCGTTTCGTGCTCCATAACGCTGCTTTTGCACAGCTTTGACGCTAAACGTGCGTTTCGTGCACCAAAACGCCGCTTTTGCAACAAAACGTGCGTTTCGTGCACCAAAACGCTGCCTTTACACAGTTTTGACGCTAAACGTGCGTTTCGTGCACCAAAACGCTGCTTTTGCACAGTTTTGACGCTAAACGTGCCTTTCGTGCACCAAAACGCTGCGTTTACACAGTTTTGACGCTAAACGTGCGTTTCGTGCACCAAAACGCCGCTTTTGCAACAAAACGTGCGTTTCGTGCACCAAAACGCCGCTTTTGCAACAAAACGTGCGTTTCGTGCACCAAAACGCTGCTTTTGCACAGTTTTGACGCTAAACGTGCGTTTCGTGCACCAAAACGCTTCTTTTGCACAGATTTGACGCTAAACGTGCGTTTCGTGCACCAAAACGCCGCTTTTGCAACGAAACGTGCGTTTCGGGCACCGAATCGCCGCTTTTGCTCCGTTTTGGCAAGAAACGTGCGTTTCATGCACCAAATCGCTGCTTTTGCACAGTTTTGACGCTAAACGTGCGTTTCGTGCACCAAAACGCCGCTTTTGCAACAAAACGTGCGTTTCGTGCACCAAAACGCTGCTTTTGCACAGTTTTGACGCTAAACGTGCGTTTCGTGCACCAAAACGCTTCTTTTGCACAGATTTGACGCTAAACGTGCGTTTCGTGCACCAAAACGCTTCTTTTGCACAGATTTGACGCTAAACGTGCGTTTCGTGCACCAAAACGCCGCTTTTGCAACGAAACGTGCGTTTCGCGCACCGAATCGCCGCTTTTGCTCCGTTTTGGCAAGAAACGTGCGTTTCGTGCACCAAATCGCTGCTTTTGCACAGTTTTGACGCTAAACGTGCGTTTCGTGCACCAAAACGCCGCTTTTGCAACAAAACGTGCGTTTCGTGCACCAAAACGCTGCCTTTACACAGTTTTGACGCTAAACGTGCGTTTCGTGCACCAAAACGCTGCCTTTGCACAGTTTTGACGCTAAACGTGCCTTTCGTGCACCAGAACGCTGCTTCTGCACAGTTTTGACGCTAAACGTGCGTTTCGTGCACCAAAACGCTGCTTTTGCAACGAAACGTGCGCTTCGTGCACCGAATCGCCGCTTTTGCTCCGTTTTGGCAAGAAACGTGCGTTTCGTGCACCAGAACGCTGCTTTTGCACAGCTTTGACGCTAAACGTGCGTTTCGTGCACCAAAACGCCGCTTTTGCAACAAAACGTGCGTTTCGAGCACCAAAACGCTGCTTTTGCACAGTTTTGACGCTAAACGTGCGTTTCGTGCACCAAAACGCTTCTTTTGCACAGATTTGACGCTAAACGTGCGTTTCGTGCACCAAAACGCCGCTTTTGCAACGAAACGTACGTTTCGCGCACCGAATCGCCGCTTTTGCTCCGTTTTGGCAAGAAACGTGCGTTTCATGCACCAAATCGCTGCTTTTGCACAGTTTTGACGCTAAACGTGCGTTTCGTGCACCAAAACGCTGCTTTTGCACAGTTTTAACGCTAAACGTGCGTTTCGTGCACCAAAACGCTGCTTTTGCACGGTTTTGACGCTAAACGTGCGTTTTGTGCACCAAAACGCCGCATTTGCTCCGTTTTGGCAAGAAACGTGCGTTTCGTGCACCAAAACGCTGCTTTTGCACAGTTTTAACGCTAAACGGGCGTTTCGTGCACCAAAACGCTGCTTTTGCACAGTTTTGACGCTAACCGTGCGGTTCTTGCACCAAAACGCCGCTTTTGCAACGAAACGTGCGTTTCGTGCACCATAACGCTGCTTTTGCACAGCTTTGACGCTAAACGTGCGTTTCGTGCACCAAAACGCCGCTTTTGCAACAAAACGTGCGTTTCGAGCACCAAAACGCTGCTTTTGCACAGTTTTGACGCTAAACGTGCGTTTCGTGCACCAAAACGCTTCTTTTGCACAGATTTGACGCTAAACGTGCGTTTCGTGCACCAAAACGCCGCTTTTGCAACGAAACGTACGTTTCGCGCACCGAATCGCCGCTTTTGCTCCGTTTTGGCAAGAAACGTGCGTTTCGTGCACCAAATCGCTGCTTTTGCACAGTTTTGACGCTAAACGTGCGTTTCGTGCACCAAAACGCTGCTTTTGTACAGATTTGACGCTAAACGTGCGTTTCGTGCAACAAAACGCCGCTTTTGCAACGAAACGTGCGTTTCGCGCACCGAATCGCCGCTTTTGCTCCGTTTTGGCAAGAAACGTGCGTTTCGTGCACCAAATCGCTGCTTTTGCACAGTTTTGACGCTAAACGTGCGTTTCGTGCACCAAAACGCTGCTTTTGCACAGTTTTGAAGCTAAACGTGTGTTTCCTGCACCAAAACGCCGCTTTTGCATCGAAACGTGCGTTTCGTGCACCACAATGCTGCTTTTGCACAGTTTTGACGCTAAACGTGCGTTTCGTGCACCAAAACGCCGCTTTTGCAACGAACCGTGCGTCTCCTGCACCAAAACGCCGCTTTTGCAGCGAAACGTGCGTTTCGTGCACCAAAACGCTGCTTTTGCACAGTTTTGTTGCTAAACGTGCGTTTCGTTCAACAGAACGCTGCTTTTGCACAGTTTTGATGCTAAACGTGCTTTTCGTGCACCAAAACGCTGCTTTTGCACAGTTTTGGCGCTAAACGTGCGTTTCGTGCACTAAAACGCCGCTTATGCAAAGAAACGTGCGTTTCGCGCACCGAATCGCCGCTTTTGCTTCGTTTTGGCAAGAAGCGTGCGTTTCGTGCACCAGAACGCTGCTTTTGCATAGATTTGACGCTAAACGTGCGTTTCGTGCACCAAAACGCCGCTTTTGCAACGAAACGTGCGTTTCGTGCACCAAAACGCTGCCTTTGCACAGTTTTGACGCTAAACGTGCGTTTCGTGCACCAAAACGCTGCTTTTGCACAGTTTTGACGCTAAACGTGCGTTTCGTGCACCAGAACGCTGCTTCTGCTCAGTTTTGACGCTAAACGTGCGTTTCGTGCACCAAAACGCTGCTTTTGCAACGAAACGTGCGCTTCGTGCACCGAATCGCCGCTTTTGCTCCGTTTTGGCAAGAAACGTGCGTTTCGTGCACCAGAACGCTGCTTTTGCACAGCTTTGACGCTAAACGTGCGTTTCGTGCACCAAAACGCCGCTTTTGCAACAAAACGTGCGTTTCGAGCACCAAAACGCTGCTTTTGCACAGTTTTGACGCTAAACGTGCGTTTCGTGCACCAAAACGCTTCTTTTGCACAGATTTGACGCTAAACGTGCGTTTCGTGCACCAAAACGCCGCTTTTGCAACGAAACGTACGTTTCGCGCACCGAATCGCCGCTTTTGCTCCGTTTTGGCAAGAAACGTGCGTTTCGTGCACCAAATCGCTGCTTTTGCACAGTTTTGACGCTAAACGGGCGTTTCGTGCACCAAAACGCTGCTTTTGCACAGTTTTAACGCTAAACGTGCGTTTCGTGCACCAAAACGCTGCTTTTGCACGGTTTTGACGCTAAACGTGCGTTTTGTGCACCAAAACGCCGCATTTGCTCCGTTTTGGCAAGAAACGTGCGTTTCGTGCACCAAAACGCTGCTTTTGCACAGTTTTAACGCTAAACGGGCGTTTCGTGCACCAAAACGCTGCTTTTGCACAGTTTTGACGCTAAACGTGCGTTGTGTGCACCAAAACGTCGCTTTTGCAACGAAACGTGCGTTTCGTGCACCAAAACGCTGCTTTTGCATAGATTTGACGCTAAACGTGCGTTTTGTGCACCAAAACGTCGCTTTTGCAACGAAACGTGCCTTTCGTGCACCAAAACGCTGCTTTTGCACAGTTTTGACGCTAACCGTGCGGTTCTTGCACCAAAACGCCGCTTTTGCAACGAAACGTGCGTTTCGTGCACCATAACGCTGCTTTTGCACAGCTTTGACGCTAAACGTGCGTTTCGTGCACCAAAACGCCGCTTTTGCAACAAAACGTGCGTTTCGTGCACCAAAACGCTGCTTTTGCACAGTTTTGACGCTAAACGTGCGTTTCGTGCACCAAAACGCTGCTTTTGCACAGTTTTAACGCTAAACGTGCGTTTCGTGCACCAAAACGCTGCTTTTGCACGGTTTTGACGCTAAACGTGCGTTTTGTGCACCAAAACGTCGCTTTTGCAACGAAACGTGCGTTTCGCGCACCGAATCGCCGCTTTTTCTCCGTTTTGGCAAGAAACGTGCGTTTCGTGCACCAAAACGCTGCTTTTGCAACGAAACGTGCGTTTCGTGCACCAAAGCGCTGCTTTTGCACAGTTTTGACGCTAAACATGCCTTTCGTGCATCAAAACGCCGCTTTTGCAACAAAACGTGCGGTTCGCGCACCAAAACGGTGCTTTTGCGCAGTTTTGAAGCTAAACGTGCGTTTCGTGCACCAAAACGCTGCTGCTGCACAGTTTTGACGCTAAACGTGCGTTTCGTGCACCAGAACGCTGCTTTTGCACAGTTTTGACGCTAAAAGTGCGTTTCGTGCACCAAAACGCTGCTTTTGCAATGAAACGTGCGTTTCGCGCACCGAATCGCCGCTTTTGCTCCGTTTTGGCAAGAAACGTGCGTTTCGTGCACCAAAACGCTGCTTTTGCACAGTCTTGACGCTAAACGTGCGTTTCGTGCACCAAAACGCTGCTTTTGCACAGTTTTGACGCTAAACGTTCGTTTCGTGCACCAAAACGCCGCTTTTGCAACGAAACGTGCGATTCGTGCACCAAAACGCTGCTTTTGCACAGTTTTAACGTTAAACGTGCGTTTCGTGCACCAAAACGCTGCTTTTGCACAGTTTTGACGCTAAACGTCCGTTTCGTGCACCAAAACGCCGCTTTTGCAACGAAACGTGCGTTTCGTGCACATAATGCTGCTTTTGCACAGTTTTGACGCTAAACGTACGTTTCGTGCACCAAAACGCCGCTTTTGCACAGTTTTGACGCTAAACGTGCGTTTCTTGGCCCAAAACGCAGCTTTTGCACAGTTTTGACGCTAAACGGGCGTTTCGTGCACCAAAACGCTGCTTTTGCACGGTTTTGACGCTAAACGTGCGTTGTGTGCACCAAAACGTCGCTTTTGCAACGAAACGTGCGTTTCGTGCACCAAAACGCTGCTTTTGCATAGATTTGACGCTAAACGTGCGTTTTGTGCACCAAAACGTCGCTTTTGCAACGAAACGTGCCTTTCGTGCACCAAAACGCTGCTTTTGCACAGTTTTGACGCTAACCGTGCGGTTCTTGCACCAAAACGCCGCTTTTGCAACGAAACGTGCGTTTCGTGCACCATAACGCTGCTTTTGCACAGCTTTGACGCTAAACGTGCGTTTCGTGCACCAAAACGCCGCTTTTGCAACAAAACGTGCGTTTCGAGCACCAAAACGCTGCTTTTGCACAGTTTTGACGCTAAACGTGCGTTTCGTGCACCAAAACGCTTCTTTTGCACAGATTTGACGCTAAACGTGCGTTTCGTGCACCAAAACGCCGCTTTTGCAACGAAACGTACGTTTCGCGCACCGAATCGCCGCTTTTGCTCCGTTTTGGCAAGAAACGTGCGTTTCGTGCACCAAATCGCTGCTTTTGCACAGTTTTGACGCTAAACGTGCGTTTCGTGCACCAAAACGCTGCTTTTGCACAGATTTGACGCTAAACGTGCGTTTCGTGCACCAAAACGCCGCTTTTGCAACGAAACGTGCGTTTCGCGCACCGAATCGCCGCTTTTGCTCCGTTTTGGCAAGAAACGTGCGTTTCGTGCACCAAATCGCTGCTTTTGCACAGTTTTGACGCTAAACGTGCGTTTCGTGCACCAAACGCTGCTTTTGCACAGTTTTGAAGCTAAACGTGTGTTTCCTGCACCAAAACGCCGCTTTTGCATCGAAACGTGCGTTTCGTGCACCACAATGCTGCTTTTGCACAGTTTTGACGCTAAACGTGCGTTTCGTGCACCAAAACGCCGCTTTTGCAACGAAACGTGCGTCTCCTGCACCAAAACGCCGCTTTTGCAGCGAAACGTGCGTTTCGTGCACCAAAACGCTGCTTTTGCACAGTTTTGTTGCTAAACGTGCGTTTCGTGCACTAAAACGCCGCTTATGCAAAGAAACGTGCGTTTCGCGCACCGAATCGCCGCTTTTGCTTCGTTTTGGCAAGAAGCGTGCGTTTCGTGCACCAGAACGCTGCTTTTGCATAGATTTGACGCTAAACGTGCGTTTCGTGCACCAAAACGCCGCTTTTGCAACGAAACGTGCGTTTCGTGCACCAAAACGCTGCCTTTGCACAGTTTTGACGCTAAACGTGCGTTTCGTGCACCAAAACGCTGCTTTTGCACAGTTTTGACGCTAAACGTGCGTTTCGTGCACCAGAACGCTGCTTCTGCTCAGTTTTGACGCTAAACGTGCGTTTCGTGCACCAAAACGCTGCTTTTGCAACGAAACGTGCGTTTCGTGCACCGAATCGCCGCTTTTGCTCCGTTTTGGCAAGAAACGTGCGTTTCGTGCACCAAAACGCTGCTTTTGCACAGTTTTGACGCTAAACGTGCGGTTCGTGCACCAAAACGCCGCTTTTGCAACGAAACGTGCGTTTCGTGCACCAAAACGCTGCTTTTGCACAGTTTTGACGCTAAACGTGCGTTTCGTGCACCAAAACGCTTCTTTTGCACAGATTTGACGCTAAACGTGCGTTTCGTGCACCAAAACGCTTCTTTTGCACAGATTTGACGCTAAACGTGCGTTTCGTGCACCAAAACGCCGCTTTTGCAACGAAACGTGCGTTTCGCGCACCGAATCGCCGCTTTTGCTCCGTTTTGGCAAGAAACGTGCGTTTCGTGCACCAGAACGCTGCTTCTGCACAGTTTTGACGCTAAACGTGCGTTTCGTGCACCAAAACGCCGCTGTTGCAACAAAACGTGCGTTTCGTGCACCAAAACGCTGCCTTTGCACAGTTTTGACGCTAAACGTGCGTTTCGTGCACCAAAACGCTGCTTTTGCACAGTTTTGACGCTAAACATGCGTTTCGTGCACCAGAACGCTGCTTCTGCACAGTTTTGACGCTAAACGTGCGTTTCGTGCACCTAAACGCCGCTTTTGCAACAAAACGTGCGTTTCGTGCACCAAAACGCTGCCTTTGCACAGTTTTGACGCTAAACGTGCGTTTCGTGCACCAAAACGCTGCTTTTGCACAGATTTGACGCTAAACGTGCGTTTCGTGCACCAAAACGCCGCTTTTGCAACGAAACGTGCGTTTCGCGCACCGAATCGCCGCTTTTGCTCCGTTTTGGCAAGAAACGTGCGTTTCGTGCACCAAAACGCTGCTTTTGCACAGTTTTGACGCTAAACGTGCGTTTCGTGCACCAAAACGCCGCTTTTGCAACGAAACATGCGTTTCGTGCTCCATAACGCTGCTTTTGCACAGCTTTGACGCTAAACGTGCGTTTCGTGCACCAAAACGCCGCTTTTGCAACAAAACGTGCGTTTCGTGCACCAAAACGCCGCTTTTGCAACGAAACGTGCGTTTCGCGCACCGAATCGCCGCTTTTGCTCCGTTTTGGCAAGAAACGTGCGTTTCGTGCACCAAATCGCTGCTTTTGCACAGTTTTGACGCTAAACGTGCGTTTCGTGCACCAAAACGCCGCTTTTGCAACAAAACGTGCGTTTCGTGCACCAAAACGCTGCCTTTGCACAGTTTTGACGCTAAACGTGCGTTTCGTGCACCAAAACGCTGCTTTTGCACAGTTTTGACGCTAAACATGCGTTTCGTGCACCAGAACGCTGCTTCTGCACAGTTTTGACGCTAAACGTGCGTTTCGTGCACCAAAACGCTGCTTTTGCAACGAAACGTGCGCTTCGTGCACCGAATCGCCGCTTTTGCTCCGTTTTGGCAAGAAACGTGCGTTTCGTGCACCAGAACGCTGCTTTTGCACAGCTTTGACGCTAAACGTGCGTTTCGTGCACCAAAACGCCGCTTTTGCAACAAAACGTGCGTTTCGAGCACCAAAACGCTGCTTTTGCACAGTTTTGACGCTAAACGTGCGTTTCGTGCACCAAAACGCTTCTTTTGCACAGATTTGACGCTAAACGTGCGTTTCGTGCACCAAAACGCCGCTTTTGCAACGAAACGTACGTTTCGCGCACCGAATCGCCGCTTTTGCTCCGTTTTGGCAAGAAACGTGCGTTTCGTGCACCAAATCGCTGCTTTTGCACAGTTTTGACGCTAAACGTGCGTTTCGTGCACCAAAACGCTGCTTTTGCACAGTTTTAACGCTAAACGTGCGTTTCGTGCACCAAAACGCTGCTTTTGCACGGTTTTGACGCTAAACGTGCGTTTTGTGCACCAAAACGCCGCATTTGCTCCGTTTTGGCAAGAAACGTGCGTTTCGTGCACCAAAACGCTGCTTTTGCACAGTTTTAACGCTAAACGGGCGTTTCGTGCACCAAAACGCTGCTTTTGCACAGTTTTGACGCTAAACGTGCGTTGTGTGCACCAAAACGTCGCTTTTGCAACGAAACGTGCGTTTCGTGCACCAAAACGCTGCTTTTGCATAGATTTGACGCTAAACGTGCGTTTTGTGCACCAAAACGTCGCTTTTGCAACGAAACGTGCCTTTCGTGCACCAAAACGCTGCTTTTGCACAGTTTTGACGCTAACCGTGCGGTTCTTGCACCAAAACGCCGCTTTTGCAACGAAACGTGCGTTTCGTGCACCATAACGCTGCTTTTGCACAGCTTTGACGCTAAACGTGCGTTTCGTGCACCAAAACGCCGCTTTTGCAACAAAACGTGCGTTTCGAGCACCAAAACGCTGCTTTTGCACAGTTTTGACGCTAAACGTGCGTTTCGTGCACCAAAACGCTGCTTTTGCGCAGTTTTATCGCTAAACGTGCGTTTCGTGCACCAAAACGCCGCTTTTGCACAGTTTTGACGGTAAACGTTCGTTTCGTGCACCAAAACGCCGCATTTGCAACGAAACGTGCGATTCGTGCACCAAAACGCTGCTTTTGCACAGTTTTGACGCTAAACATGCGTTTCGTGCACCAAAACGCCGCTTTTAAAACGAAACGTGCATTTCGTGCAAAAAACGCCGCTTTTGCACAGTTTTGACGCTAAACGTGCGTTTCGAGCACCAAAACGCTGCTTTTGCACAGTTTTGACGCTAAACGTGCGTTTCGTGGACCAAAACGCCGCTTTTGCAACGAAACGTGCGTTTCGTGCACCAAAAGGCAGTTTTTGCACAGTTTTGATGCTAAACGTGCGTTTCGTGCACCCAAACGCTGCTTTTGCACAGTTTTGACGCTAAACGTGCGTTTCGTGCACCAAAACGCCGCTTTTGCAACGAAACGAGCGTTTCGTGCACCAAAAGGCTGCTTTTGCTCAGTTTTGATGCTAAACGTGCGTTTCGTGCACCAAAACGCCGCTTTTGCAACGAAACGTGCGATTCGTGCACCAAAACGCTGCTTTTGCACAGTTTTGACGCTAAACGTGCGTTTCGTGGACCAAAACGCCGCTTTTGCAACGAAACGTGCGTTTCGTGCACCAAAAGGCAGTTTTTGCACAGTTTTGATGCTAAACGTGCGTTTCGTGCACCCAAACGCTGCTTTTGCACAGTTTTGACGCTAAACTTGCGTTTCGTGCACCAAAACGCCGCTTTTGCAACGAAAGGTGCGTTTCGTGCACCAAATGGCAGTTTTTGCACAGTTTTGATGCTAAACGTGCGTTCCGTGCAAAAAACGCCGCTTTTGCAGTTTTGACGCTAAACGTGCGTTTCGTGCACCAAAACGCTGCTTTTGCACAGTTTTGACGCTAAACGTTCGTTTCGTGCACCAAAACGCTGCTTTTGCACAGTTTTGAAGCTAAACGTGCGTTTCGTGCACCAAAACGCTGCTTTTGCACAGTTTTGACGCTAAACGTGCGTTTCGTGCGCCAAAACGCCGCTTTTGCAACGAAACGTGCGATTCGTGCACCAAAACGCTGCTTTTGCACAGTTTTGACACTAAACGTGCGTTTCGTGCACCAAAACGCTGCTTTTGCGCAGTTTTGACGCTAAACGTGCGTTTCGTGCACCAAAACGCTGCTTTTGCACAGTTTTGACGCTAAACTTGCGTTTCGTGCACCAAAACGCCGCTTTTGCAACGAAACGTGCGTTTCGTGCACCAAAACGCTGCTTTTGCACAGTTTTGACGCTAAACGTGCGTTTCGTACACCAAAACGCCGCTTTTGCAGCGAAACGTGCGTTTCGTGCATAAAAAGGCTGCTTTTGCACAGTTTTGACGCTAAACGTGCGTTTCGTGCACCAAAACGCTGCTTTTGCACAGCTTTGACGCTAAACGTGCGTTTCGTGCACCAAAACGCCGCTTTTGCAACAAAACGTGCGTTTCGTGCACCAAAACGCTGCTTTTGCACAGTTTTGACGCTAAACGTGCGTTTCGTGCACCAAAACGCTTCTTTTGCACAGATTTGACGCTAAACGTGCGTTTCGTGCAACAAAACGCCGCTTTTGCAACGAAACGTGCGTTTCGCGCACCGAATCGCCGCTTTTGCTCCGTTTTGGCAAGAAACGTGCGTTTCGTGCACCAAATCGCTGCTTTTGCACAGTTTTGACGCTAAACGTGCGTTTCGTGCACCAGAACGCTGCTTTTGCACAGTCTTGACGCTAAACGTGCGTTTCGTGCACCAAAACGCTGCTTTTGCACAGCTTTGACGCTAAACGTGCGTTTCGTGCACCAAAACGCCGCTTTTGCAACAAAACGTGCGTTTCGTGCACCAAAACGCTGCTTTTGCACAGTTTTGACGCTAAACGTGCGTTTCGTGCACCAAAACGCTTCTTTTGCACAGATTTGACGCTAAACGTGCGTTTCGTGCACCAAAACGCCGCTTTTGCAACCAAACGTGCGTTTCGCGCACCGAATCGCCGCTTTTGCTCCGTTTTGGCAAGAAACGTGCGTTTCGTGCACCAAATCGCTGCTTTGCACAGTTTTGACGCTAAACGTGCTTTTCGTGCACCAAAACGCTGCTTTTGCACAGTCTTGACGCTAAACGTACGATTCGTGCACCAAAACGCTGCTTTTGCACAGTTTTGACGCTAAACGTGCGTTTCGTGCACCAAAACGCCGCTTTTGCAACGAAACGTGCGTTTCGTGCACCAAAACGCTGCTTTTGCACAGTTTTGTCGCTAAACGCGCTTTTGGTGCACCAAAACGCCGCTTTTGCAACAAAACGTGCGTTTCGTGCACCAAAACGCTGCTTTTGCAACGAAACGTGCGTTTCGTGCACCAAAACGCTGCTTTTGCACAGATTTGACGCTAAACGTGCGTTTCGTGCACCAAAACGCCGCTTTTGCAACGAAACGTGCGTTTCGCGCACCGAATCGCCGCTTTTGCTCCGTTTTGGCAAGAAACGTGCGTTTCGTGCACCAAAACGCTGCTTTTGCACAGTTTTGACGCTAAACGTGCGTTTCGTGCACCAAAACGCCGCTTTTGCAACGAAACATGCGTTTCGTGCTCCATAACGCTGCTTTTGCACAGCTTTGACGCTAAACGTGCGTTTCGTGCACCAAAACGCCGCTTTTGCAACAAAACGTGCGTTTCGTGCACCAAAACGCTGCCTTTGCACAGTTTTGACGCTAAACGTGCGTTTCGTGCACCAAAACGCTGCTTTTGCACAGTTTTGACGCTAAACGTGCCTTTCGTGCACCAAAACGCTGCGTTTACACAGTTTTGACGCTAAACGTGCGTTTCGTGCACCAAAACGCCGCTTTTGCAACAAAACGTGCGTTTCGTGCACCAAAACGCCGCTTTTGCAACAAAACGTGCGTTTCGTGCACCAAAACGCTGCTTTTGCACAGTTTTGACGCTAAACGTGCGTTTCGTGCACCAAAACGCTTCTTTTGCACAGATTTGACGCTAAACGTGCGTTTCGTGCACCAAAACGCCGCTTTTGCAACGAAACGTGCGTTTCGGGCACCGAATCGCCGCTTTTGCTCCGTTTTGGCAAGAAACGTGCGTTTCATGCACCAAATCGCTGCTTTTGCACAGTTCTGACGCTAAACGTGCGTTTCGTGCACCAAAACGCTGCTTTTGCACAGTTTTGACGCTAAACGTGCCTTTCGTGCACCAAAACGCCGCTTTTGCAACAAAACGTGCGTTTCGTGCACCAAAACGCTGCTTTTGCAACGAAACGTGCGTTTCGTGCACCAAAACGCTGCTTTTGCACAGTTTTGAAGATAAACGTATGTTTCCTGCACCAAAACGCCGCTTTTGCATCGAAACGTGCGTTTCGTGCACCACAATGCTGCTTTTGCACAGTTTTGACGCTAAACGTGCGTTTCGTGCACCAAAACGCTTCTTTTGCACAGATTTGACGCTAAACGTGCGTTTCGTGCACCAAAACGCTTCTTTTGCACAGATTTGACGCTAAACGTGCGTTTCGTGCACCAAAACGCCGCTTTTGCAACGAAACGTGCGTTTCGCGCACCGAATTGCCGCTTTTGCTCCGTTTTGGCATGAAACGTGCGTTTCGTGCACCAAATCGCTGCTTTTGCACAGTTTTGACGCTAAACGTGCGTTTCGTGCACCAAAACGCGGCTTTTGCAACGAAACGTGCGTTTCGTGCACCATAACGCTGCTTTTGCACAGCTTTGACGCTAAACGTGCGTTTCGTGCACCAAAACGCCGCTTTTGCAACAAAACGTGCGTTTCGTGCACCAAAACGCTGCTTTTGCACAGTTTTGACGCTAAACGTGCGTTTCGTGCACCAAAACGCTTCTTTTGCACAGATTTGACGCTAAACGTGCGTTTCGTGCACCAAAACGCCGCTTTTGCAACGAAACGTGCGTTTCGCGCACCGAATCGCCGCTTTTGCTCCGTTTTGGCAAGAAACGTGCGTTTCGTGCACCAAATCGCTGCTTTTGCACAGTTTTGACGCTAAACGTGCGTTTCGTGCACCAAAACGCTGCTTTTGCACAGTTTTAACGCTAAACGTGCGTTTCGTGCACCAAAACGCCGCTTTTGCAACAAAACGTGCGTTTCGTGCACCAAAACGCTGCTTTTGCAACGAAACGTGCGTTTCGTGCACCAAAACGCTGCTTTTGCACAGTTTTGACGCTAAACGTGCGTTTCGTGCACCAGAACGCGGCTTTTGCAACAAAACGTGCGTTTCGTGCACCAAAACGCTGCCTTTGCACAGTTTTGACGCTAAACGTGCGTTTCGTGCACCAAAACGCTGCTTTTGCACAGTTTTGACGCTAAACGTGCGTTTCGTGCACCAGAACGCTGCTTCTGCACAGTTTTGACGCTAAACGTGCGTTTCGTGCACCAAAACGCTGCTTTTGCAACGAAACGTGCGTTTGGTGCACCGAATCGCCGCTTTTGCTCCGTTTTGGCAAGAAACGTGCGTTTCGTGCACCAAAACGCCGCTTTTGCAACAAAACGTGCGTTTCGTGCACCAAAACGCTGCTTTTGCAGCGAAACGTGCGTTTCGTGCACCAAAACGCTGCCTTTGCACAGTTTTGACGCTAAACGTGCGTTTCGTGCACCAGAACGCTGCTTCTGCACAGTTTTGACGCTAAACGTGCGTTTCGTGCACCAAAACGCCGCTTTTGCAACGAAACGTGCGTTTCGCGCACCGAATCGCCGCTTTTGCTTCGTTTTGGCAAGAAACGTGCGTTTCGTGCACCAAATCGCTGCTTTGCACAGTTTTGACGCTAAACGTGCTTTTCGTGCACCAAAACGCTGCTTTTGCACAGTCTTGACGCTAAACGTGCGTTTCGTGCACCAAAACGCTGCTTTTGCACAGTTTTGACGCTAAACGTGCGTTTCGTGCACCAAAACGCCGCTTTTGCAACGAAACGTGCGTTTCGTGCACCAAAACGCTGCTTTTGCACAGTTTTGTCGCTAAACGCGCTTTTGGTGCACCAAAACGCCGCTTTTGCAACAAAACGTGCGTTTCGTGCACCAAAACGCTGCTTTTGCAACGAAACGTGCGTTTCGTGCACCAAAACGCTGCTTTTGCACAGATTTGACGCTAAACGTGCGTTTCGTGCACCAAAACGCCGCTTTTGCAACGAAACGTGCGTTTCGCGCACCGAATCGCCGCTTTTGCTCCGTTTTGGCAAGAAACGTGCGTTTCGTGCACCAAATCGCTGCTTTTGCACAGTTTTGACGCTAAACGTGCGTTTCGTGCACCAAAACGCTGCTTTTGCACAGTTTTAACGCTAAACGTGCGTTTCGTGCACCAAAACGCTGCTTTTGCACGGTTATGACGCTAAACGTGCGTTTTGTGCACCAAAACGCCGCTTTTGCAACGAAACGTGCGTTTCGTGCACCAAAACGCTGCTTTTGCACAGTTTTGAAGCTAAACGTGCCTTTCGTGCACCAAAACGCTGCGTTTACACAGTTTTGACGCTAAACGTGCGTTTCGTGCACCAAAACGCCGCTTTTGCAACAAAACGTGCGTTTCGTGCACCAAAACGCTGCTTTTGCAACGAAACGTGCGTTTCGTGCACCAAAACGCTGCTTTTGCACAGTTTTGACGCTAAACGTGCGTTTCGTGCACCAAAACGCCGCTTTTGCAACGAAACATGCGTTTCGTGCACCATAACGCTGCTTTTGCACAGCTTTGACGCTAAACGTGCGTTTCGTGCACCAAAACGCCGCTTTTGCAACAAAACGTGCGTTTCGTGCACCAAAACGCTGCTTTTGCAACGAAACGTGCGTTTCGTGCACCAAAACGCTGCTTTTGCACAGTTTTGAAGATAAACGTATGTTTCCTGCACCAAAACGCCGCTTTTGCATCGAAACGTGCGTTTCGTGCACCACAATGCTGCTTTTGCACAGTTTTGACGCTAAACGTGCGTTTCGTGCACCAAAACGCTGCTTTTGCACAGTTTTGACGCTAAACGTGCGTTTCGTGCACCAGAACGCTGCTTCTGCACAGTTTTGACGCTAGACGTGCGTTTCGTGCACCAAAACGCTGCTTTTGCGACGAAACGTGCGTTTCGTGCACCGAATCGCCGCTTTTGCTCCGTTTTGGCAAGAAACGTGCGTTTCGTGCACCAAAACGCTGCTTTTGCACAGTTTTGACGCTAAACGTGCGTTTCGTGCACCAAAACGCCGCTTTTGCAACGAAACGTGCGTTTCGTGCACCATAACGCTGCTTTTGCACAGCTTTGACGCTAAACGTGCGTTTCGTGCACCAAAACGCCGCTTTTGCAACGAAACGTGCGTTTCGCGCACCGAATCGCCGCTTTTGCTCCGTTTTGGCAAGAAACGTGCGTTTCGTGCACCAAAACGCTGCTTTTGCACAGTTTTGACGCTAAACGTGCGTTTCGTGCACCAAAACGCCGCTTTTGCAACGAAACATGCGTTTCGTGCTCCATAACGCTGCTTTTGCACAGCTTTGACGCTAAACGTGCGTTTCGTGCACCAAAACGCCGCTTTTGCAACAAAACGTGCGTTTCGTGCACCAAAACGCTGCCTTTGCACAGTTTTGACGCTAAACGTGCGTTTCGTGCACCAAAACGCTGCTTTTGCACAGTTTTGACGCTAAACGTGCCTTTCGTGCACCAAAACGCTGCGTTTACACAGTTTTGACGCTAAACGTGCGTTTCGTGCACCAAAACGCCGCTTTTGCAACAAAACGTGCGTTTCGTGCACCAAAACGCCGCTTTTGCAACAAAACGTGCGTTTCGTGCACCAAAACGCTGCTTTTGCACAGTTTTGACGCTAAACGTGCGTTTCGTGCACCAAAACGCTTCTTTTGCACAGATTTGACGCTAAACGTGCGTTTCGTGCACCAAAACGCCGCTTTTGCAACGAAACGTGCGTTTCGGGCACCGAATCGCCGCTTTTGCTCCGTTTTGGCAAGAAACGTGCGTTTCATGCACCAAATCGCTGCTTTTGCACAGTTCTGACGCTAAACGTGCGTTTCGTGCACCAAAACGCTGCTTTTGCACAGTTTTGACGCTAAACGTGCCTTTCGTGCACCAAAACGCCGCTTTTGCAACAAAACGTGCGTTTCGTGCACCAAAACGCTGCTTTTGCAACGAAACGTGCGTTTCGTGCACCAAAACGCTGCTTTTGCACAGTTTTGAAGATAAACGTATGTTTCCTGCACCAAAACGCCGCTTTTGCATCGAAACGTGCGTTTCGTGCACCACAATGCTGCTTTTGCACAGTTTTGACGCTAAACGTGCGTTTCGTGCACCAAAACGCTTCTTTTGCACAGATTTGACGCTAAACGTGCGTTTCGTGCACCAAAACGCTTCTTTTGCACAGATTTGACGCTAAACGTGCGTTTCGTGCACCAAAACGCCGCTTTTGCAACGAAACGTGCGTTTCGCGCACCGAATTGCCGCTTTTGCTCCGTTTTGGCATGAAACGTGCGTTTCGTGCACCAAATCGCTGCTTTTGCACAGTTTTGACGCTAAACGTGCGTTTCGTGCACCAAAACGCGGCTTTTGCAACGAAACGTGCGTTTCGTGCACCATAACGCTGCTTTTGCACAGCTTTGACGCTAAACGTGCGTTTCGTGCACCAAAACGCCGCTTTTGCAACAAAACGTGCGTTTCGTGCACCAAAACGCTGCTTTTGCACAGTTTTGACGCTAAACGTGCGTTTCGTGCACCAAAACGCTTCTTTTGCACAGATTTGACGCTAAACGTGCGTTTCGTGCACCAAAACGCCGCTTTTGCAACGAAACGTGCGTTTCGCGCACCGAATCGCCGCTTTTGCTCCGTTTTGGCAAGAAACGTGCGTTTCGTGCACCAAATCGCTGCTTTTGCACAGTTTTGACGCTAAACGTGCGTTTCGTGCACCAAAACGCTGCTTTTGCACAGTTTTAACGCTAAACGTGCGTTTCGTGCACCAAAACGCCGCTTTTGCAACAAAACGTGCGTTTCGTGCACCAAAACGCTGCTTTTGCAACGAAACGTGCGTTTCGTGCACCAAAACGCTGCTTTTGCACAGTTTTGACGCTAAACGTGCGTTTCGTGCACCAGAACGCGGCTTTTGCAACAAAACGTGCGTTTCGTGCACCAAAACGCTGCCTTTGCACAGTTTTGACGCTAAACGTGCGTTTCGTGCACCAAAACGCTGCTTTTGCACAGTTTTGACGCTAAACGTGCGTTTCGTGCACCAGAACGCTGCTTCTGCACAGTTTTGACGCTAAACGTGCGTTTCGTGCACCAAAACGCTGCTTTTGCAACGAAACGTGCGTTTGGTGCACCGAATCGCCGCTTTTGCTCCGTTTTGGCAAGAAACGTGCGTTTCGTGCACCAAAACGCCGCTTTTGCAACAAAACGTGCGTTTCGTGCACCAAAACGCTGCTTTTGCAGCGAAACGTGCGTTTCGTGCACCAAAACGCTGCCTTTGCACAGTTTTGACGCTAAACGTGCGTTTCGTGCACCAGAACGCTGCTTCTGCACAGTTTTGACGCTAAACGTGCGTTTCGTGCACCAAAACGCCGCTTTTGCAACGAAACGTGCGTTTCGCGCACCGAATCGCCGCTTTTGCTTCGTTTTGGCAAGAAACGTGCGTTTCGTGCACCAAATCGCTGCTTTGCACAGTTTTGACGCTAAACGTGCTTTTCGTGCACCAAAACGCTGCTTTTGCACAGTCTTGACGCTAAACGTGCGTTTCGTGCACCAAAACGCTGCTTTTGCACAGTTTTGACGCTAAACGTGCGTTTCGTGCACCAAAACGCCGCTTTTGCAACGAAACGTGCGTTTCGTGCACCAAAACGCTGCTTTTGCACAGTTTTGTCGCTAAACGCGCTTTTGGTGCACCAAAACGCCGCTTTTGCAACAAAACGTGCGTTTCGTGCACCAAAACGCTGCTTTTGCAACGAAACGTGCGTTTCGTGCACCAAAACGCTGCTTTTGCACAGATTTGACGCTAAACGTGCGTTTCGTGCACCAAAACGCCGCTTTTGCAACGAAACGTGCGTTTCGCGCACCGAATCGCCGCTTTTGCTCCGTTTTGGCAAGAAACGTGCGTTTCGTGCACCAAATCGCTGCTTTTGCACAGTTTTGACGCTAAACGTGCGTTTCGTGCACCAAAACGCTGCTTTTGCACAGTTTTAACGCTAAACGTGCGTTTCGTGCACCAAAACGCTGCTTTTGCACGGTTATGACGCTAAACGTGCGTTTTGTGCACCAAAACGCCGCTTTTGCAACGAAACGTGCGTTTCGTGCACCAAAACGCTGCTTTTGCACAGTTTTGAAGCTAAACGTGCCTTTCGTGCACCAAAACGCTGCGTTTACACAGTTTTGACGCTAAACGTGCGTTTCGTGCACCAAAACGCCGCTTTTGCAACAAAACGTGCGTTTCGTGCACCAAAACGCTGCTTTTGCAACGAAACGTGCGTTTCGTGCACCAAAACGCTGCTTTTGCACAGTTTTGACGCTAAACGTGCGTTTCGTGCACCAAAACGCCGCTTTTGCAACGAAACATGCGTTTCGTGCACCATAACGCTGCTTTTGCACAGCTTTGACGCTAAACGTGCGTTTCGTGCACCAAAACGCCGCTTTTGCAACAAAACGTGCGTTTCGTGCACCAAAACGCTGCTTTTGCAACGAAACGTGCGTTTCGTGCACCAAAACGCTGCTTTTGCACAGTTTTGAAGATAAACGTATGTTTCCTGCACCAAAACGCCGCTTTTGCATCGAAACGTGCGTTTCGTGCACCACAATGCTGCTTTTGCACAGTTTTGACGCTAAACGTGCGTTTCGTGCACCAAAACGCTGCTTTTGCACAGTTTTGACGCTAAACGTGCGTTTCGTGCACCAGAACGCTGCTTCTGCACAGTTTTGACGCTAGACGTGCGTTTCGTGCACCAAAACGCTGCTTTTGCGACGAAACGTGCGTTTCGTGCACCGAATCGCCGCTTTTGCTCCGTTTTGGCAAGAAACGTGCGTTTCGTGCACCAAAACGCTGCTTTTGCACAGTTTTGACGCTAAACGTGCGTTTCGTGCACCAAAACGCCGCTTTTGCAACGAAACGTGCGTTTCGTGCACCATAACGCTGCTTTTGCACAGCTTTGACGCTAAACGTGCGTTTCGTGCACCAAAACGCCGCTTTTGCAACAAAACGTGCGTTTCGTGCACCAAAACGCTGCTTTTGCACAGTTTTGACGCTAAACGTGCGTTTCGTGCACCAAAACGCTTCTTTTGCACAGATTTGACGCTAAACGTGCGTTTCGTGCACCAAAACGCTTCTTTTGCACAGATTTGACGCAAAACGTGCGTTTCGTGCACCAAAACGCCGCTTTTGCAACGAAACGTGCGTTTCGCGCACCGAATCGCCGCCTTTGCTCCGTTTTGGCAAGAAACGTGCGTTTCGTGCACCAAATCGCTGCTTTTGCACAGTTTTGACGCTAAACGTGCGTTTCGTGCACCAAAACGCCGCTTTTGCAACAAAACGTGCGTTTCGTGCACCAAAACGCTGCTTCTGCACAGTTTTGACGCTAAACGTGCGTTTCGTGCACCAAAACGCCGCTTTTGCAACAAAACGTGCGTTTCGTGCACCAAAACGCTGCTTTTGCACAGTTTTGAAGCTAAACGTGCCTTTCGTGCACCAAAACGCTGCGTTTACACAGTTTTGACGCTAAACGTGCGTTTCGTGCACCAAAACGCCGCTTTTGCAACAAAACGTGCGTTTCGTGCACCAAAACGCTGCTTTTGAAACGAAACGTGCGTTTCGTGCACCAAAACGCTGCTTTTGCACAGTTTTGACGCTAAACGTGCGTTTCGTGCACCAAAACGCGGCTTTTGCAACGAAACGTGCGTTTCGTGCACCATAACGCTGCTTTTGCACAGCTTTGACGCTAAACGTGCGTTTCGTGCACCAAAACGCCGCTTTTGCAACAAAACGTGCGTTTCGTGCACCAAAACGCTGCTTTTGCACAGTTTTGACGCTAAACGTGCGTTTCGTGCACCAAAACGCTTCTTTTGCACAGGTTTGACGCTAAACGTGCGTTTCGTGCACCAAAACGCCGCTTTTGCAACGAAACGTGCGTTTCGCGCACCGAATCGCCGCTTTTGCTTCGTTTTGGCAAGAAACGTGCGTTTCGTGCACCAAATCGCTGCTTTGCACAGTTTTGACGCTAAACGTGCTTTTCGTGCACCAAAACGCTGCTTTTGCACAGTCTTGACGCTAAACGTGCGTTTCGTGCACCAAAACGCTGCTTTTGCACAGTTTTGACGCTAAACGTGCGTTTCGTGCACCAAAACGCCGCTTTTGCAACGAAACGTGCGTTTCGTGCACCAAAACGCTGCTTTTGCACAGTTTTGTCGCTAAACGCGCTTTTGGTGCACCAAAACGCCGCTTTTGCAACAAAACGTGCGTTTCGTGCACCAAAACGCTGCTTTTGCAACGAAACGTGCGTTTCGTGCACCAAAACGCTGCTTTTGCACAGATTTGACGCTAAACGTGCGTTTCGTGCACCAAAACGCCGCTTTTGCAACGAAACGTGCGTTTCGCGCACCGAATCGCCGCTTTTGCTCCGTTTTGGCAAGAAACGTGCGTTTCGTGCACCAAATCGCTGCTTTTGCACAGTTTTGACGCTAAACGTGCGTTTCGTGCACCAAAACGCTGCTTTTGCACAGTTTTAACGCTAAACGTGCGTTTCGTGCACCAAAACGCTGCTTTTGCACGGTTTTGACGCTAAACGTGCGTTTTGTGCACCAAAACGCCGCTTTTGCAACGAAACGTGCGTTTCGTGCACCAAAACGCTGCTTTTGCACAGTTTTGAAGCTAAACGTGCCTTTCGTGCACCAAAACGCTGCGTTTACACAGTTTTGACGCTAAACGTGCGTTTCGTGCACCAAAACGCCGCTTTTGCAACAAAACGTGCGTTTCGTGCACCAAAACGCTGCTTTTGCAACGAAACGTGCGTTTCGTGCACCAAAACGCTGCTTTTGCACAGTTTTGACGCTAAACGTGCGTTTCGTGCACCAAAACGCGGCTTTTGCAACGAAACGTGCGTTTCGTGCACCATAACGCTGCTTTTGCACAGCTTTGACGCTAAACGTGCGTTTCGTGCACCAAAACGCCGCTTTTGCAACAAAACGTGCGTTTCGTGCACCAAAACGCTGCTTTTGCAACGAAACGTGCGTTTCGTGCACCAAAACGCTGCTTTTGCACAGTTTTGAAGATAAACGTATGTTTCCTGCACCAAAACGCCGCTTTTGCATCGAAACGTGCGTTTCGTGCACCACAATGCTGCTTTTGCACAGTTTTGACGCTAAACGTGCGTTTCGTGCACCAAAACGCTGCTTTTGCACAGTTTTGACGCTAAACGTGCGTTTCGTGCACCAGAACGCTGCTTCTGCACAGTTTTGACGCTAGACGTGCGTTTCGTGCACCAAAACGCTGCTTTTGCGACGAAACGTGCGTTTCGTGCACCGAATCGCCGCTTTTGCTCCGTTTTGGCAAGAAACGTGCGTTTCGTGCACCAAAACGCTGCTTTTGCACAGTTTTGACGCTAAACGTGCGTTTCGTGCACCAAAACGCCGCTTTTGCAACGAAACGTGCGTTTCGTGCACCATAACGCTGCTTTTGCACAGCTTTGACGCTAAACGTGCGTTTCGTGCACCAAAACGCCGCTTTTGCAACAAAACGTGCGTTTCGTGCACCAAAACGCTGCTTTTGCACAGTTTTGACGCTAAACGTGCGTTTCGTGCACCAAAACGCTTCTTTTGCACAGATTTGACGCTAAACGTGCGTTTCGTGCACCAAAACGCTTCTTTTGCACAGATTTGACGCAAAACGTGCGTTTCGTGCACCAAAACGCCGCTTTTGCAACAAAACGTGCGTTTCGTGCACCAAAACGCTGCTTTTACACAGTTTTGACGCTAAACGTGCGTTTCGTGCACCAAAACGCTTCTTTTGCACAGATTTGACGCTAAACGTGCGTTTCGTGCACCAAAACGCTTCTTTTGCACAGATTTGACGCTAAACGTGCGTTTCGTGCACCAAAACGCCGCTTTTGCAACGAAACGTGCGTTTCGCGCACCGAATCGCCGCTTTTGCTCCGTTTTGGCAAGAAACGTGCGTTTCGTGCACCAAATCGCTGCTTTTGCACAGTTTTGACGCTAAACGTGCGTTTCGTGCACCAAAACGCTGCTTTTGCACAGTTTTAACGCTAAACGTGCGTTTCGTGCACCAAAACGCTGCTTTTGCACGGTTTTGACGCTAAACGTGCGTTTTGTGCACCAAAACGCCGCTTTTGCAACGAAACGTGCGTTTCGTGCACCAAAACGCTGCTTTTGCACAGTTTTGAAGCTAAACGTGCCTTTCGTGCACCAAAACGCTGCGTTTACACAGTTTTGACGCTAAACGTGCGTTTCGTGCACCAAAACGCCGCTTTTGCAACAAAACGTGCGTTTCGTGTACCAAAACGCTGCTTTTGCAACGAAACGTGCGTTTCGTGCACCAAAACGCTGCTTTTGCACAGTTTTGACGCTAAACGTGCGTTTCGTGCACCAAAACGCGGCTTTTGCAACGAAACGTGCGTTTCGTGCACCATAACGCTGCTTTTGCACAGCTTTGACGCTAAACGTGCGTTTCGTGCACCAAAACGCCGCTTTTGCAACAAAACGTGCGTTTCGTGCACCAAAACGCTGCTTTTGCACAGTTTTGACGCTAAACGTGCGTTTCGTGCACCAAAACGCTTCTTTTGCACAGGTTTGACGCTAAACGTGCGTTTCGTGCACCAAAACGCCGCTTTTGCAACGAAACGTGCGTTTCGCGCACCGAATCGCCGCTTTTGCTTCGTTTTGGCAAGAAACGTGCGTTTCGTGCACCAAATCGCTGCTTTGCACAGTTTTGACGCTAAACGTGCTTTTCGTGCACCAAAACGCTGCTTTTGCACAGTCTTGACGCTAAACGTGCGTTTCGTGCACCAAAACGCTGCTTTTGCACAGTTTTGACGCTAAACGTGCGTTTCGTGCACCAAAACGCCGCTTTTGCAACGAAACGTGCGTTTCGTGCACCAAAACGCTGCTTTTGCACAGTTTTGTCGCTAAACGCGCTTTTGGTGCACCAAAACGCCGCTTTTGCAACAAAACGTGCGTTTCGTGCACCAAAACGCTGCTTTTGCAACGAAACGTGCGTTTCGTGCACCAAAACGCTGCTTTTGCACAGATTTGACGCTAAACGTGCGTTTCGTGCACCAAAACGCCGCTTTTGCAACGAAACGTGCGTTTCGCGCACCGAATCGCCGCTTTTGCTCCGTTTTGGCAAGAAACGTGCGTTTCGTGCACCAAATCGCTGCTTTTGCACAGTTTTGACGCTAAACGTGCGTTTCGTGCACCAAAACGCTGCTTTTGCACAGTTTTAACGCTAAACGTGCGTTTCGTGCACCAAAACGCTGCTTTTGCACGGTTTTGACGCTAAACGTGCGTTTTGTGCACCAAAACGCCGCTTTTGCAACGAAACGTGCGTTTCGTGCACCAAAACGCTGCTTTTGCACAGTTTTGAAGCTAAACGTGCCTTTCGTGCACCAAAACGCTGCGTTTACACAGTTTTGACGCTAAACGTGCGTTTCGTGCACCAAAACGCCGCTTTTGCAACAAAACGTGCGTTTCGTGCACCAAAACGCTGCTTTTGCAACGAAACGTGCGTTTCGTGCACCAAAACGCTGCTTTTGCACAGTTTTGACGCTAAACGTGCGTTTCGTGCACCAGAACGCTGCTTCTGCACAGTTTTGACGCTAGACGTGCGTTTCGTGCACCAAAACGCTGCTTTTGCGACGAAACGTGCGTTTCGTGCACCGAATCGCCGCTTTTGCTCCGTTTTGGCAAGAAACGTGCGTTTCGTGCACCAAAACGCTGCTTTTGCACAGTTTTGACGCTAAACGTGCGTTTCGTGCACCAAAACGCCGCTTTTGCAACGAAACGTGCGTTTCGTGCACCATAACGCTGCTTTTGCACAGCTTTGACGCTAAACGTGCGTTTCGTGCACCAAAACGCCGCTTTTGCAACAAAACGTGCGTTTCGTGCACCAAAACGCTGCTTTTGCACAGTTTTGACGCTAAACGTGCGTTTCGTGCACCAAAACGCTTCTTTTGCACAGATTTGACGCTAAACGTGCGTTTCGTGCACCAAAACGCTTCTTTTGCACAGATTTGACGCAAAACGTGCGTTTCGTGCACCAAAACGCCGCTTTTGCAACGAAACGTGCGTTTCGCGCACCGAATCGCCGCCTTTGCTCCGTTTTGGCAAGAAACGTGCGTTTCGTGCACCAAATCGCTGCTTTTGCACAGTTTTGACGCTAAACGTGCGTTTCGTGCACCAAAACGCCGCTTTTGCAACAAAACGTGCGTTTCGTGCACCAAAACGCAGCTTCTGCACAGTTTTGACGCTAAACGTGCGTTTCGTGCACCAAAACGCCGCTTTTGCAACAAAACGTGCGTTTCGTGCACCAAAACGCTGCTTGTGCACAGTTTTGACGCTAAACGTCCGTTTCGTGCACCAAAACGCTGCTTTTGCACAGCTTTGACGCTAAACGTGCGTTTCGTGCACCAAAACGCCGCTTTTGCAACAAAACGTGCGTTTCGTGCACCAAAACGCTGCTTTTGCACAGTTTTGACGCTAAACGTGCGTTTCGTGCACCAAAACGCTTCTTTTGCACAGGTTTGACGCTAAACGTGCGTTTCGTGCACCAAAACGCCGCTTTTGCAACGAAACGTGCGTTTCGCGCACCGAATCGCCGCCTTTGCTCCGTTTTGGCAAGAAACGTGCGTTTCGTGCACCAAATCGCTGCTTTTGCACAGTTTTGACGCTAAACGTGCGTTTCGTGCACCAAAACGCCGCTTTTGCAACAAAACGTGCGTTTCGTGCACCAAAACGCAGCTTCTGCACAGTTTTGACGCTAAACGTGCGTTTCGTCTACCAAAACGCCGCTTTTGCAACAAAACGTGCGTTTCGTGCACCAAAACGCTGCTTGTGCACAGTTTTGACGCTAAACGTCCGTTTCGTGCACCAAAACGCTGCTTTTGCACAGCTTTGACGCTAAACGTGCGTTTCGTGCACCAAAACGCCGCTTTTGCAACAAAACGTGCGTTTCGTGCACCAAAACGCTGCTTTTGCACAGTTTTGACGCTAAACGTGCGTTTCGTGCACCAAAACGCTTCTTTTGCACAGATTTGACGCTAAACGTGCGTTTCGTGCACCAAAACGCTTCTTTTGCACAGATTTGACGCAAAACGTGCGTTTCGTGCACCAAAACGCCGCTTTTGCAACGAAACGTGCGTTTCGCGCACCGAATCGCCGCCTTTGCTCCGTTTTGGCAAGAAACGTGCGTTTCGTGCACCAAATCGCTGCTTTTGCACAGTTTTGACGCTAAACGTGCGTTTCGTGCACCAAAACGCCGCTTTTGCAACAAAACGTGCGTTTCGTGCACCAAAACGCAGCTTCTGCACAGTTTTGACGCTAAACGTGCGTTTCGTGCACCAAAACGCCGCTTTTGCAACAAAACGTGCGTTTCGTGCACCAAAACGCTGCTTGTGCACAGTTTTGACGCTAAACGTCCGTTTCGTGCACCAAAACGCTTCTTTTGCACAGATTTGACGCTAAACGTGCGTTTCGTGCACCAAAACGTCGCTTTTGCAACGAAACGTGCGTTTCGCGCACCGAATCGCAGCTTTTGCTCCGTTTTGGCAAGAAACGTGCGTTTCGTGCACCAAATCGCTGCTTTTGCACAGTTTTGACGCTAAACGTGCGTTTCGTGCACCAAAACGCCGCTTTTGCAACGAAACATGCGTTTCGTGCACCATATCGCTGCTTTTGCACATCTTTGACGCTAAACGTGCGTTTCGTGCACCAAAACGCCGCTTTTGCAACAAAACGTGCGTTTCGTGCACCAAAACGCTGCTTTTGCAACGAAACGTTCGTTTCGTGCACCAAAACGCTGCTTTTGCACAGTTTTGAAGCTAAACGTATGTTTCCTGCACCAAAACGCCGCTTTTGCTCCGTTTTGGCAAGAAACGTGCGTTTCGTGCACCAAAACGCTGCTTTTGCACAGTTTTGACGCTAAACGTTCGTTTCGTGCACCAAAACGCCGCTTTTGCAACGAAACGTGCGATTCGTGCACCAAAACGCTGCTTTTGCACAGTTTTAACGTTAAACGTGCGTTTCGTGCACCAAAACGCCGCTTTTGCACAGTTTTGACGCTAAACGTGCGTTTCTTGGCCCAAAACGCAGCTTTTGCACAGTTTTGACGCTAAACGGGCGTTTCGTGCACCAAAACGCTGCTTTTGCACGGTTTTGACGCTAAACGTGCTTTGTGTGCACCAAAACGTCGCTTTTGCAACGAAACGTGCGTTTCGTGCACCAAAACGCTGCTTTTGCATAGATTTGACGCTAAACGTGCGTTTTGTGCACCAAAACGTCGCTTTTGCAACGAAACGTGCCTTTCGTGCACCAAAACGCTGCTTTTGCACAGTTTTGACGCTAACCGTGCGGTTCTTGCACCAAAACGCCGCTTTTGCAACGAAACGTGCGTTTCGTGCACCATAACGCTGCTTTTGCACAGCTTTGACGCTAAACGTGCGTTTCGTGCACCAAAACGCCGCTTTTGCAACAAAACGTTGCGTTTCGAGCACCAAAACGCTGCTTTTGCACAGTTTTGACGCTAAACGTGCGTTTCGTGCACCAAAACGCTTCTTTTGCACAGATTTGACGCTAAACGTGCGTTTCGTGCACCAAAACGCCGCTTTTGCAACGAAACGTACGTTTCGCGCACCGAATCGCCGCTTTTGCTCCGTTTTGGCAAGAAACGTGCGTTTCGTGCACCAAATCGCTGCTTTTGCACAGTTTTGACGCTAAACGTGCGTTTCGTGCACCAAAACGCTGCTTTTGTACAGATTTGACGCTAAACGTGCGTTTCGTGCAACAAAACGCCGCTTTTGCAACGAAACGTGCGTTTCGCGCACCGAATCGCCGCTTTTGCTCCGTTTTGGCAAGAAACGTGCGTTTCGTGCACCAAATCGCTGCTTTTGCACAGTTTTGACGCTAAACGTGCGTTTCGTGCACCAAAACGCTGCTTTTGCACAGTTTTGAAGCTAAACGTGTGTTTCCTGCACCAAAACGCCGCTTTTGCATCGAAACGTGCGTTTTGTGCACCACAATGCTGCTTTTGCACAGTTTTGACGCTAAACGAGCGTTTCGTGCACCAAAACGCCGCTTTTGCAACGAAACGTGCGTCTCCTGCACCAAAACGCCGCTTTTGCAGCGAAACGTGCGTTTCGTGCACCAAAACGCTGCTTTTGCACAGTTTTGTTGCTAAACGTGCGTTTCGTTCAACAGAACGCTGCTTTTGCACAGTTTTGATGCTAAACGTGCTTTTCGTGCACCAAAACGCTGCTTTTGCACAGTTTTGGCGCTGAACGTGCGTTTCGTGCACTAAAACGCCGCTTATGCAAAGAAACGTGCGTTTCGCGCACCGAATCGCCGCTTTTGCTTCGTTTTGGCAAGAAACGTGCGTTTCGTGCACCAAATCGCTGCTTTGCACAGTTTTGACGCTAAACGTGCTTTTCGTGCACCAAAACGCTGCTTTTGCACAGTCTTGACGCTAAACGTGCGTTTCGTGCACCAAAACGCTGCTTTTGCACAGTATTGACGCTAAACGTGCGTTTCGTGCACCAAAACGCCGCTTTTGCAACGAAACGTGCGTTTCGTGCACCAAAACGCTGCTTTTGCACAGTTTTGTCGCTAAACGCGCTTTTGGTGCACCAAAACGCCGCTTTTGCAACAAAACGTGCGTTTCGTGCACCAAAACGCTGCTTTTGCAACGAAACGTGCGTTTCGTGCACCAAAACGCTGCTTTTGCACAGATTTGACGCTAAACGTGCGTTTCGTGCACCAAAACGCCGCTTTTGCAACGAAACGTGCGTTTCGCGCACCGAATCGCCGCTTTTGCTCCGTTTTGGCAAGAAACGTGCGTTTCGTGCACCAAATCGCTGCTTTTGCACAGTTTTGACGCTAAACGTGCGTTTCGTGCACCAAAACGCTGCTTTTGCACAGTTTTAACGCTAAACGTGCGTTTCGTGCACCAAAACGCTGCTTTTGCACGGTTTTGACGCTAAACGTGCGTTTTGTGCACCAAAACGCCGCTTTTGCAACGAAACGTGCGTTTCGTGCACCAAAACGCTGCTTTTGCACAGTTTTGAAGCTAAACGTGCCTTTCGTGCACCAAAACGCTGCGTTTACACAGTTTTGACGCTAAACGTGCGTTTCGTGCACCAAAACGCCGCTTTTGCAACAAAACGTGCGTTTCGTGCACCAAAACGCTGCTTTTGCAACGAAACGTGCGTTTCGTGCACCAAAACGCTGCTTTTGCACAGTTTTGACGCTAAACGTGCGTTTCGTGCACCAAAACGCTGCTTTTGCAACGAAACGTGCGTTTCGTGCACCAAAACGCTGCTTTTGCACAGTTTTGACGCTAAACGTGCGTTTCGTGCACCAAAACGCGGCTTTTGCAACGAAACGTGCGTTTCGTGCACCATAACGCTGCTTTTGCACAGCTTTGACGCTAAACGTGCGTTTCGTGCACCAAAACGCCGCTTTTGCAACAAAACGTGCGTTTCGTGCACCAAAACGCTGCTTTTGCACAGTTTTGACGCTAAACGTGCGTTTCGTGCACCAAAACGCCGCTTTTGCAACGAAACATGCGTTTCGTGCACCATAACGCTGCTTTTGCACAGCTTTGACGCTATACGTGCGTTTCGTGCACCAAAACGCCGCTTTTGCAACAAAACGTGCGTTTCGTGCACCAAAACGCTGCTTTTGCAACGAAACGTGCGTTTCGTGCACCAAAACGCTGCTTTTGCACAGTTTTGAAGATAAACGTATGTTTCCTGCACCAAAACGCCGCTTTTGCATCGAAACGTGCGTTTCGTGCACCACAATGCTGCTTTTGCACAGTTTTGACGCTAAACGTGCGTTTCGTGCACCAAATCGCTGCTTTTGCACAGTTTTGACGCTAAACGTGCGTTTCGTGCACCAGAACGCTGCTTCTGCACAGTTTTGACGCTAGACGTGCGTTTCGTGCACCAAAACGCTGCTTTTGCGACGAAACGTGCGTTTCGTGCACCGAATCGCCGCTTTTGCTCCGTTTTGGCAAGAAACGTGCGTTTCGTGCACCAAAACGCTGCTTTTGCACAGTTTTGACGCTAAACGTGCGTTTCGTGCACCAAAACGCCGCTTTTGCAACGAAACGTGCGTTTCGTGCACCATAACGCTGCTTTTGCACAGCTTTGACGCTAAACGTGCGTTTCGTGCACCAAAACGCCGCTTTTGCAACAAAACGTGCGTTTCGTGCACCAAAACGCTGCTTTTGCACAGTTTTGACGCTAAACGTGCGTTTCGTGCACCAAAACGCTTCTTTTGCACAGATTTGACGCTAAACGTGCGTTTCGTGCACCAAAACGCTTCTTTTGCACAGATTTGACGCAAAACGTGCGTTTCGTGCACCAAAACGCCGCTTTTGCAACGAAACGTGCGTTTCGCGCACCGAATCGCCGCCTTTGCTCCGTTTTGGCAAGAAACGTGCGTTTCGTGCACCAAATCGCTGCTTTTGCACAGTTTTGACGCTAAACGTGCGTTTCGTGCACCAAAACGCCGCTTTTGCAACAAAACGTGCGTTTCGTGCACCAAAACGCTGCTTCTGCACAGTTTTGACGCTAAACGTGCGTTTCGTGCACCAAAACGCCGCTTTTGCAACAAAACGTGCGTTTCGTGCACCAAAACGCTGCTTGTGCACAGTTTTGACGCTAAACGTCCGTTTCGTGCACCAAAACGCTTCTTTTGCACAGATTTGACGCTAAACGTGCGTTTCGTGCACCAAAACGTCGCTTTTGCAACGAAACGTGCGTTTCGCGCACCGAATCGCAGCTTTTGCTCCGTTTTGGCAAGAAACGTGCGTTTGGTGCACCAAATCGCTGCTTTTGCACAGTTTTGACGCTAAACGTGCGTTTCGTGCACCAAAACGCCGCTTTTGCAACGAAACATGCGTTTCGTGCACCATATCGCTGCTTTTGCACATCTTTGACGCTAAACGTGCGTTTCGTGCACCAAAACGCCGCTTTTGCAACAAAACGTGCGTTTCGTGCACCAAAACGCTGCTTTTGCAACGAAACGTTCGTTTCGTGCACCAAAACGCTGCTTTTGCACAGTTTTGAAGCTAAACGTATGTTTCCTGCACCAAAACGCCGCTTTTGCTCCGTTTTGGCAAGAAACGTGCGTTTCGTGCACCAAAACGCTGCTTTTGCACAGTTTTGACGCTAAACGTTCGTTTCGTGCACCAAAACGCCGCTTTTGCAACGAAACGTGCGATTCGTGCACCAAAACGCTGCTTTTGCACAGTTTTAACGTTAAACGTGCGTTTCGTGCACCAAAACGCCGCTTTTGCACAGTTTTGACGCTAAACGTGCGTTTCTTGGCCCAAAACGCAGCTTTTGCACAGTTTTGACGCTAAACGGGCGTTTCGTGCACCAAAACGCTGCTTTTGCACGGTTTTGACGCTAAACGTGCGTTGTGTGCACCAAAACGTCGCTTTTGCAACGAAACGTGCGTTTCGTGCACCAAAACGCTGCTTTTGCACAGATTTGACGCTAAACGTGCGTTTCGTGCACCAAAACGCCGCTTTTGCAACGAAACGTACGTTTCGCGCACCGAATCGCCGCTTTTGCTCCGTTTTGGCAAGAAACGTGCGTTTCGTGCACCAAATCGCTGCTTTTGCACAGTTTTGACGCTAAACGTGCGTTTCGTGCACCAAAACGCTGCTTTTGTACAGATTTGACGCTAAACGTGCGTTTCGTGCAACAAAACGCCGCTTTTGCAACGAAACGTGCGTTTCGCGCACCGAATCGCCGCTTTTGCTCCGTTTTGGCAAGAAACGTGCGTTTCGTGCACCAAATCGCTGCTTTTGCACAGTTTTGACGCTAAACGTGCGTTTCGTGCACCAAAACGCTGCTTTTGCACAGTTTTGAAGCTAAACGTGTGTTTCCTGCACCAAAACGCCGCTTTTGCATCGAAACGTGCGTTTCGTGCACCACAATGCTGCTTTTGCACAGTTTTGACGCTAAACGTGCGTTTCGTGCACCAAAACGCCGCTTTTGCAACGAAACGTGCGTCTCCTGCACCAAAACGCCGCTTTTGCAGCGAAACGTGCGTTTCGTGCACCAAAACGCTGCTTTTGCACAGTTTTGTTGCTAAACGTGCGTTTCGTTCAACAGAACGCTGCTTTTGCACAGTTTTGATGCTAAACGTGCTTTTCGTGCACCAAAACGCTGCTTTTGCACAGTTTTGGCGCTGAACGTGCGTTTCGTGCACTAAAACGCCGCTTATGCAAAGAAACGTGCGTTTCGCGCACCGAATCGCCGCTTTTGCTTCGTTTTGGCAAGAAGCGTGCGTTTCGTGCACCAGAACGCTGCTTTTGCATAGATTTGACGCTAAACGTGCGTTTCGTGCACCAAAACGCCGCTTTTGCAACGAAACGTGCGTTTCGTGCACCAAAACGCTGCCTTTGCACAGTTTTGACGCTAAACGTGCGTTTCGTGCACCAAAACGCTGCTTTTGCACAGTTTTGACGCTAAACGTGCGTTTCGTGCACCAGAACGCTGCTTCTGCTCAGTTTTGACGCTAAACGTGCGTTTCGTGCACCAAAACGCTGCTCTTGCAACGAAACGTGCGTTTCGTGCACCGAATCGCCGCTTTTGCTCCGTTTTGGCAAGAAACGTGCGTTTCGTGCACCAAAACGCTGCTTTTGCACAGTTTTGACGCTAAACGTGCGGTTCGTGCACCAAAACGCCGCTTTTGCAACGAAACGTGCGTTTCGTGCACCATAACGCTGCTTTTGCACAGCTTTGACGCTAAACGTGCGTTTCGTGCACCAAAACGCCGCTTTTGCAACAAAACGTGCGTTTCGTGCACCAAAACGCTGCTTTTGCACAGTTTTGACGCTAAACGTGCGTTTCGTGCACCAAAACGCTTCTTTTGCACAGATTTGACGCTAAACGTGCGTTTCGTGCACCAAATCGCTGCTTTTGCACAGTTTTGACGCTAAACGTGCGTTTCGTGCACCAAAACGCCGCTTTTGCAACAAAACGTGCGTTTCGTGCACCAAAACGCTGCCTTTGCACAGTTTTGACGCTAAACGTGCGTTTCGTGCACCAAAACGCTGCTTTTGCACAGTTTTGACGCTAAACATGCGTTTCGTGCACCAGAACGCTGCTTCTGCACAGTTTTGACGCTAAACGTGCGTTTCGTGCACCAAAACGCTGCTTTTGCAACGAAACGTGCGCTTCGTGCACCGAATCGCCGCTTTTGCTCCGTTTTGGCAAGAAACGTGCGTTTCGTGCACCAGAACGCTGCTTCTGCACAGTTTTGACGCTAAACGTGCGTTTCGTGCACCAAAACGCCGCTTTTGCAACAAAACGTGCGTTTCGTGCACCAAAACGCTGCTTTTGCACAGTTTTGACGCTAAACGTGCGTTTCGTGCACCAAAACGCTTCTTTTGCACAGATTTGACGCTAAACGTGCGTTTCGTGCACCAAAACGCCGCTTTTGCAACGAAACGTGCGTTTCGGGCACCGAATCGCCGCTTTTGCTCCGTTTTGGCAAGAAACGTGCGTTTCATGCACCAAATCGCTGCTTTTGCACAGTTTTGACGCTAAACGTGCGTTTCGTGCACCAAAACGCCGCTTTTGCAACAAAACGTGCGTTTCGTGCACCAAAACGCTGCTTTTGCACAGTTTTGACGCTAAACGTGCGTTTCGTGCACCAAAACGCTTCTTTTGCACAGATTTGACGCTAAACGTGCGTTTCGTGCACCAAAACGCTTCTTTTGCACAGATTTGACGCTAAACGTGCGTTTCGTGCACCAAAACGCCGCTTTTGCAACGAAACGTGCGTTTCGCGCACCGAATCGCCGCTTTTGCTCCGTTTTGGCAAGAAACGTGCGTTTCGTGCACCAAATCGCTGCTTTTGCACAGTTTTGACGCTAAACGTGCGATTCGTGCACCAAAACGCCGCTTTTGCAACAAAACGTGCGTTTCGTGCACCAAAACGCTGCCTTTGCACAGTTTTGACGCTAAACGTGCGTTTCGTGCACCAAAACGCTGCTTTTGCACAGTTTTGACGCTAAACATGCGTTTCGTGCACCAGAACGCTGCTTCTGCACAGTTTTGACGCTAAACGTGCGTTTCGTGCACCAAAACGCTGCTTTTGCAACGAAACGTGCGCTTCGTGCACCGAATCGCCGCTTTTGCTCCGTTTTGGCAAGAAACGTGCGTTTCGTGCACCAGAACGCTGCTTCTGCACAGTTTTGACGCTAAACGTGCGTTTCGTGCACCAAAACGCCGCTTTTGCAACAAAACGTGCGTTTCGTGCACCAAAACGCTGCTTTTGCACAGTTTTGACGCTAAACGTGCGTTTCGTGCACCAAAACGCTTCTTTTGCACAGATTTGACGCTAAACGTGCGTTTCGTGCACCAAAACGCCGCTTTTGCAACGAAACGTGCGTTTCGGGCACCGAATCGCCGCTTTTGCTCCGTTTTGGCAAGAAACGTGCGTTTCATGCACCAAATCGCTGCTCTTGCACAGTTTTGACGCTAAACGTGCGTTTCGTGCACCAAAACGCCGCTTTTGCAACAAAACGTGCGTTTCGTGCACCAAAACGCTGCTTTTGCACAGTTTTGACGCTAAACGTGCGTTTCGTGCACCAAAACGCTTCTTTTGCACAGATTTGACGCTAAACGTGCGTTTCGTGCACCAAAACGCTTCTTTTGCACAGATTTGACGCTAAACGTGCGTTTCGTGCACCAAAACGCCGCTTTTGCAACGAAACGTGCGTTTCGCGCACCGAATCGCCGCTTTTGCTCCGTTTTGGCAAGAAACGTGCGTTTCGTGCACCAAATCGCTGCTTTTGCACAGTTTTGACGCTAAACGTGCGTTTCGTGCACCAAAACGCCGCTTTTGCAACAAAACGTGCGTTTCGTGCACCAAAACGCTGCCTTTGCACAGTTTTGACGCTAAACGTGCGTTTCGTGCACCAAAACGCCGCTTTTGCAACAAAACGTGCGTTTCGTGCACCAAAACGCTGCTTGTGCACAGTTTTGACGCTAAACGTCCGTTTCGTGCACCAAAACGCTTCTTTTGCACAGATTTGACGCTAAACGTGCGTTTCGTGCACCAAAACGTCGCTTTTGCAACGAAACGTGCGTTTCGCGCACCGAATCGCAGCTTTTGCTCCGTTTTGGCAAGAAACGTGCGTTTGGTGCACCAAATCGCTGCTTTTGCACAGTTTTGACGCTAAACGTGCGTTTCGTGCACCAAAACGCCGCTTTTGCAACGAAACATGCGTTTCGTGCACCATATCGCTGCTTTTGCACATCTTTGACGCTAAACGTGCGTTTCGTGCACCAAAACGCCGCTTTTGCAACAAAACGTGCGTTTCGTGCACCAAAACGCTGCTTTTGCAACGAAACGTTCGTTTCGTGCACCAAAACGCTGCTTTTGCACAGTTTTGAAGCTAAACGTATGTTTCCTGCACCAAAACGCCGCTTTTGCTCCGTTTTGGCAAGAAACGTGCGTTTCGTGCACCAAAACGCTGCTTTTGCACAGTTTTGACGCTAAACGTTCGTTTCGTGCACCAAAACGCCGCTTTTGCAACGAAACGTGCGATTCGTGCACCAAAACGCTGCTTTTGCACAGTTTTAACGTTAAACGTGCGTTTCGTGCACCAAAACGCCGCTTTTGCACAGTTTTGACGCTAAACGTGCGTTTCTTGGCCCAAAACGCAGCTTTTGCACAGTTTTGACGCTAAACGGGCGTTTCGTGCACCAAAACGCTGCTTTTGCACGGTTTTGACGCTAAACGTGCGTTGTGTGCACCAAAACGTCGCTTTTGCAACGAAACGTGCGTTTCGTGCACCAAAACGCTGCTTTTGCACAGATTTGACGCTAAACGTGCGTTTCGTGCACCAAAACGCCGCTTTTGCAACGAAACGTACGTTTCGCGCACCGAATCGCCGCTTTTGCTCCGTTTTGGCAAGAAACGTGCGTTTCGTGCACCAAATCGCTGCTTTTGCACAGTTTTGACGCTAAACGTGCGTTTCGTGCACCAAAACGCTGCTTTTGTACAGATTTGACGCTAAACGTGCGTTTCGTGCAACAAAACGCCGCTTTTGCAACGAAACGTGCGTTTCGCGCACCGAATCGCCGCTTTTGCTCCGTTTTGGCAAGAAACGTGCGTTTCGTGCACCAAATCGCTGCTTTTGCACAGTTTTGACGCTAAACGTGCGTTTCGTGCACCAAAACGCTGCTTTTGCACAGTTTTGAAGCTAAACGTGTGTTTCCTGCACCAAAACGCCGCTTTTGCATCGAAACGTGCGTTTCGTGCACCACAATGCTGCTTTTGCACAGTTTTGACGCTAAACGTGCGTTTCGTGCACCAAAACGCCGCTTTTGCAACGAAACGTGCGTCTCCTGCACCAAAACGCCGCTTTTGCAGCGAAACGTGCGTTTCGTGCACCAAAACGCTGCTTTTGCACAGTTTTGTTGCTAAACGTGCGTTTCGTTCAACAGAACGCTGCTTTTGCACAGTTTTGATGCTAAACGTGCTTTTCGTGCACCAAAACGCTGCTTTTGCACAGTTTTGGCGCTGAACGTGCGTTTCGTGCACTAAAACGCCGCTTATGCAAAGAAACGTGCGTTTCGCGCACCGAATCGCCGCTTTTGCTTCGTTTTGGCAAGAAGCGTGCGTTTCGTGCACCAGAACGCTGCTTTTGCATAGATTTGACGCTAAACGTGCGTTTCGTGCACCAAAACGCCGCTTTTGCAACGAAACGTGCGTTTCGTGCACCAAAACGCTGCCTTTGCACAGTTTTGACGCTAAACGTGCGTTTCGTGCACCAAAACGCTGCTTTTGCACAGTTTTGACGCTAAACGTGCGTTTCGTGCACCAGAACGCTGCTTCTGCTCAGTTTTGACGCTAAACGTGCGTTTCGTGCACCAAAACGCTGCTCTTGCAACGAAACGTGCGTTTCGTGCACCGAATCGCCGCTTTTGCTCCGTTTTGGCAAGAAACGTGCGTTTCGTGCACCAAAACGCTGCTTTTGCACAGTTTTGACGCTAAACGTGCGGTTCGTGCACCAAAACGCCGCTTTTGCAACGAAACGTGCGTTTCGTGCACCATAACGCTGCTTTTGCACAGCTTTGACGCTAAACGTGCGTTTCGTGCACCAAAACGCCGCTTTTGCAACAAAACGTGCGTTTCGTGCACCAAAACGCTGCTTTTGCACAGTTTTGACGCTAAACGTGCGTTTCGTGCACCAAAACGCTTCTTTTGCACAGATTTGACGCTAAACGTGCGTTTCGTGCACCAAATCGCTGCTTTTGCACAGTTTTGACGCTAAACGTGCGTTTCGTGCACCAAAACGCCGCTTTTGCAACAAAACGTGCGTTTCGTGCACCAAAACGCTGCCTTTGCACAGTTTTGACGCTAAACGTGCGTTTCGTGCACCAAAACGCTGCTTTTGCACAGTTTTGACGCTAAACATGCGTTTCGTGCACCAGAACGCTGCTTCTGCACAGTTTTGACGCTAAACGTGCGTTTCGTGCACCAAAACGCTGCTTTTGCAACGAAACGTGCGCTTCGTGCACCGAATCGCCGCTTTTGCTCCGTTTTGGCAAGAAACGTGCGTTTCGTGCACCAGAACGCTGCTTCTGCACAGTTTTGACGCTAAACGTGCGTTTCGTGCACCAAAACGCCGCTTTTGCAACAAAACGTGCGTTTCGTGCACCAAAACGCTGCTTTTGCACAGTTTTGACGCTAAACGTGCGTTTCGTGCACCAAAACGCTTCTTTTGCACAGATTTGACGCTAAACGTGCGTTTCGTGCACCAAAACGCCGCTTTTGCAACGAAACGTGCGTTTCGGGCACCGAATCGCCGCTTTTGCTCCGTTTTGGCAAGAAACGTGCGTTTCATGCACCAAATCGCTGCTTTTGCACAGTTTTGACGCTAAACGTGCGTTTCGTGCACCAAAACGCCGCTTTTGCAACAAAACGTGCGTTTCGTGCACCAAAACGCTGCTTTTGCACAGTTTTGACGCTAAACGTGCGTTTCGTGCACCAAAACGCTTCTTTTGCACAGATTTGACGCTAAACGTGCGTTTCGTGCACCAAAACGCTTCTTTTGCACAGATTTGACGCTAAACGTGCGTTTCGTGCACCAAAACGCCGCTTTTGCAACGAAACGTGCGTTTCGCGCACCGAATCGCCGCTTTTGCTCCGTTTTGGCAAGAAACGTGCGTTTCGTGCACCAAATCGCTGCTTTTGCACAGTTTTGACGCTAAACGTGCGATTCGTGCACCAAAACGCCGCTTTTGCAACAAAACGTGCGTTTCGTGCACCAAAACGCTGCCTTTGCACAGTTTTGACGCTAAACGTGCGTTTCGTGCACCAAAACGCTGCTTTTGCACAGTTTTGACGCTAAACATGCGTTTCGTGCACCAGAACGCTGCTTCTGCACAGTTTTGACGCTAAACGTGCGTTTCGTGCACCAAAACGCTGCTTTTGCAACGAAACGTGCGCTTCGTGCACCGAATCGCCGCTTTTGCTCCGTTTTGGCAAGAAACGTGCGTTTCGTGCACCAGAACGCTGCTTCTGCACAGTTTTGACGCTAAACGTGCGTTTCGTGCACCAAAACGCCGCTTTTGCAACAAAACGTGCGTTTCGTGCACCAAAACGCTGCTTTTGCACAGTTTTGACGCTAAACGTGCGTTTCGTGCACCAAAACGCTTCTTTTGCACAGATTTGACGCTAAACGTGCGTTTCGTGCACCAAAACGCCGCTTTTGCAACGAAACGTGCGTTTCGGGCACCGAATCGCCGCTTTTGCTCCGTTTTGGCAAGAAACGTGCGTTTCATGCACCAAATCGCTGCTCTTGCACAGTTTTGACGCTAAACGGGCGTTTCGTGCACCAAAACGCCGCTTTTGCAACAAAACGTGCGTTTCGTGCACCAAAACGCTGCTTTTGCACAGTTTTGACGCTAAACGTGCGTTTCGTGCACCAAAACGCTTCTTTTGCACAGATTTGACGCTAAACGTGCGTTTCGTGCACCAAAACGCTTCTTTTGCACAGATTTGACGCTAAACGTGCGTTTCGTGCACCAAAACGCCGCTTTTGCAACGAAACGTGCGTTTCGCGCACCGAATCGCCGCTTTTGCTCCGTTTTGGCAAGAAACGTGCGTTTCGTGCACCAAATCGCTGCTTTTGCACAGTTTTGACGCTAAACGTGCGTTTCGTGCACCAAAACGCCGCTTTTGCAACAAAACGTGCGTTTCGTGCACCAAAACGCTGCCTTTGCACAGTTTTGACGCTAAACGTGCGTTTCGTGCACCAAAACGCTGCTTTTGCACAGTTTTGACGCTAAACATGCGTTTCGTGCACCAGAACGCTGCTTCTGCACAGTTTTGACGCTAAACGTGCGTTTCGTGCACCAAAACGCTGCTTTTGCAACGAAACGTGCGCTTCGTGCACCTAATCGCCGCTTTTGCTCCGTTTTGGCAAGAAACGTGCGTTTCGTGCACCAGAACGCTGCTTCTGCACAGTTTTGACGCTAAACGTGCGTTTCGTGCACCAAAACGCCGCTTTTGCAACAAAACGTGCGTTTCGTGCACCAAAACGCTGCTTGTGCACAGTTTTGACGCTAAACGTGCGTTTCGTGCACCAAAACGCTGCTTTTGCACAGATTTGACGCTAAACGTGCGTTTCGTGCACCAAAACGCCGCTTTTGCAACGAAACGTGCGTTTCGCGCACCGAATCGCCGCTTTTGCTCCGTTTTGGCAAGAAACGTGCGTTTCGTGCACCAAAACGCTGCTTTTGCACAGTTTTGACGCTAAACGTGCGTTTCGTGCACCAAAACGCCGCTTTTGCAGCGAAACATGCGTTTCGTGCTCCATAACGCTGCTTTTGCACAGCTTTGACGCTAAACGTGCGTTTCGTGCACCAAAACGCCGCTTTTGCAACAAAACGTGCGTTTCGTGCACCAAAACGCTGCCTTTACACAGTTTTGACGCTAAACGTGCGTTTCGTGCACCAAAACGCTGCCTTTGCACAGTTTTGACGCTAAACGTGCCTTTCGTGCACCAAAACGCTGCGTTTACACAGTTTTGACGCTAAACGTGCGTTTCGTGCACCAAAACGCCGCTTTTGCAACGAAACGTGCGCTTCGTGCACCGAATCGCCGCTTTTGCTCCGTTTTGGCAAGAAACGTGCGTTTCGTGCACCAGAACGCTGCTTCTGCACAGTTTTGACGCTAAACGTGCGTTTCGTGCACCAAAACGCCGCTTTTGCAACAAAACGTGCGTTTCGTGCACCAAAACGCTGCTTGTGCACAGTTTTGACGCTAAACGTGCGTTTCGTGCACCAAAACGCTGCTTTTGCACAGATTTGACGCTAAACGTGCGTTTCGTGCACCAAAACGCCGCTTTTGCAACGAAACGTGCGTTTCGCGCACCGAATCGCCGCTTTTGCTCCGTTTTGGCAAGAAACGTGCGTTTCGTGCACCAAAACGCTGCTTTTGCACAGTTTTGACGCTAAACGTGCGTTTCGTGCACCAAAACGCCGCTTTTGCAGCGAAACATGCGTTTCGTGCTCCATAACGCTGCTTTTGCACAGCTTTGACGCTAAACGTGCGTTTCGTGCACCAAAACGCCGCTTTTGCAACAAAACGTGCGTTTCGTGCACCAAAACGCTGCCTTTACACAGTTTTGACGCTAAACGTGCGTTTCGTGCACCAAAACGCTGCTTTTGCACAGTTTTGACGCTAAACGTGCCTTTCGTGCACCAAAACGCTGCGTTTACACAGTTTTGACGCTAAACGTGCGTTTCGTGCACCAAAACGCCGCTTTTGCAACAAAACGTGCGTTTCGTGCACCAAAACGCCGCTTTTGCAACAAAACGTGCGTTTCGTGCACCAAAACGCTGCTTTTGCACAGTTTTGACGCTAAACGTGCGTTTCGTGCACCAAAACGCTTCTTTTGCACAGATTTGACGCTAAACGTGCGTTTCGTGCACCAAAACGCCGCTTTTGCAACGAAACGTGCGTTTCGGGCACCGAATCGCCGCTTTTGCTCCGTTTTGGCAAGAAACGTGCGTTTCATGCACCAAATCGCTGCTTTTGCACAGTTTTGACGCTAAACGTGCGTTTCGTGCACCAAAACGCCGCTTTTGCAACAAAACGTGCGTTTCGTGCACCAAAACGCTGCTTTTGCACAGTTTTGACGCTAAACGTGCGTTTCGTGCACCAAAACGCTTCTTTTGCACAGATTTGACGCTAAACGTGCGTTTCGTGCACCAAAACGCTTCTTTTGCACAGATTTGACGCTAAACGTGCGTTTCGTGCACCAAAACGCCGCTTTTGCAACGAAACGTGCGTTTCGCGCACCGAATCGCCGCTTTTGCTCCGTTTTGGCAAGAAACGTGCGTTTCGTGCACCAAATCGCTGCTTTTGCACAGTTTTGACGCTAAACGTGCGTTTCGTGCACCAAAACGCCGCTTTTGCAACAAAACGTGCGTTTCGTGCACCAAAACGCTGCCTTTACACAGTTTTGACGCTAAACGTGCGTTTCGTGCACCAAAACGCTGCCTTTGCACAGTTTTGACGCTAAACGTGCCTTTCGTGCACCAGAACGCTGCTTCTGCACAGTTTTGACGCTAAACGTGCGTTTCGTGCACCAAAACGCTGCTTTTGCAACGAAACGTGCGCTTCGTGCACCGAATCGCCGCTTTTGCTCCGTTTTGGCAAGAAACGTGCGTTTCGTGCACCAGAACGCTGCTTTTGCACAGCTTTGACGCTAAACGTGCGTTTCGTGCACCAAAACGCCGCTTTTGCAACAAAACGTGCGTTTCGAGCACCAAAACGCTGCTTTTGCACAGTTTTGACGCTAAACGTGCGTTTCGTGCACCAAAACGCTTCTTTTGCACAGATTTGACGCTAAACGTGCGTTTCGTGCACCAAAACGCCGCTTTTGCAACGAAACGTACGTTTCGCGCACCGAATCGCCGCTTTTGCTCCGTTTTGGCAAGAAACGTGCGTTTCATGCACCAAATCGCTGCTTTTGCACAGTTTTGACGCTAAACGTGCGTTTCGTGCACCAAAACGCTGCTTTTGCACAGTTTTAACGCTAAACGTGCGTTTCGTGCACCAAAACGCTGCTTTTGCACGGTTTTGACGCTAAACGTGCGTTTTGTGCACCAAAACGCCGCATTTGCTCCGTTTTGGCAAGAAACGTGCGTTTCGTGCACCAAAACGCTGCTTTTGCACAGTTTTAACGCTAAACGGGCGTTTCGTGCACCAAAACGCTGCTTTTGCACAGTTTTGACGCTAACCGTGCGGTTCTTGCACCAAAACGCCGCTTTTGCAACGAAACGTGCGTTTCGTGCACCATAACGCTGCTTTTGCACAGCTTTGACGCTAAACGTGCGTTTCGTGCACCAAAACGCCGCTTTTGCAACAAAACGTGCGTTTCGAGCACCAAAACGCTGCTTTTGCACAGTTTTGACGCTAAACGTGCGTTTCGTGCACCAAAACGCTTCTTTTGCACAGATTTGACGCTAAACGTGCGTTTCGTGCACCAAAACGCCGCTTTTGCAACGAAACGTACGTTTCGCGCACCGAATCGCCGCTTTTGCTCCGTTTTGGCAAGAAACGTGCGTTTCGTGCACCAAATCGCTGCTTTTGCACAGTTTTGACGCTAAACGTGCGTTTCGTGCACCAAAACGCTGCTTTTGTACAGATTTGACGCTAAACGTGCGTTTCGTGCAACAAAACGCCGCTTTTGCAACGAAACGTGCGTTTCGCGCACCGAATCGCCGCTTTTGCTCCGTTTTGGCAAGAAACGTGCGTTTCGTGCACCAAATCGCTGCTTTTGCACAGTTTTGACGCTAAACGTGCGTTTCGTGCACCAAAACGCTGCTTTTGCACAGTTTTGAAGCTAAACGTGTGTTTCCTGCACCAAAACGCCGCTTTTGCATCGAAACGTGCGTTTCGTGCACCACAATGCTGCTTTTGCACAGTTTTGACGCTAAACGTGCGTTTCGTGCACCAAAACGCCGCTTTTGCAACGAACCGTGCGTCTCCTGCACCAAAACGCCGCTTTTGCAGCGAAACGTGCGTTTCGTGCACCAAAACGCTGCTTTTGCACAGTTTTGTTGCTAAACGTGCGTTTCGTTCAACAGAACGCTGCTTTTGCACAGTTTTGATGCTAAACGTGCTTTTCGTGCACCAAAACGCTGCTTTTGCACAGTTTTGGCGCTAAACGTGCGTTTCGTGCACTAAAACGCCGCTTATGCAAAGAAACGTGCGTTTCGCGCACCGAATCGCCGCTTTTGCTTCGTTTTGGCAAGAAGCGTGCGTTTCGTGCACCAGAACGCTGCTTTTGCATAGATTTGACGCTAAACGTGCGTTTCGTGCACCAAAACGCCGCTTTTGCAACGAAACGTGCGTTTCGTGCACCAAAACGCTGCCTTTGCACAGTTTTGACGCTAAACGTGCGTTTCGTGCACCAAAACGCTGCTTTTGCACAGTTTTGACGCTAAACGTGCGTTTCGTGCACCAGAACGCTGCTTCTGCTCAGTTTTGACGCTAAACGTGCGTTTCGTGCACCAAAACGCTGCTTTTGCAACGAAACGTGCGCTTCGTGCACCGAATCGCCGCTTTTGCTCCGTTTTGGCAAGAAACGTGCGTTTCGTGCACCAGAACGCTGCTTTTGCACAGCTTTGACGCTAAACGTGCGTTTCGTGCACCAAAACGCCGCTTTTGCAACAAAACGTGCGTTTCGAGCACCAAAACGCTGCTTTTGCACAGTTTTGACGCTAAACGTGCGTTTCGTGCACCAAAACGCTTCTTTTGCACAGATTTGACGCTAAACGTGCGTTTCGTGCACCAAAACGCCGCTTTTGCAACGAAACGTACGTTTCGCGCACCGAATCGCCGCTTTTGCTCCGTTTTGGCAAGAAACGTGCGTTTCGTGCACCAAATCGCTGCTTTTGCACAGTTTTGACGCTAAACGTGCGTTTCGTGCACCAAAACGCTGCTTTTGCACAGTTTTAACGCTAAACGTGCGTTTCGTGCACCAAAACGCTGCTTTTGCACGGTTTTGACGCTAAACGTGCGTTTTGTGCACCAAAACGCCGCATTTGCTCCGTTTTGGCAAGAAACGTGCGTTTCGTGCACCAAAACGCTGCTTTTGCACAGTTTTAACGCTAAACGGGCGTTTCGTGCACCAAAACGCTGCTTTTGCACAGTTTTGACGCTAAACGTGCGTTGTGTGCACCAAAACGTCGCTTTTGCAACGAAACGTGCGTTTCGTGCACCAAAACGCTGCTTTTGCATAGATTTGACGCTAAACGTGCGTTTTGTGCACCAAAACGTCGCTTTTGCAACGAAACGTGCCTTTCGTGCACCAAAACGCTGCTTTTGCACAGTTTTGACGCTAACCGTGCGGTTCTTGCACCAAAACGCCGCTTTTGCAACGAAACGTGCGTTTCGTGCACCATAACGCTGCTTTTGCACAGCTTTGACGCTAAACGTGCGTTTCGTGCACCAAAACGCCGCTTTTGCAACAAAACGTGCGTTTCGTGCACCAAAACGCTGCTTTTGCACAGTTTTGACGCTAAACGTGCGTTTCGTGCACCAAAACGCTGCTTTTGCACAGTTTTAACGCTAAACGTGCGTTTCGTGCACCAAAACGCTGCTTTTGCACGGTTTTGACGCTAAACGTGCGTTTTGTGCACCAAAACGTCGCTTTTGCAACGAAACGTGCGTTTCGCGCACCGAATCGCCGCTTTTTCTCCGTTTTGGCAAGAAACGTGCGTTTCGTGCACCAAAACGCTGCTTTTGCAACGAAACGTGCGTTTCGTGCACCAAAGCGCTGCTTTTGCACAGTTTTGACGCTAAACATGCCTTTCGTGCATCAAAACGCCGCTTTTGCAACAAAACGTGCGGTTCGCGCACCAAAACGGTGCTTTTGCGCAGTTTTGAAGCTAAACGTGCGTTTCGTGCACCAAAACGCTGCTGCTGCACAGTTTTGACGCTAAACGTGCGTTTCGTGCACCAGAACGCTGCTTTTGCACAGTTTTGACGCTAAAAGTGCGTTTCGTGCACCAAAACGCTGCTTTTGCAACGAAACGTGCGTTTCGCGCACCGAATCGCCGCTTTTGCTCCGTTTTGGCAAGAAACGTGCGTTTCGTGCACCAAAACGCTGCTTTTGCACAGTCTTGACGCTAAACGTGCGTTTCGTGCACCAAAACGCTGCTTTTGCACAGTTTTGACGCTAAACGTTCGTTTCGTGCACCAAAACGCCGCTTTTGCAACGAAACGTGCGATTCGTGCACCAAAACGCTGCTTTTGCACAGTTTTAACGTTAAACGTGCGTTTCGTGCACCAAAACGCTGCTTTTGCACAGTTTTGACGCTAAACGTCCGTTTCGTGCACCAAAACGCCGCTTTTGCAACGAAACGTGCGTTTCGTGCACATAATGCTGCTTTTGCACAGTTTTGACGCTAAACGTACGTTTCGTGCACCAAAACGCCGCTTTTGCACAGTTTTGACGCTAAACGTGCGTTTCTTGGCCCAAAACGCAGCTTTTGCACAGTTTTGACGCTAAACGGGCGTTTCGTGCACCAAAACGCTGCTTTTGCACGGTTTTGACGCTAAACGTGCGTTGTGTGCACCAAAACGTCGCTTTTGCAACGAAACGTGCGTTTCGTGCACCAAAACGCTGCTTTTGCATAGATTTGACGCTAAACGTGCGTTTTGTGCACCAAAACGTCGCTTTTGCAACGAAACGTGCCTTTCGTGCACCAAAACGCTGCTTTTGCACAGTTTTGACGCTAACCGTGCGGTTCTTGCACCAAAACGCCGCTTTTGCAACGAAACGTGCGTTTCGTGCACCATAACGCTGCTTTTGCACAGCTTTGACGCTAAACGTGCGTTTCGTGCACCAAAACGCCGCTTTTGCAACAAAACGCCGCTTTTGCAACAAAACGTGCGTTTCGAGCACCAAAACGCTGCTTTTGCACAGTTTTGACGCTAAACGTGCGTTTCGTGCACCAAAACGCTTCTTTTGCACAGATTTGACGCTAAACGTGCGTTTCGTGCACCAAAACGCCGCTTTTGCAACGAAACGTACGTTTCGCGCACCGAATCGCCGCTTTTGCTCCGTTTTGGCAAGAAACGTGCGTTTCGTGCACCAAATCGCTGCTTTTGCACAGTTTTGACGCTAAACGTGCGTTTCGTGCACCAAAACGCTGCTTTTGCACAGATTTGACGCTAAACGTGCGTTTCGTGCACCAAAACGCCGCTTTTGCAACGAAACGTGCGTTTCGCGCACCGAATCGCCGCTTTTGCTCCGTTTTGGCAAGAAACGTGCGTTTCGTGCACCAAATCGCTGCTTTTGCACAGTTTTGACGCTAAACGTGCGTTTCGTGCACCAAACGCTGCTTTTGCACAGTTTTGAAGCTAAACGTGTGTTTCCTGCACCAAAACGCCGCTTTTGCATCGAAACGTGCGTTTCGTGCACCACAATGCTGCTTTTGCACAGTTTTGACGCTAAACGTGCGTTTCGTGCACCAAAACGCCGCTTTTGCAACGAAACGTGCGTCTCCTGCACCAAAACGCCGCTTTTGCAGCGAAACGTGCGTTTCGTGCACCAAAACGCTGCTTTTGCACAGTTTTGTTGCTAAACGTGCGTTTCGTGCACTAAAACGCCGCTTATGCAAAAAAACGTGCGTTTCGCGCACCGAATCGCCGCTTTTGCTTCGTTTTGGCAAGAAGCGTGCGTTTCGTGCACCAGAACGCTGCTTTTGCATAGATTTGACGCTAAACGTGCGTTTCGTGCACCAAAACGCCGCTTTTGCAACGAAACGTGCGTTTCGTGCACCAAAACGCTGCCTTTGCACAGTTTTGACGCTAAACGTGCGTTTCGTGCACCAAAACGCTGCTTTTGCACAGTTTTGACGCTAAACGTGCGTTTCGTGCACCAGAACGCTGCTTCTGCTCAGTTTTGACGCTAAACGTGCGTTTCGTGCACCAAAACGCTGCTTTTGCAACGAAACGTGCGTTTCGTGCACCGAATCGCCGCTTTTGCTCCGTTTTGGCAAGAAACGTGCGTTTCGTGCACCAAAACGCTGCTTTTGCACAGTTTTGACGCTAAACGTGCGGTTCGTGCACCAAAACGCCGCTTTTGCAACGAAACGTGCGTTTCGTGCACCAAAACGCTGCTTTTGCACAGTTTTGACGCTAAACGTGCGTTTCGTGCACCAAAACGCTTCTTTTGCACAGATTTGACGCTAAACGTGCGTTTCGTGCACCAAAACGCTTCTTTTGCACAGATTTGACGCTAAACGTGCGTTTCGTGCACCAAAACGCCGCTTTTGCAACGAAACGTGCGTTTCGCGCACCGAATCGCCGCTTTTGCTCCGTTTTGGCAAGAAACGTGCGTTTCGTGCACCAGAACGCTGCTTCTGCACAGTTTTGACGCTAAACGTGCGTTTCGTGCACCAAAACGCCGCTGTTGCAACAAAACGTGCGTTTCGTGCACCAAAACGCTGCCTTTGCACAGTTTTGACGCTAAACGTGCGTTTCGTGCACCAAAACGCTGCTTTTGCACAGTTTTGACGCTAAACATGCGTTTCGTGCACCAGAACGCTGCTTCTGCACAGTTTTGACGCTAAACGTGCGTTTCGTGCACCTAAACGCCGCTTTTGCAACAAAACGTGCGTTTCGTGCACCAAAACGCTGCCTTTGCACAGTTTTGACGCTAAACGTGCGTTTCGTGCACCAAAACGCTGCTTTTGCACAGATTTGACGCTAAACGTGCGTTTCGTGCACCAAAACGCCGCTTTTGCAACGAAACGTGCGTTTCGCGCACCGAATCGCCGCTTTTGCTCCGTTTTGGCAAGAAACGTGCGTTTCGTGCACCAAAACGCTGCTTTTGCACAGTTTTGACGCTAAACGTGCGTTTCGTGCACCAAAACGCCGCTTTTGCAACGAAACATGCGTTTCGTGCTCCATAACGCTGCTTTTGCACAGCTTTGACGCTAAACGTGCGTTTCGTGCACCAAAACGCCGCTTTTGCAACAAAACGTGCGTTTCGTGCACCAAAACGCCGCTTTTGCAACGAAACGTGCGTTTCGCGCACCGAATCGCCGCTTTTGCTCCGTTTTGGCAAGAAACGTGCGTTTCGTGCACCAAATCGCTGCTTTTGCACAGTTTTGACGCTAAACGTGCGTTTCGTGCACCAAAACGCCGCTTTTGCAACAAAACGTGCGTTTCGTGCACCAAAACGCTGCCTTTGCACAGTTTTGACGCTAAACGTGCGTTTCGTGCACCAAAACGCTGCTTTTGCACAGTTTTGACGCTAAACATGCGTTTCGTGCACCAGAACGCTGCTTCTGCACAGTTTTGACGCTAAACGTGCGTTTCGTGCACCAAAACGCTGCTTTTGCAACGAAACGTGCGCTTCGTGCACCGAATCGCCGCTTTTGCTCCGTTTTGGCAAGAAACGTGCGTTTCGTGCACCAGAACGCTGCTTTTGCACAGCTTTGACGCTAAACGTGCGTTTCGTGCACCAAAACGCCGCTTTTGCAACAAAACGTGCGTTTCGAGCACCAAAACGCTGCTTTTGCACAGTTTTGACGCTAAACGTGCGTTTCGTGCAACAAAACGCTTCTTTTGCACAGATTTGACGCTAAACGTGCGTTTCGTGCACCAAAACGCCGCTTTTGCAACGAAACGTACGTTTCGCGCACCGAATCGCCGCTTTTGCTCCGTTTTGGCAAGAAACGTGCGTTTCGTGCACCAAATCGCTGCTTTTGCACAGTTTTGACGCTAAACGTGCGTTTCGTGCACCAAAACGCTGCTTTTGCACAGTTTTAACGCTAAACGTGCGTTTCGTGCACCAAAACGCTGCTTTTGCACGGTTTTGACGCTAAACGTGCGTTTTGTGCACCAAAACGCCGCATTTGCTCCGTTTTGGCAAGAAACGTGCGTTTCGTGCACCAAAACGCTGCTTTTGCACAGTTTTAACGCTAAACGGGCGTTTCGTGCACCAAAACGCTGCTTTTGCACAGTTTTGACGCTAAACGTGCGTTGTGTGCACCAAAACGTCGCTTTTGCAACGAAACGTGCGTTTCGTGCACCAAAACGCTGCTTTTGCATAGATTTGACGCTAAACGTGCGTTTTGTGCACCAAAACGTCGCTTTTGCAACGAAACGTGCCTTTCGTGCACCAAAACGCTGCTTTTGCACAGTTTTGACGCTAACCGTGCGGTTCTTGCACCAAAACGCCGCTTTTGCAACGAAACGTGCGTTTCGTGCACCATAACGCTGCTTTTGCACAGCTTTGACGCTAAACGTGCGTTTCGTGCACCAAAACGCCGCTTTTGCAACAAAACGTGCGTTTCGAGCACCAAAACGCTGCTTTTGCACAGTTTTGACGCTAAACGTGCGTTTCGTGCACCAAAACGCTTCTTCTGCACAGATTTGACGCTAAACGTGCGTTTCGTGCACCAAAACGCCGCTTTTGCAACGAAACGTACGTTTCGCGCACCGAATCGCCGCTTTTGCTCCGTTTTGGCAAGAAACGTGCGTTTCGTGCACCAAATCGCTGCTTTTGCACAGTTTTGACGCTAAACGTGCGTTTCGTGCACCAAAACGCTGCTTTTGTACAGATTTGACGCTAAACGTGCGTTTCGTGCAACAAAACGCCGCTTTTGCAACGAAACGTGCGTTTCGCGCACCGAATCGCCGCTTTTGCTCCGTTTTGGCAAGAAACGTGCGTTTCGTGCACCAAATCGCTGCTTTTGCACAGTTTTGACGCTAAACGTGCGTTTCGTGCACCAAAACGCTGCTTTTGCACAGTTTTGAAGCTAAACGTGTGTTTCCTGCACCAAAACGCCGCTTTTGCATCGAAACGTGCGTTTCGTGCACCACAATGCTGCTTTTGCACAGTATTGACGCTAAACGTGCGTTTCGTGCACCAAAACGCCGCTTTTGCAACGAACCGTGCGTCTCCTGCACCAAAACGCCGCTTTTGCAGCGAAACGTGCGTTTCGTGCACCAAAACGCTGCTTTTGCACAGTTTTGTTGCTAAACGTGCGTTTCGTTCAACAGAACGCTGCTTTTGCACAGTTTTGATGCTAAACGTGCTTTTCGTGCACCAAAACGCTGCTTTTGCACAGTTTTGGCGCTAAACGTGCGTTTCGTGCACTAAAACGCCGCTTATGCAAAGAAACGTGCGTTTCGCGCACCGAATCGCCGCTTTTGCTTCGTTTTGGCAAGAAGCGTGCGTTTCGTGCACCAGAACGCTGCTTTTGCATAGATTTGACGCTAAACGTGCGTTTCGTGCACCAAAACGCCGCTTTTGCAACGAAACGTGCGTTTCGTGCACCAAAACGCTGCCTTTGCACAGTTTTGACGCTAAACGTGCGTTTCGTGCACCAAAACGCTGCTTTTGCACAGTTTTGACGCTAAACGTGCGTTTCGTGCACCAGAACGCTGCTTCTGCTCAGTTTTGACGCTAAACGTGCGTTTCGTGCACCAAAACGCTGCTCTTGCAACGAAACGTGCGTTTCGTGCACCGAATCGCCGCTTTTGCTCCGTTTTGGCAAGAAACGTGCGTTTCGTGCACCAAAACGCTGCTTTTGCACAGTTTTGACGCTAAACGTGCGGTTCGTGCACCAAAACGCCGCTTTTGCAACGAAACGTGCGTTTCGTGCACCATAACGCTGCTTTTGCACAGCTTTGACGCTAAACGTGCGTTTCGTGCACCAAAACGCCGCTTTTGCAACAAAACGTGCGTTTCGTGCACCAAAACGCTGCTTTTGCACAGTTTTGACGCTAAACGTGCGTTTCGTGCACCAAAACGCTTCTTTTGCACAGATTTGACGCTAAACGTGCGTTTCGTGCACCAAAACGCTTCTTTTGCACAGATTTGACGCTAAACGTGCGTTTCGTGCACCAAAACGCCGCTTTTGCAACAAAACGTGCGTTTCGTGCACCAAAACGCTGCCTTTGCACAGTTTTGACGCTAAACGTGCGTTTCGTGCACCAAAACGCTGCTTTTGCACAGTTTTGACGCTAAACATGCGTTTCGTGCACCAGAACGCTGCTTCTGCACAGTTTTGACGCTAAACGTGCGTTTCGTGCACCAAAACGCTGCTTTTGCACAGTTTTGACGCTAAACATGCGTTTCGTGCACCAGAACGCTGCTTCTGCACAGTTTTGACGCTAAACGTGCGTTTCGTGCACCAAAACGCTGCTTTTGCAACGAAACGTGCGCTTCGTGCACCGAATCGCCGCTTTTGCTCCGTTTTGGCAAGAAACGTGCGTTTCGTGCACCAGAACGCTGCTTCTGCACAGTTTTGACGCTAAACGTGCGTTTCGTGCACCAAAACGCCGCTTTTGCAACAAAACGTGCGTTTCGTGCACCAAAACGCTGCTTGTGCACAGTTTTGACGCTAAACGTGCGTTTCGTGCACCAAAACGCTGCTTTTGCACAGATTTGACGCTAAACGTGCGTTTCGTGCACCAAAACGCCGCTTTTGCAACGAAACGTGCGTTTCGCGCACCGAATCGCCGCTTTTGCTCCGTTTTGGCAAGAAACGTGCGTTTCGTGCACCAAAACGCTGCTTTTGCACAGTTTTGACGCTAAACGTGCGTTTCGTGCACCAAAACGCCGCTTTTGCAGCGAAACATGCGTTTCGTGCTCCATAACGCTGCTTTTGCACAGCTTTGACGCTAAACGTGCGTTTCGTGCACCAAAACGCCGCTTTTGCAACAAAACGTGCGTTTCGTGCACCAAAACGCTGCCTTTACACAGTTTTGACGCTAAACGTGCGTTTCGTGCACCAAAACACTGCTTTTGCACAGTTTTGACGCTAAACGTGCCTTTCGTGCACCAAAACGCTGCGTTTACACAGTTTTGACGCTAAACGTGCGTTTCGTGCACCAAAACGCCGCTTTTGCAACAAAACGTGCGTTTCGTGCACCAAAACGCCGCTTTTGCAACAAAACGTGCGTTTCGTGCACCAAAACGCCGCTTTTGCAACGAAACGTGCGTTTCGCGCACCGAATCGCCGCTTTTGCTCCGTTTTGGCAAGAAACGTGCGTTTCGTGCACCAAATCGCTGCTTTTGCACAGTTTTGACGCTAAACGTGCGTTTCGTGCACCAAAACGCTGCTTTTGCACAGTTTTAACGCTAAACGTGCGTTTCGTGCACCAAAACGCTGCTTTTGCACGGTTTTGACGCTAAACGTGCGTTTTGGGCACCAAAACGTCGCTTTTGCAACGAAACGTGCGTTTCGTGCACCAAAACGCTGCTTTTGCATAGATTTGACGCTAAACCTGCGTTTCGTGCACCAAAACGCCGCGTTTGCAACGAAACGTGCGTTTCGCGCACCGAATCGCCGCTTTTGCTCCGTTTTGGCAAGAAACGTGCGTTTCGTGCACCAAAACGCTGCTTTTGCACAGTTTTAACGCTAAACGTGCGTTTCGTGCACCAAAACGCTGCTTTTGCACAGTTTTGACGCTAAACGTGCGGTTCGTGCACCAAAACGCCGCTTTTGCAACGAAACGTGCGTTTCGTGCACCATAACGCTGCTTTTGCACAGCTTTGACGCTAAACGTGCGTTTCGTGCACCAAAACGCCGCTTTTGCAACAAAACGTGCGTTTCGTGCACCAAAACGCTGCTTTTGCACAGTTTTGACGCTAAACGTGCGTTTCGTGCACCAAAACGCTGCTTTTGCACAGTTTTAACGCTAAACGTGCGTTTCGTGCACCAAAACGCTGCTTTTGCACGGTTTTGACGCTAAACGTGCGTTTTGTGCACCAAAACGTCGCTTTTGCAACGAAACGTGCGTTTCGCGCACCGAATCGCCGCTTTTTCTCCGTTTTGGCAAGAAACGTGCGTTTCGTGCACCAAAACGCTGCTTTTGCAACGAAACGTGCGTTTCGTGCACCAAAGCGCTGCTTTTGCACAGTTTTGACGCTAAACATGCCTTTCGTGCACCAAAACGCCGCTTTTGCAACAAAACGTGCGGTTCGCGCACCAAAACGGTGCTTTTGCGCAGTTTTGAAGCTAAACGTGCGTTTCGTGCACCAAAACGCTGCTGCTGCACAGTTTTGACGCTAAACGTGCGTTTCGTGCACCAGAACGCTGCTTTTGCACAGTTTTGACGCTAAAAGTGCGTTTCGTGCACCAAAACGCTGCTTTTGCAACGAAACGTGCGTTTCGCGCACCGAATCGCCGCTTTTGCTCCGTTTTGGCAAGAAACGTGCGTTTCGTGCACCAAAACGCTGCTTTTGCACAGTCTTGACGCTAAACGTGCGTTTCGTGCACCAAAACGCTGCTTTTGCACAGTTTTGACGCTAAACGTTCGTTTCGTGCACCAAAACGCCGCTTTTGCAACGAAACGTGCGATTCGTGCACCAAAACGCTGCTTTTGCACAGTTTTAACGTTAAACGTGCGTTTCGTGCACCAAAACGCTGCTTTTGCACAGTTTTGACGCTAAACGTCCGTTTCGTGCACCAAAACGCCGCTTTTGCAACGAAACGTGCGTTTCGTGCACATAATGCTGCTTTTGCACAGTTTTGACGCTAAACGTACGTTTCGTGCACCAAAACGCCGCTTTTGCACAGTTTTGACGCTAAACGTGCGTTTCTTGGCCCAAAACGCAGCTTTTGCACAGTTTTGACGCTAAACGGGCGTTTCGTGCACCAAAACGCTGCTTTTGCACGGTTTTGACGCTAAACGTGCGTTGTGTGCACCAAAACGTCGCTTTTGCAACGAAACGTGCGTTTCGTGCACCAAAACGCTGCTTTTGCATAGATTTGACGCTAAACGTGCGTTTTGTGCACCAAAACGTCGCTTTTGCAACGAAACGTGCCTTTCGTGCACCAAAACGCTGCTTTTGCACAGTTTTGACGCTAACCGTGCGGTTCTTGCACCAAAACGCCGCTTTTGCAACGAAACGTGCGTTTCGTGCACCAAAACGCTGCTTTTGCACAGATTTGACGCTAAACGTGCGTTTCGTGCACCAAAACGCCGCTTTTGCAACGAAACGTGCGTTTCGCGCACCGAATCGCCGCTTTTGCTCCGTTTTGGCAAGAAACGTGCGTTTCGTGCACCAAATCGCTGCTTTTGCACAGTTTTGACGCTAAACGTGCGTTTCGTGCACCAAAACGCTGCTTTTGCACAGTTTTGAAGCTAAACGTGTGTTTCCTGCACCAAAACGCCGCTTTTGCATCGAAACGTGCGTTTCGTGCACCACAATGCTGCTTTTGCACAGTTTTGACGCTAAACGTGCGTTTCGTGCACCAAAACGCCGCTTTTGCAACGAAACGTGCGTCTCCTGCACCAAAACGCCGCTTTTGCAGCGAAACGTGCGTTTCGTGCACCAAAACGCTGCTTTTGCACAGTTTTGTTGCTAAACGTGCGTTTCGTGCACTAAAACGCCGCTTATGCAAAGAAACGTGCGTTTCGCGCACCGAATCGCCGCTTTTGCTTCGTTTTGGCAAGAAGCGTGCGTTTCGTGCACCAGAACGCTGCTTTTGCATAGATTTGACGCTAAACGTGCGTTTCGTGCACCAAAACGCCGCTTTTGCAACGAAACGTGCGTTTCGTGCACCAAAACGCTGCCTTTGCACAGTTTTGACGCTAAACGTGCGTTTCGTGCACCAAAACGCTGCTTTTGCACAGTTTTGACGCTAAACGTGCGTTTCGTGCACCAGAACGCTGCTTCTGCTCAGTTTTGACGCTAAACGTGCGTTTCGTGCACCAAAACGCTGCTTTTGCAACGAAACGTGCGTTTCGTGCACCGAATCGCCGCTTTTGCTCCGTTTTGGCAAGAAACGTGCGTTTCGTGCACCAAAACGCTGCTTTTGCACAGTTTTGACGCTAAACGTGCGGTTCGTGCACCAAAACGCCGCTTTTGCAACGAAACGTGCGTTTCGTGCACCAAAACGCTGCTTTTGCACAGTTTTGACGCTAAACGTGCGTTTCGTGCACCAAAACGCTTCTTTTGCACAGATTTGACGCTAAACGTGCGTTTCGTGCACCAAAACGCTTCTTTTGCACAGATTTGACGCTAAACGTGCGTTTCGTGCACCAAAACGCCGCTTTTGCAACGAAACGTGCGTTTCGCGCACCGAATCGCCGCTTTTGCTCCGTTTTGGCAAGAAACGTGCGTTTCGTGCACCAGAACGCTGCTTCTGCACAGTTTTGACGCTAAACGTGCGTTTCGTGCACCAAAACGCCGCTTTTGCAACAAAACGTGCGTTTCGTGCACCAAAACGCTGCCTTTGCACAGTTTTGACGCTAAACGTGCGTTTCGTGCACCAAAACGCTGCTTTTGCACAGTTTTGACGCTAAACATGCGTTTCGTGCACCAGAACGCTGCTTCTGCACAGTTTTGACGCTAAACGTGCGTTTCGTGCACCTAAACGCCGCTTTTGCAACAAAACGTGCGTTTCGTGCACCAAAACGCTGCCTTTGCACAGTTTTGACGCTAAACGTGCGTTTCGTGCACCAAAACGCTGCTTTTGCACAGATTTGACGCTAAACGTGCGTTTCGTGCACCAAAACGCCGCTTTTGCAACGAAACGTGCGTTTCGCGCACCGAATCGCCGCTTTTGCTCCGTTTTGGCAAGAAACGTGCGTTTCGTGCACCAAAACGCTGCTTTTGCACAGTTTTGACGCTAAACGTGCGTTTCGTGCACCAAAACGCCGCTTTTGCAACGAAACATGCGTTTCGTGCTCCATAACGCTGCTTTTGCACAGCTTTGACGCTAAACGTGCGTTTCGTGCACCAAAACGCCGCTTTTGCAACAAAACGTGCGTTTCGTGCACCAAAACGCTGCCTTTGCACAGTTTTGAAGCTAAACGTGCGTTTCGTGCACCAAAACGCTGCTTTTGCACAGTTTTGACGCTAAACGTGCCTTTCGTGCACCAAAACGCTGCGTTTACACAGTTTTGACGCTAAACGTGCGTTTCGTGCACCAAAACGCCGCTTTTGCAACAAAACGTGCGTTTCGTGCACCAAAACGCCGCTTTTGCAACAAAACGTGCGTTTCGTGCACCAAAACGCTGCTTTTGCACAGTTTTGACGCTAAACGTGCGTTTCGTGCACCAAAACGCTTCTTTTGCACAGATTTGACGCTAAACGTGCGTTTCGTGCACCAAAACGCCGCTTTTGCAACGAAACGTGCGTTTCGGGCACCGAATCGCCGCTTTTGCTCCGTTTTGGCAAGAAACGTGCGTTTCATGCACCAAATCGCTGCTTTTGCACAGTTTTGACGCTAAACGTGCGTTTCGTGCACCAAAACGCTGCTTTTGCACAGTTTTAACGCTAAACGTGCGTTTCGTGCACCAAAACGCTGCTTTTGCACGGTTTTGACGCTAAACGTGCGTTTTGTGCACCAAAACGCCGCTTTTGCTCCGTTTTGGCAAGAAACGTGCGTTTCGTGCACCAAAACGCTGCTTTTGCACAGTTTTGACGCTAAACGTGCGTTTCGTGCACCAAAACGCCGCTTTTGCAACGAAACGTCCGTTTCGTGCACCATAACGCTGCTTTTGCACAGCTTTGACGCTAAACGTGCGTTTCGTGCACCAAAACGCCGCTTTTGCAACAAAACGTGCGTTTCGTGCACCAAAACGCTGCTTTTGCACAGTTTTGACGCTAAACGTGCGTTTCGTGCACCAAAACGCTTCTTTTGCACAGATTTGACGCTAAACGTGCGTTTCGTGCACCAAAACGCTTCTTTTGCACAGATTTGACGCAAAACGTGCGTTTCGTGCACCAAAACGCCGCTTTTGCAACGAAACGTGCGTTTCGCGCACCGAATCGCCGCTTTTGCTCCGTTTTGGCAAGAAACGTGCGTTTCGTGCACGAAATCGCTGCTTTTGCACAGTTTTGACGCTAAACGTGCGTTTCGTGCACCAAAACGCTGCTTTTGCACAGTTTTAACGCTAGACGTGCGTTTCGTGCACCAAAACGCTGCTTTTGCACGGTTTTGACGCTAAACGTGCGTTTTGGGCACCAAAACGTCGCTTTTGCAACGAAACGTGCGTTTCGTGCACCAAAACGCTGCTTTTGCACAGTTTTGACGCTAAACGTGCGTTTCGTGCACCAAAACGCCACGTTTGCAACGAAACGTGCGTTTCGCGCACCGAATCGCCGCTTTTGCTCCGTTTTGGCAAGAAACGTGCGTTTCGTGCACCAAAACGCTGCTTTTGCACAGTTTTAACGCTAAACGTGCGTTTCGTGCACCAAAACGCTGCTTTTGCACAGTTTTGACGCTAAACGTGCGGTTCGTGCACCAAAACGCCGCTTTTGCAACGAAACGTGCGTTTCGTGCACCATAACGCTGCTTTTGCACAGCTTTGACGCTAAACGAGCGGTTCGTGCACCAAAACGCCGCATTTGCAACGAAACGTGCGTTTCGTGCACCAAAACGCTTCTTTTGCACAGATTTGACGCTAAACGTGCGTTTCGTGCACCAAAATGCCGCTTTTGCAACAAAACGTGCGTTTCGCGCACCGAATCGCCGCTTTTGCTCCGTTTTGGCAAGAAACGTGCGTTTCGTGCACCAAATCGCTGCTTTTGCACAGTTTTGACGCTAAACGTGCGTTTCGTGCACCAAAACGCTGCTTTTGCACAGATTTGACGCTAAACGTGCGTTTCGTGCACCAAAACGCCGCTTTTGCAACGAAACGTGCGTTTCGCGCACCGAATCGCCGCTTTTGCTCCGTTTTGGCAAGAAACGTGCGTTTCGTGCACCAAATCGCTGCTTTTGCACAGTTTTGACGCTAAACGTGCGTTTCGTGCACCAAAACGCTGCTTTTGCACAGTTTTGAAGCTAAACGTGTGTTTCCCGCACCAAAACGCCGCTTTTGCATCGAAACGTGCGTTTCGTGCACCACAATGCTGCTTTTGCACAGTTTTGACGCTAAACGTGCGTTTCGTGCACCAAAACGCCGCTTTTGCAACGAAACGTGCGTCTCCTGCACCAAAACGCCGCTTTTGCAGCGAAACGTGCGTTTCGTGCACCAAAACGCTGCTTTTGCACAGTTTTGTTGCTAAACGTGCGTTTCGTTCAACAGAACGCTGCTTTTGCACAGTTTTGATGCTAAACGTGCTTTTCGTGCACCAAAACGCTGCTTTTGCACAGTTTTGTTGCAAAACGTGCGTTTCGTTCAACAAAACGCTGCTTTTGCACAGTTTTGATGCTAAACGTGCTTTTCGTGCACCAAAACGCTGCTTTTGCACCGAAACGTGCGTTTCGTGCACCAAAACGCTGGTTTTGCACAGATTTGACGCTAAACGTGCGTTTCTTGCACCAAAACGCTGCTTTTGCACGGTTTTGACGCTAAACGTGCGTTTTGTGCACCAAAACGTCGCTTTTGCAACGAAACGTGCGTTTCGCGCACCGAATCGCCGCTTTTTCTCCGTTTTGGCAAGAAACGTGCGTTTCGTGCACCAAAACGCTGCTTTTGCAACGAAACGTGCGTTTCGTGCACCAAAGCGCTGCTTTTGCACAGTTTTGACGCTAAACATGCGTTTCGTGCACCAAAACGCCGCTTTTGCAACGAAACGTGCGTTTCGCGCACCGAATCGCCGCTTTTGCTCCGTTTTGGCAAGAAACGTGCGTTTCGTGCACCAAAACGCTGCTTTTGCACAGTCTTGACGCTAAACGTGCGTTTCGTGCACCAAAACGCTGCTTTTGCACAGTTTTGACGCTAAACGTTCGTTTCGTGCACCAAAACGCCGCTTTTGCAACGAAACGTGCGATTCGTGCACCAAAACGCTGCTTTTGCACAGTTTTAACGTTAAACGTGCGTTTCGTGCACCAAAACGCTGCTTTTGCACAGTTTTGACGCTAAACGTCCGTTTCGTGCACCAAAACGCCGCTTTTGCAACGAAACGTGCGTTTCGTGCACATAATGCTGCTTTTGCACAGTTTTGACGCTAAACGTACGTTTCGTGCACCAAAACGCCGCTTTTGCACAGTTTTGACGCTAAACGTGCGTTTCTTGGCCCAAAACGCAGCTTTTGCACAGTTTTGACGCTAAACGGGCGTTTCGTGCACCAAAACGCTGCTTTTGCACGGTTTTGACGCTAAACGTGCGTTGTGTGCACCAAAACGTCGCTTTTGCAACGAAACGTGCGTTTCGTGCACCAAAACGCTGCTTTTGCATAGATTTGACGCTAAACGTGCGTTTTGTGCACCAAAACGTCGTTTTTGCAACGAAACGTGCCTTTCGTGCACCAAAACGCTGCTTTTGCACAGTTTTGACGCTAACCGTGCGGTTCTTGCACCAAAACGCCGCTTTTGCAACGAAACGTGCGTTTCGTGCACCATAACGCTGCTTTTGCACAGCTTTGACGCTAAACGTGCGTTTCGTGCCCCAAAACGCCGCTTTTGCAACAAAACGTGCGTTTCGAGCACCAATACGCTGCTTTTGCACAGTTTTGACGCTAAACGTGCGTTTCGTGCACCAAAACGCTTCTTTTGCACAGATTTGACGCTAAACGTGCGTTTCGTGCACCAAAACGCCGCTTTTGCAACGAAACGTACGTTTCGCGCACCGAATCGCCGCTTTTGCTCCGTTTTGGCAAGAAACGTGCGTTTCGTGCACCAAATCGCTGCTTTTGCACAGTTTTGACGCTAAACGTGCGTTTCGTGCACCAAAACGCTGCTTTTGCACAGATTTGACGCTAAACGTGCGTTTCGTGCACCAAAACGCCGCTTTTGCAACGAAACGTGCGTTTCGCGCACCGAATCGCCGCTTTTGCTCCGTTTTGGCAAGAAACGTGCGTTTCGTGCACCAAATCGCTGCTTTTGCACAGTTTTGACGCTAAACGTGCGTTTCGTGCACCAAAACGCTGCTTTTGCACAGTTTTGAAGCTAAACGTGTGTTTCCTGCACCAAAACGCCGCTTTTGCATCGAAACGTGCGTTTCGTGCACCACAATGCTGCTTTTGCACAGTTTTGACGCTAAACGTGCGTTTCGTGCACCAAAACGCCGCTTTTGCAACGAAACGTGCGTCTCCTGCACCAAAACGCCGCTTTTGCAGCGAAACGTGCGTTTCGTGCACCAAAACGCTGCTTTTGCACAGTTTTGTTGCTAAACGTGCGTTTCGTTCAACAGAACGCTGCTTTTGCACAGTTTTGATGCTAAACGTGCTTTTCGTGCACCAAAACGCTGCTTTTGCACCGTTTTGGCGCTAAACGTGCGTTTCGTGCACTAAAACGCCGCTTATGCAAAGAAACGTGCGTTTCGCGCACCGAATCGCCGCTTTTGCTTCGTTTTGGCAAGAAGCGTGCGTTTCGTGCACCAGAACGCTGCTTTTGCATAGATTTGACGCTAAACGTGCGTTTCGTGCACCAAAACGCCGCTTTTGCAACGAAACGTGCGTTTCGTGCACCAAAACGCTGCTTTTGCAACGAAACGTGCGTTTCGTGCACCGAATCGCCGCTTTTGCTCCGTTTTGGCAAGAAACGTGCGTTTCGTGCACCAGAACGCTGCCTTTGCACAGTTTTGACGCTAAACGTGCGTTTCGTGCACCAAAACGCTGCTTTTGCACAGTTTTGACGCTAAACATGCGTTTCGTGCACCAGAACGCTGCTTCTGCACAGTTTTGACGCTAAACATGCGTTTCGTGCACCAGAACGCTGCTTTTGCAACGAAACGTGCGTTTCGTGCACCGAATCGCCGCTTTTGCTCCGTTTTGGCAAGAAACGTGCGTTTCGTGCACCAGAACGCTGCTTCTGCACAGTTTTGACGCTAAACGTGCGTTTCGTGCACCAAAACGCCGCTTTTGCAACAAAACGTGCGTTTCGTGCACCAAAACGCTGCTTGTGCACAGTTTTGACGCTAAACGTGCGTTTCGTGCACCAAAACGCTGCTTTTGCACAGATTTGACGCTAAACGTGCGTTTCGTGCACCAAAACGCCGCTTTTGCAACGAAACGTGCGTTTCGCGCACCGAATCGCCGCTTTTGCTCCGTTTTGGCAAGAAACGTGCGTTTCGTGCACCAAAACGCTGCTTTTGCACAGTTTTGACGCTAAACGTGCGTTTCGTGCACCAAAACGCTTCTTTTGCACAGATTTGACGCAAAACGTGCGTTTCGTGCACCAAAACGCCGCTTTTGCAACGAAACGTGCGTTTCGCGCACCGAATCGCCGCTTTTGCTCCGTTTTGGCAAGTAACGTGCGTTTCGTGCACCAAATCGCTGCTTTTGCACAGTTTTGACGCTAAACGTGCGTTTCGTGCACCAAAACGCTGCTTTTGCACAGTTTTAACGCTAAACGTGCGTTTCGTGCACCAAAACGCTGCTTTTGCACGGTTTTGGCGCTAAACGTGCGTTTTGGGCACCAAAACGTCGCTTTTGCAACGAAACGTGCGTTTCGTGCACCAAAACGCTGCTTTTGCATAGATTTGACGCTAAACCTGCGTTTCGTGCACCAAAACGCCGCGTTTGCAACGAAACGTGCGTTTCGCGCACCGAATCGCCGCTTTAGCTCCGTTTTGGCAAGAAACGTGCGTTTCGTGCACCAAAACGCTGCTTTTGCACAGTTTTAACGCTAAACGTGCGTTTCGTGCACCAAAACGCTGCTTTTGCACAGTTTTGACGCTAAACGTGCGGTTCGTGCACCAAAACGCCGCTTTTGCAACGAAACGTGCGTTTCGTGCACCATAACGCTGCTTTTGCACAGCTTTGACGCTAAACGTGCGTTTCGTGCACCAAAACGCCGCTTTTGCAACAAAACGTGCGTTTCGTGCACCAAAACGCTGCTTTTGCACAGTTTTGACGCTAAACGTGCGTTTCGTGCACCAAAACGCTGCTTTTGCACAGTTTTAACGCTAAACGTGCGTTTCGTGCACCAAAACGCTGCTTTTGCACGGTTTTGACGCTAAACGTGCGTTTTGTGCACCAAAACGTCGCTTTTGCAACGAAACGTGCGTTTCGCGCACCGAATCGCCGCTTTTTCTCCGTTTTGGCAAGAAACGTGCGTTTCGTGCACCAAATCGCTGCTTTTGCACAGTTTTGACGCTAAACGTGCGTTTCGTGCACCAAAACGCTGCTTTTGCACAGTTTTGACGCTAAACGTGCGGTTCGTGCACCAAAACGCCGCTTTTGCAACGAAACGTGCGTTTCGTGCACCAAAACGCTTCTTTTGCACAGATTTGACGCTAAACGTGCGTTTCGTGCACCAAAACGCCGCTTTTGCAACAAAACGTGCGTTTCGCGCACCGAATCGCCGCTTTTGCTCCGTTTTGGCAAGAAACGTGCGTTTCGTGCACCAAATCGCTGCTTTTGCACAGTTTTGACGCTAAACGTGCGTTTCGTGCACCAAAACGCTGCTTTTGCACAGTTTTAACGCTAAACGTTCGTTTCGTGCACCAAAACGCTGCTTTTGCACAGTTTTGACGCTAAACGTGCGTTTCGTGCACCAAAACGCCGCTTTTGCAACGAAACGTGCGTTTCGTGCACCAAAACGCTGCTTTTGCACAGTTTTGTCGCTAAACGCGCTTTTGGTGCACCAAAACGCCGCTTTTGCAACAAAACGTGCGTTTCGTGCACCAAAACGCTGCTTTTGCAACGAAACGTGCGTTTCGTGCACCAAAACGCTGGTTTTGCACAGATTTGACGCTAAACGTGCGTTTCGTGCACCAAAACGCTGCTTTTGCACGGTTTTGACGCTAAACGTGCGTTTTGTGCACCAAAACGTCGCTTTTGCAACGAAACGTGCGTTTCGCGCACCGAATCGCCGCTTCTTCTCCGTTTTGGCAAGAAACGTGCGTTTCGTGCACCAAAACGCTGCTTTTGCAACGAAACGTGCGTTTCGTGCACCAAAGCGCTGCTTTTGCACAGTTTTAACGCTAAACGTGCGTTTCGTGCACCAAAACGCTGCTTTTGCACAGTTTTGACGCTAAACGTGCGGTTCGTGCACCAAAACGCCGCTTTTGCAACGAAACGTGCGTTTCGTGCACCATAACGCTGCTTTTGCACAGCTTTGACGCTAAACGTGCGTTTCGTGCACCAAAACGCTGCTTTTGCACAGTTTTGACGCTAAACGTGCGTTTCGTGCACCAGAACGCTGCTTCTGCTCAGTTTTGACGCTAAACGTGCGTTTCGTGCACCAAAACGCTGCTTTTGCAACGAAACGTGCGTTTCGTGCACCGAATCGCCGCTTTTGCTCCGTTTTGGCAAGAAACGTGCGTTTCGAGCACCAAAACGCTGCCTTTGCACAGTTTTGACGCTAAACGTGCGTTTCGTGCACCAAAACGCCGCTTTTGCAACGAAACGTGCGTCTCCTGCACCAAAACGCCGCTTTTGCAGCGAAACGTGCGTTTCGTGCACCAAAACGCTGCTTTTGCACAGTTTTGTTGCTAAACGTGCGTTTCGTTCAACAGAACGCTGCTTTTGCACAGTTTTGATGCTAAACGTGCTTTTCGTGCACCAAAACGCTGCTTTTGCACAGTTTTGGCGCTAAACGTGCGTTTCGTGCACTAAAACGCCGCTTATGCAAAGAAACGTGCGTTTCGCGCACCGAATCGCCGCTTTTGCTTCGTTTTGGCAAGAAGCGTGCGTTTCGTGCACCAGAACGCTGCTTTTGCATAGATTTGACGCTAAACGTGCGTTTCGTGCACCAAAACGCCGCTTTTGCAACGAAACGTGCGTTTCGTGCACCAAAACGCTGCCTTTGCACAGTTTTGACGCTAAACGTGCGTTTCGTGCACCAAAACGCTGCTTTTGCACAGTTTTGACGCTAAACGTGCGTTTCGTGCACCAGAACGCTGCTTCTGCTCAGTTTTGACGCTAAACGTGCGTTTCGTGCACCAAAACGCTGCTTTTGCAACGAAACGTGCGTTTCGTGCACCGAATCGCCGCTTTTGCTCCGTTTTGGCAAGAAACGTGCGTTTCGTGCACCAGAACGCTGCTTCTGCACAGTTTTGACACTAAACGTGCGTTTCGTGCACCAAAACGCCGCTTTTGCAACAAAACGTGCGTTTCGTGCACCAAAACGCTGCTTGTGCACAGTTTTGACGCTAAACGTGCGTTTCGTGCACCAAAACGCTGCTTTTGCACAGTTTTGACGCTAAACGTGCGTTTCGTGCACCAAAACGCCGCTTTTGCAACGAAACGTCCGTTTCGTGCACCATAACGCTGCTTTTGCACAGCTTTGACGCTAAACGTGCGTTTCGTGCACCAAAACGCCGCTTTTGCAACAAAACGTGCGTTTCGTGCACCAAAACGCTGCTTTTGCACAGTTTTGACGCTAAACGTGCGTTTCGTGCACCAAAACGCTTCTTTTGCACAGATTTGATGCTAAACGTGCGTTTCGTGCACCAAAACGCTTCTTTTGCACAGATTTGACGCAAAACGTGCGTTTCGTGCACCAAAACGCCGCTTTTGCAACGAAACGTGCGTTTCGCGCACCGAATCGCCGCTTTTGCTCCGTTTTGGCAAGAAACGTGCGTTTCGTGCACCAAATCGCTGCTTTTGCACAGTTTTGACGCTAAACGTGCGTTTCGTGCACCAAAACGCTGCTTTTGCACAGTTTTAACGCTAAACGTGCGTTTCGTGCACCAAAACGCTGCTTTTGCACGGTTTTGACGCTAAACGTGCGTTTTGGGCACCAAAACGTCGCTTTTGCAACGAAACGTGCGTTTCGTGCACCAAAACGCTGCTTTTTGCATAGATTTGACGCTAAACCTGCGTTTCGTGCACCAAAACGCCGCGTTTGCAACGAAACGTGCGTTTCGCGCACCGAATCGCCGCTTTTGCTCCGTTTTGGCAAGAAACGTGCGTTTCGTGCACCAAAACGCTGCTTTTGCACAGTTTTAACGCTAAACGTGCGTTTCGTGCACCAAAACGCTGCTTTTGCACAGTTTTGACGCTAAACGTGCGGTTCGTGCACCAAAACGCCGCTTTTGCAACGAAACGTGCGTTTCGTGCACCATAACGCTGCTTTTGCACAGCTTTGACGCTAAACGTGCGTTTCGTGCACCAAAACGCCGCTTTTGCAACAAAACGTGCGTTTCGTGCACCAAAACGCTGCTTTTGCACAGTTTTGACGCTAAACGTGCGTTTCGTGCACCAAAACGCTGCTTTTGCACAGTTTTAACGCTAAACGTGCGTTTCGTGCACCAAAACGCTGCTTTTGCACGGTTTTGACGCTAAACGTGCGTTTTGTGCACCAAAACGTCGCTTTTGCAACGAAACGTGCGTTTCGCGCACCGAATCGCCGCTTTTTCTCCGTTTTGGCAAGAAACGTGCGTTTCGTGCACCAAATCGCTGCTTTTGCACAGTTTTGACGCTAAACGTGCGTTTCGTGCACCAAAACGCTGCTTTTGCACAGTTTTGACGCTAAACGTGCGGTTCGTGCACCAAAACGCCGCTTTTGCAACGAAACGTGCGTTTCGTGCACCAAAACGCTTCTTTTGCACAGATTTGAAGCTAAACGTGCGTTTCGTGCACCAAAACGCCGCTTTTGCAACAAAACGTGCGTTTCGCGCACCGAATCGCCGCTTTTGCTCCGTTTTGGCAAGAAACGTGCGTTTCGTGCACCAAATCGCTGCTTTTGCACAGTTTTGACGCTAAACGTGCGTTTCGTGCACCAAAACGCTGCTTTTGCACAGTTTTAACGCTAAACGTGCGTTTCGTGCACCAAAACGCTGCTTTTGCACAGTTTTGATGCTGTACGTGCGTTTCGTGCACTAAAACGCTGCTTTTGCACAGTTTTGACGCTAAACGTGCCTTTCGTGCACCAAAACGCTGCGTTTACACAGTTTTGACGCTAAACGTGCGTTTCGTGCACCAAAACGCCGCTTTTGCAACAAAACGTGCGTTTCGTGCACCAGAACGCTGCCTTTGCACAGTTTTGACGCTAAACGTGCTTTTCGTGCACCACAACGCTGCTTTTGCACAGTTTTGGCGCTAAACGTGCGTTTCGTGCACCAGAACGCTGCTTCTGCACAGTTTTGACGCTAAACGTGCGTTTCGTGCACCAAAACGCTGCTTTTGCAACGAAACGTGCGTTTCGTGCACCGAATCGCCGCTTTTGCTCCGTTTTGGCAAGAAACGTGCGTTTCGTGCACCAAAACGCTGCTTTTGCACAGTTTTGTCGCTAAACGCGCTTTTGGTGCACCAAAACGCCGCTTTGGCAACAAAACGTGCGTTTCGTGCACCAAAACGCCGCTTTTGCAACGAAACGTGCGTTTCGTGCACCAAAACGCTGCTTTTGCACAGTTTTGTCGCTAAACGCGCTTTTGGTGCACCAAAACGCCGCTTTTGCAACAAAACGTGCGTTTCGTGCACCAAAACGCTGCTTTTGCAACGAAACGTGCGTTTCGTGCACCAAAACGCTGGTTTTGCACAGATTTGACGCTAAACGTGCGTTTCGTGCACCAAAACGCTGCTTTTGCACGGTTTTGACGCTAAACGTGCGTTTTGTGCACCAAAACGTCGCTTTTGCAACGAAACGTGCGTTTCGCGCACCGAATCGCCGCTTCTTCTCCGTTTTGGCAAGAAACGTGCGTTTCGTGCACCAAAACGCTGCTTTTGCAACGAAACGTGCGTTTCGTGCACCAAAGCGCTGCTTTTGCACAGTTTTAACGCTAAACGTGCGTTTCGTGCACCAAAACGCTGCTTTTGCACAGTTTTGACGCTAAACGTGCGGTTCGTGCACCAAAACGCCGCTTTTGCAACGAAACGTGCGTTTCGTGCACCATAACGCTGCTTTTGCACAGCTTTGACGCTAAACGTGCGTTTCGTGCACCAAAACGCCGCTTTTGCAACAAAACGTGCGTTTCGTGCACCAAAACGCTGCTTTTGCACAGTTTTGACGCTAAACGTGCGTTTCGTGCACCAAAACGCTGCTTTTGCACAGTTTTAACGCTAAACGTGCGTTTCGTGCACCAAAACGCTGCTTTTGCACGGTTTTGACGCTAAACGTGCGTTTTGTGCACCAAAACGTCGCTTTTGCAACGAAACGTGCGTTTCGCGCACCGAATCGCCGCTTTTTCTCCGTTTTGGCAAGAAACGTGCGTTTCGTGCACCAAATCGCTGCTTTTGCACAGTTTTGACGCTAAACGTGCGTTTCGTGCACCAAAACGCTGCTTTTGCACAGTTTTGACGCTAAACGTGCGGTTCGTGCACCAAAACGCCGCTTTTGCAACGAAACGTGCGTTTCGTGCACCAAAACGCTTCTTTTGCACAGATTTGACGCTAAACGTGCGTTTCGTGCACCAAAACGCCGCTTTTGCAACAAAACGTGCGTTTCGCGCACCGAATCGCCGCTTTTGCTCCGTTTTGGCAAGAAACGTGCGTTTCGTGCACCAAATCGCTGCTTTTGCACAGTTTTGACGCTAAACGTGCGTTTCGTGCACCAAAACGCTGCTTTTGCACAGTTTTAACGCTAAACGTTCGTTTCGTGCACCAAAACGCTGCTTTTGCACAGTTTTGACGCTAAACGTGCGTTTCGTGCACCAAAACGCCGCTTTTGCAACGAAACGTGCGTTTCGTGCACCAAAACGCTGCTTTTGCACAGTTTTGTCGCTAAACGCGCTTTTGGTGCACCAAAACGCCGCTTTTGCAACAAAACGTGCGTTTCGTGCACCAAAACGCTGCTTTTGCAACGAAACGTGCGTTTCGTGCACCAAAACGCTGGTTTTGCACAGATTTGACGCTAAACGTGCGTTTCGTGCACCAAAACGCTGCTTTTGCACGGTTTTGACGCTAAACGTGCGTTTTGTGCACCAAAACGTCGCTTTTGCAACGAAACGTGCGTTTCGCGCACCGAATCGCCGCTTCTTCTCCGTTTTGGCAAGAAACGTGCGTTTCGTGCACCAAAACGCTGCTTTTGCAACGAAACGTGCGTTTCGTGCACCAAAGCGCTGCTTTTGCACAGTTTTAACGCTAAACGTGCGTTTCGTGCACCAAAACGCTGCTTTTGCACAGTTTTGACGCTAAACGTGCGGTTCGTGCACCAAAACGCCGCTTTTGCAACGAAACGTGCGTTTCGTGCACCATAACGCTGCTTTTGCACAGCTTTGACGCTAAACGTGCGTTTCGTGCACCAAAACGCTGCTTTTGCACAGTTTTGACGCTAAACGTGCGTTTCGTGCACCAGAACGCTGCTTCTGCTCAGTTTTGACGCTAAACGTGCGTTTCGTGCACCAAAACGCTGCTTTTGCAACGAAACGTGCGTTTCGTGCACCGAATCGCCGCTTTTGCTCCGTTTTGGCAAGAAACGTGCGTTTCGAGCACCAAAACGCTGCCTTTGCACAGTTTTGACGCTAAACGTGCGTTTCGTGCACCAAAACGCCGCTTTTGCAACGAAACGTGCGTCTCCTGCACCAAAACGCCGCTTTTGCAGCGAAACGTGCGTTTCGTGCACCAAAACGCTGCTTTTGCACAGTTTTGTTGCTAAACGTGCGTTTCGTTCAACAGAACGCTGCTTTTGCACAGTTTTGATGCTAAACGTGCTTTTCGTGCACCAAAACGCTGCTTTTGCACAGTTTTGGCGCTAAACGTGCGTTTCGTGCACTAAAACGCCGCTTATGCAAAGAAACGTGCGTTTCGCGCACCGAATCGCCGCTTTTGCTTCGTTTTGGCAAGAAGCGTGCGTTTCGTGCACCAGAACGCTGCTTTTGCATAGATTTGACGCTAAACGTGCGTTTCGTGCACCAAAACGCCGCTTTTGCAACGAAACGTGCGTTTCGTGCACCAAAACGCTGCCTTTGCACAGTTTTGACGCTAAACGTGCGTTTCGTGCACCAAAACGCCGCTTTTGCAACGAAACGTGCGTTTCGTGCACCAAAACGCTGCTTTTGCACAGTTTTGTCGCTAAACGCGCTTTTGGTGCACCAAAACGCCGCTTTTGCAACAAAACGTGCGTTTCGTGCACCAAAACGCTGCTTTTGCAACGAAACGTGCGTTTCGTGCACCAAAACGCTGGTTTTGCACAGATTTGACGCTAAACGTGCGTTTCGTGCACCAAAACGCTGCTTTTGCACGGTTTTGACGCTAAACGTGCGTTTTGTGCACCAAAACGTCGCTTTTGCAACGAAACGTGCGTTTCGCGCACCGAATCGCCGCTTCTTCTCCGTTTTGGCAAGAAACGTGCGTTTCGTGCACCAAAACGCTGCTTTTGCAACGAAACGTGCGTTTCGTGCACCAAAGCGCTGCTTTTGCACAGTTTTAACGCTAAACGTGCGTTTCGTGCACCAAAACGCTGCTTTTGCACAGTTTTGACGCTAAACGTGCGGTTCGTGCACCAAAACGCCGCTTTTGCAACGAAACGTGCGTTTCGTGCACCATAACGCTGCTTTTGCACAGCTTTGACGCTAAACGTGCGTTTCGTGCACCAAAACGCTGCTTTTGCACAGTTTTGACGCTAAACGTGCGTTTCGTGCACCAGAACGCTGCTTCTGCTCAGTTTTGACGCTAAACGTGCGTTTCGTGCACCAAAACGCTGCTTTTGCAACGAAACGTGCGTTTCGTGCACCGAATCGCCGCTTTTGCTCCGTTTTGGCAAGAAACGTGCGTTTCGAGCACCAAAACGCTGCCTTTGCACAGTTTTGACGCTAAACGTGCGTTTCGTGCACCAAAACGCCGCTTTTGCAACAAAACGTGCGTTTCGTGCACCAAAACGCCGCTTTTGCAACAAAACGTGCGTTTCGTGCACCAAAACGCTGCTTTTGCACAGTTTTGACGCTAAACGTGCGTTTCGTGCACCAAAACTCTTCTTTTGCACAGATTTGACGCTAAACGTGCGTTTCGTGCACCAAAACGCCGCTTTTGCAACGAAACGTGCGTTTCGGGCACCGAATCGCCGCTTTTGCTCCGTTTTGGCAAGAAACGTGCGTTTCATGCACCAAATCGCTGCTTTTGCACAGTTTTGACGCTAAACGTGCGTTTCGTGCACCAAAACGCTGCTTTTGCGCAGTTTTAACGCTAAACGTGCGTTTCGTGCACCAGAACGCTGCTTTTGCAACGAAACGTGCGTTTCGTGCACCGAATCGCCGCTTTTGCTCCGTTTTGGCAAGAAACGTGCGTTTCGTGCACCAGAACGCTGCTTCTGCACAGTTTTGACGCTAAACGTGCGTTTCGTGCACCAAAACGCCGCTTTTGCAACAAAACGTGCGTTTCGTGCACCAAAACGCTGCTTGTGCACAGTTTTGACGCTAAACGTGCGTTTCGTGCACCAAAACGCTGCTTTTGCACAGATTTGACGCTAAACGTGCGTTTCGTGCACCAAAACGCCGCTTTTGCAACGAAACGTGCGTTTCGCGCACCGAATCGCCGCTTTTGCTCCGTTTTGGCAAGAAACGTGCGTTTCGTGCACCAAAACGCTGCTTTTGCACAGTTTTGACGCTAAACGTGCGTTTCGTGCACCAAAACGCTTCTTTTGCACAGATTTGACGCAAAACGTGCGTTTCGTGCACCAAAACGCCGCTTTTGCAACGAAACGTGCGTTTCGCGCACCGAATCGCCGCTTTTGCTCCGTTTTGGCAAGAAACGTGCGTTTCGTGCACCAAATCGCTGCTTTTGCACAGTTTTGACGCTAAACGTGCGTTTCGTGCACCAAAACGCTGCTTTTGCACAGTTTTAACGCTAAACGTGCGTTTCGTGCACCAAAACGCTGCTTTTGCACGGTTTTGGCGCTAAACGTGCGTTTTGGGCACCAAAACGTCGCTTTTGCAACGAAACGTGCGTTTCGTGCACCAAAACGCTGCTTTTGCATAGATTTGACGCTAAACCTGCGTTTCGTGCACCAAAACGCCGCGTTTGCAACGAAACGTGCGTTTCGCGCACCGAATCGCCGCTTTAGCTCCGTTTTGGCAAGAAACGTGCGTTTCGTGCACCAAAACGCTGCTTTTGCACAGTTTTAACGCTAAACGTGCGTTTCGTGCACCAAAACGCTGCTTTTGCACAGTTTTGACGCTAAACGTGCGGTTCGTGCACCAAAACGCCGCTTTTGCAACGAAACGTGCGTTTCGTGCACCATAACGCTGCTTTTGCACAGCTTTGACGCTAAACGTGCGTTTCGTGCACCAAAACGCCGCTTTTGCAACAAAACGTGCGTTTCGTGCACCAAAACGCTGCTTTTGCACAGTTTTGACGCTAAACGTGCGTTTCGTGCACCAAAACGCTGCTTTTGCACAGTTTTAACGCTAAACGTGCGTTTCGTGCACCAAAACGCTGCTTTTGCACGGTTTTGACGCTAAACGTGCGTTTTGTGCACCAAAACGTCGCTTTTGCAACGAAACGTGCGTTTCGCGCACCGAATCGCCGCTTTTTCTCCGTTTTGGCAAGAAACGTGCGTTTCGTGCACCAAATCGCTGCTTTTGCACAGTTTTGACGCTAAACGTGCGTTTCGTGCACCAAAACGCTGCTTTTGCACAGTTTTGACGCTAAACGTGCGGTTCGTGCACCAAAACGCCGCTTTTGCAACGAAACGTGCGTTTCGTGCACCAAAACGCTTCTTTTGCACAGATTTGACGCTAAACGTGCGTTTCGTGCACCAAAACGCCGCTTTTGCAACAAAACGTGCGTTTCGCGCACCGAATCGCCGCTTTTGCTCCGTTTTGGCAAGAAACGTGCGTTTCGTGCACCAAATCGCTGCTTTTGCACAGTTTTGACGCTAAACGTGCGTTTCGTGCACCAAAACGCTGCTTTTGCACAGTTTTAACGCTAAACGTTCGTTTCGTGCACCAAAACGCTGCTTTTGCACAGTTTTGACGCTAAACGTGCGTTTCGTGCACCAAAACGCCGCTTTTGCAACGAAACGTGCGTTTCGTGCACCAAAACGCTGCTTTTGCACAGTTTTGTCGCTAAACGCGCTTTTGGTGCACCAAAACGCCGCTTTTGCAACAAAACGTGCGTTTCGTGCACCAAAACGCTGCTTTTGCAACGAAACGTGCGTTTCGTGCACCAAAACGCTGGTTTTGCACAGATTTGACGCTAAACGTGCGTTTCGTGCACCAAAACGCTGCTTTTGCACGGTTTTGACGCTAAACGTGCGTTTTGTGCACCAAAACGTCGCTTTTGCAACGAAACGTGCGTTTCGCGCACCGAATCGCCGCTTCTTCTCCGTTTTGGCAAGAAACGTGCGTTTCGTGCACCAAAACGCTGCTTTTGCAACGAAACGTGCGTTTCGTGCACCAAAGCGCTGCTTTTGCACAGTTTTAACGCTAAACGTGCGTTTCGTGCACCAAAACGCTGCTTTTGCACAGTTTTGACGCTAAACGTGCGGTTCGTGCACCAAAACGCCGCTTTTGCAACGAAACGTGCGTTTCGTGCACCATAACGCTGCTTTTGCACAGCTTTGACGCTAAACGTGCGTTTCGTGCACCAAAACGCTGCTTTTGCACAGTTTTGACGCTAAACGTGCGTTTCGTGCACCAGAACGCTGCTTCTGCTCAGTTTTGACGCTAAACGTGCGTTTCGTGCACCAAAACGCTGCTTTTGCAACGAAACGTGCGTTTCGTGCACCGAATCGCCGCTTTTGCTCCGTTTTGGCAAGAAACGTGCGTTTCGAGCACCAAAACGCTGCCTTTGCACAGTTTTGACGCTAAACGTGCGTTTCGTGCACCAAAACGCCGCTTTTGCAACGAAACGTGCGTCTCCTGCACCAAAACGCCGCTTTTGCAGCGAAACGTGCGTTTCGTGCACCAAAACGCTGCTTTTGCACAGTTTTGTTGCTAAACGTGCGTTTCGTTCAACAGAACGCTGCTTTTGCACAGTTTTGATGCTAAACGTGCTTTTCGTGCACCAAAACGCTGCTTTTGCACAGTTTTGGCGCTAAACGTGCGTTTCGTGCACTAAAACGCCGCTTATGCAAAGAAACGTGCGTTTCGCGCACCGAATCGCCGCTTTTGCTTCGTTTTGGCAAGAAGCGTGCGTTTCGTGCACCAGAACGCTGCTTTTGCATAGATTTGACGCTAAACGTGCGTTTCGTGCACCAAAACGCCGCTTTTGCAACGAAACGTGCGTTTCGTGCACCAAAACGCTGCCTTTGCACAGTTTTGACGCTAAACGTGCGTTTCGTGCACCAAAACGCCGCTTTTGCAACGAAACGTGCGTTTCGTGCACCAAAACGCTGCTTTTGCACAGTTTTGTCGCTAAACGCGCTTTTGGTGCACCAAAACGCCGCTTTTGCAACAAAACGTGCGTTTCGTGCACCAAAACGCTGCTTTTGCAACGAAACGTGCGTTTCGTGCACCAAAACGCTGGTTTTGCACAGATTTGACGCTAAACGTGCGTTTCGTGCACCAAAACGCTGCTTTTGCACGGTTTTGACGCTAAACGTGCGTTTTGTGCACCAAAACGTCGCTTTTGCAACGAAACGTGCGTTTCGCGCACCGAATCGCCGCTTCTTCTCCGTTTTGGCAAGAAACGTGCGTTTCGTGCACCAAAACGCTGCTTTTGCAACGAAACGTGCGTTTCGTGCACCAAAGCGCTGCTTTTGCACAGTTTTAACGCTAAACGTGCGTTTCGTGCACCAAAACGCTGCTTTTGCACAGTTTTGACGCTAAACGTGCGGTTCGTGCACCAAAACGCCGCTTTTGCAACGAAACGTGCGTTTCGTGCACCATAACGCTGCTTTTGCACAGCTTTGACGCTAAACGTGCGTTTCGTGCACCAAAACGCTGCTTTTGCACAGTTTTGACGCTAAACGTGCGTTTCGTGCACCAGAACGCTGCTTCTGCTCAGTTTTGACGCTAAACGTGCGTTTCGTGCACCAAAACGCTGCTTTTGCAACGAAACGTGCGTTTCGTGCACCGAATCGCCGCTTTTGCTCCGTTTTGGCAAGAAACGTGCGTTTCGAGCACCAAAACGCTGCCTTTGCACAGTTTTGACGCTAAACGTGCGTTTCGTGCACCAAAACGCCGCTTTTGCAACGAAACGTGCGTCTCCTGCACCAAAACGCCGCTTTTGCAGCGAAACGTGCGTTTCGTGCACCAAAACGCTGCTTTTGCACAGTTTTGTTGCTAAACGTGCGTTTCGTTCAACAGAACGCTGCTTTTGCACAGTTTTGATGCTAAACGTGCTTTTCGTGCACCAAAACGCTGCTTTTGCACAGTTTTGGCGCTAAACGTGCGTTTCGTGCACTAAAACGCCGCTTATGCAAAGAAACGTGCGTTTCGCGCACCGAATCGCCGCTTTTGCTTCGTTTTGGCAAGAAGCGTGCGTTTCGTGCACCAGAACGCTGCTTTTGCATAGATTTGACGCTAAACGTGCGTTTCGTGCACCAAAACGCCGCTTTTGCAACGAAACGTGCGTTTCGTGCACCAAAACGCTGCCTTTGCACAGTTTTGACGCTAAACGTGCGTTTCGTGCACCAAAACGCTGCTTTTGCACAGTTTTGACGCTAAACGTGCGTTTCGTGCACCAGAACGCTGCTTCTGCTCAGTTTTGACGCTAAACGTGCGTTTCGTGCACCAAAACGCTGCTTTTGCAACGAAACGTGCGTTTCGTGCACCGAATCGCCGCTTTTGCTCCGTTTTGGCAAGAAACGTGCGTTTCGTGCACCAGAACGCTGCTTCTGCACAGTTTTGACGCTAAACGTGCGTTTCGTGCACCAAAACGCCGCTTTTGCAACAAAACGTGCGTTTCGTGCACCAAAACGCTGCTTGTGCACAGTTTTGACGCTAAACGTGCGTTTCGTGCACCAAAACGCTGCTTTTGCACAGTTTTGACGCTAAACGTGCGTTTCGTGCACCAAAACGCCGCTTTTGCAACGAAACGTCCGTTTCGTGCACCATAACGCTGCTTTTGCACAGCTTTGACGCTAAACGTGCGTTTCGTGCACCAAAACGCCGCTTTTGCAACAAAACGTGCGTTTCGTGCACCAAAACGCTGCTTTTGCACAGTTTTGACGCTAAACGTGCGTTTCGTGCACCAAAACGCTTCTTTTGCACAGATTTGATGCTAAACGTGCGTTTCGTGCACCAAAACGCTTCTTTTGCACAGATTTGACGCAAAACGTGCGTTTCGTGCACCAAAACGCCGCTTTTGCAACGAAACGTGCGTTTCGCGCACCGAATCGCCGCTTTTGCTCCGTTTTGGCAAGAAACGTGCGTTTCGTGCACCAAATCGCTGCTTTTGCACAGTTTTGACGCTAAACGTGCGTTTCGTGCACCAAAACGCTGCTTTTGCACAGTTTTAACGCTAAACGTGCGTTTCGTGCACCAAAACGCTGCTTTTGCACGGTTTTGACGCTAAACGTGCGTTTTGGGCACTAAAACGTCGCTTTTGCAACGAAACGTGCGTTTCGTGCACCAAAACGCTGCTTTTTGCATAGATTTGACGCTAAACCTGCGTTTCGTGCACCAAAACGCCGCGTTTGCAACGAAACGTGCGTTTCGCGCACCGAATCGCCGCTTTTGCTCCGTTTTGGCAAGAAACGTGCGTTTCGTGCACCAAAACGCTGCTTTTGCACAGTTTTAACGCTAAACGTGCGTTTCGTGCACCAAAACGCTGCTTTTGCACAGTTTTGACGCTAAACGTGCGGTTCGTGCACCAAAACGCCGCTTTTGCAACGAAACGTGCGTTTCGTGCACCATAACGCTGCTTTTGCACAGCTTTGACGCTAAACGTGCGTTTCGTGCACCAAAACGCCGCTTTTGCAACAAAACGTGCGTTTCGTGCACCAAAACGCTGCTTTTGCACAGTTTTGACGCTAAACGTGCGTTTCGTGCACCAAAACGCTGCTTTTGCACAGTTTTAACGCTAAACGTGCGTTTCGTGCACCAAAACGCTGCTTTTGCACGGTTTTGACGCTAAACGTGCGTTTTGTGCACCAAAACGTCGCTTTTGCAACGAAACGTGCGTTTCGCGCACCGAATCGCCGCTTTTTCTCCGTTTTGGCAAGAAACGTGCGTTTCGTGCACCAAATCGCTGCTTTTGCACAGTTTTGACGCTAAACGTGCGTTTCGTGCACCAAAACGCTGCTTTTGCACAGTTTTGACGCTAAACGTGCGGTTCGTGCACCAAAACGCCGCTTTTGCAACGAAACGTGCGTTTCGTGCACCAAAACGCTTCTTTTGCACAGATTTGACGCTAAACGTGCGTTTCGTGCACCAAAACGCCGCTTTTGCAACAAAACGTGCGTTTCGCGCACCGAATCGCCGCTTTTGCTCCGTTTTGGCAAGAAACGTGCGTTTCGTGCACCAAATCGCTGCTTTTGCACAGTTTTGACGCTAAACGTGCGTTTCGTGCACCAAAACGCTGCTTTTGCACAGTTTTAACGCTAAACGTGCGTTTCGTGCACCAAAACGCTGCTTTTGCACAGTTTTGATGCTGTACGTGCGTTTCGTGCACTAAAACGCTGCTTTTGCACAGTTTTGACGCTAAACGTGCCTTTCGTGCACCAAAACGCTGCGTTTACACAGTTTTGACGCTAAACGTGCGTTTCGTGCACCAAAACGCCGCTTTTGCAACAAAACGTGCGTTTCGTGCACCAGAACGCTGCCTTTGCACAGTTTTGACGCTAAACGTGCTTTTCGTGCACCACAACGCTGCTTTTGCACAGTTTTGGCGCTAAACGTGCGTTTCGTGCACCAGAACGCTGCTTCTGCACAGTTTTGACGCTAAACGTGCGTTTCGTGCACCAAAACGCTGCTTTTGCAACGAAACGTGCGTTTCGTGCACCGAATCGCCGCTTTTGCTCCGTTTTGGCAAGAATCGTGCGTTTCGTGCACCAAAACGCTGCTTTTGCACAGTTTTGTCGCTAAACGCGCTTTTGGTGCACCAAAACGCCGCTTTGGCAACAAAACGTGCGTTTCGTGCACCAAAACGCTGCTTTTGCAACGAAACGTGCGTTTCGTGCACCAAAACGCTGGTTTTGCACAGATTTGACGCTAAACGTGCGTTTCGTGCACCAAAACGCTGCTTTTGCACGGTTTTGACGCTAAACGTGCGTTTTGTGCACCAAAACGTCGCTTTTGCAACGAAACGTGCGTTTCGCGCACCGAATCGCCGCTTTTTCTCCGTTTTGGCAAGAAACGTGCGTTTCGTGCACCAAAACGCTGCTTTTGCAACGAAACGTGCGTTTCGTGCACCAAAGCGCTGCTTTTGCACAGTTTTGACGCTAAACATGCGTTTCGTGCACCAAAACGCCGCTTTTGCAACAAAACGTGCGGTTCGCGCACCAAAACGGTGCTTTTGCGCAGTTTTGAAGCTAAACGTGCGTTTCGTGCACCAAAACGCTGCTGCTGCACAGTTTTGACGCTAAACGTGCGTTTCGTGCACCAGAACGCTGCTTTTGCACAGTTTTGACGCTAAAAGTGCGTTTCGTGCACCAAAACGCTGCTTTTGCAACGAAACGTGCGTTTCGCGCACCGAATCGCCGCTTTTGCTCCGTTTTGGCAAGAAACGTGCGTTTCGTGCACCAAAACGCTGCTTATGCACAGTCTTGACGCTAAACGTGCGTTTCGTGCACCAAAACGCTGCTTTTGCACAGTTTTGACGCTAAACGTTCGTTTCGTGCACCAAAACGCCGCTTTTGCAACGAAACGTGCGATTCGTGCACCAAAACGCCGCTTTTGCAACGAAACGTGCGATTCGTGCACCAAAACGCTGCTTTTGCACAGTTTTGACGCTAAACGTGCCTTTCGTGCACCAAAACGCTGCGTTTACACAGTTTTGACGCTAAACGTGCGTTTCGTGCACCAAAACGCCGCTTTTGCAACAAAACGTGCGTTTCGTGCACCAAAACGCTGCCTTTGCACAGTTTTGACGCTAAACGTGCTTTTCGTGCACCACAACGCTGCTTTTGCACAGTTTTGGCGCTAAACGTGCGTTTCGTGCACCAGAACGCTGCTTCTGCACAGTTTTGACGCTAAACGTGCGTTTCGTGCACCAAAACGCTGCTTTTGCAACGAAACGTGCGTTTCGTGCACCGAATCGCCGCTTTTGCTCCGTTTTGGCAAGAAACGTGCGTTTCGTGCACCAAAACGCTGCTTTTGCACAGTTTTGACGCTAAACGTGCGTTTCGTGCACCAAAACGCCGCTTTTGCAACGAAACGTGCGTTTCGTGCACCAAAACGCTGCTTTTGCACAGTTTTGTCGCTAAACGCGCTTTTGGTGCACCAAAACGCCGCTTTTGCAACAAAACGTGCGTTTCGTGCACCAAAACGCTGCTTTTGCAACGAAACGTGCGTTTCGTGCACCAAAACGCTGGTTTTGCACAGATTTGACGCTAAACGTGCGTTTCGTGCACCAAAACGCTGCTTTTGCACGGTTTTGACGCTAAACGTGCGTTTTGTGCACCAAAACGTCGCTTTTGCAACGAAACGTGCGTTTCGCGCACCGAATCGCCGCTTTTTCTCCGTTTTGGCAAGAAACGTGCGTTTCGTGCACCAAAACGCTGCTTTTGCAACGAAACGTGCGTTTCGTGCACCAAAGCGCTGCTTTTGCACAGTTTTGACGCTAAACATGCGTTTCGTGCACCAAAACGCCGCTTTTGCAACAAAACGTGCGGTTCGCGCACCAAAACGGTGCTTTTGCGCAGTTTTGAAGCTAAACGTGCGTTTCGTGCACCAAAACGCTGCTGCTGCACAGTTTTGACGCTAAACGTGCGTTTCGTGCACCAGAACGCTGCTTTTGCACAGTTTTGACGCTAAAAGTGCGTTTCGTGCACCAAAACGCTGCTTTTGCAACGAAACGTGCGTTTCGCGCACCGAATCGCCGCTTTTGCTCCGTTTTGGCAAGAAACGTGCGTTTCGTGCACCAAAACGCTGCTTTTGCACAGTCTTGACGCTAAACGTGCGTTTCGTGCACCAAAACGCTGCTTTTGCACAGTTTTGACGCTAAACGTTCGTTTCGTGCACCAAAACGCCGCTTTTGCAACGAAACGTGTGATTCGTGCACCAAAACGCTGCTTTTGCACAGTTTTAACGTTAAACGTGCGTTTCGTGCACCAAAACGCTGCTTTTGCACAGTTTTGACGCTAAACGTCCGTTTCGTGCACCAAAACGCCGCTTTTGCAACGAAACGTGCGTTTCGTGCACATAATGCTGCTTTTGCACAGTTTTGACGCTAAACGTACGTTTCGTGCACCAAAACGCCGCTTTTGCACAGTTTTGACGCTAAACGTGCGTTTCTTGGCCCAAAACGCAGCTTTTGCACAGTTTTGACGCTAAACGGGCGTTTCGTGCACCAAAACGCTGCTTTTGCACGGTTTTGACGCTAAACGTGCGTTGTGTGCACCAAAACGTCGCTTTTGCAACGAAACGTGCGTTTCGTGCACCAAAACGCTGCTTTTGCATAGATTTGACGCTAAACGTGCGTTTTGTGCACCAAAACGTCGCTTTTGCAACGAAACGTGCCTTTCGTGCACCAAAACGCTGCTTTTGCACAGTTTTGACGCTAACCGTGCGGTTCTTGCACCAAAACGCCGCTTTTGCAACGAAACGTGCGTTTCGTGCACCATAACGCTGCTTTTGCACAGCTTTGACGCTAAACGTGCGTTTCGTGCACCAAAACGCCGCTTTTGCAACAAAACGTGTGTTTCGAGCACCAAAACGCTGCTTTTGCACAGTTTTGACGCTAAACGTGCGTTTCGTGCACCAAAACGCTTCTTTTGCACAAATTTGACGCTAAACGTGCGTTTCGTGCACCAAAACGCCGCCTTTGCAACGAAACGTACGTTTCGCGCACCGAATCGCCGCTTTTGCTCCGTTTTGGCAAGAAACGTGCGTTTCGTGCACCAAATCGCTGCTTTTGCACAGTTTTGACGCTAAACGTGCGTTTCGTGCACCAAAACGCTGCTTTTGCACAGATTTGACGCTAAACGTGCGTTTCGTGCACCAAAACGCCGCTTTTGCAACGAAACGTGCGTTTCGCGCACCGAATCGCCGCTTTTGCTCCGTTTTGGCAAGAAACGTGCGTTTCGTGCACCAAATCGCTGCTTTTGCACAGTTTTGACGCTAAACGTGCGTTTCGTGCACCAAAACGCCGCTTTTGAAACGAAACGTGCGTTTCGTGCACCAAAACGCTGCCTTTGCACAGTTTTGACGCTAAACGTGCGTTTCGTGCACCAAAACGCTGCTTTTGCACAGTTTTGACGCTAAACGTGCGGTTCGTGCACCAAAACGCCGCTTTTGCAACGAAACGTGCGTTTCGTGCACCATAACGCTGCTTTTGCACAGCTTTGACGCTAAACGTGCGTTTCGTGCACCAAAACGCCGCTTTTGCAACAAAACGTGCGTTTCGTGCACCAAAACGCTGCTTTTGCACAGTTTTGACGCTAAACGTGCGTTTCGTGCACCAAAACGCTGCTTTTGCACGGTTTTGACGCTAAACGTGCGTTTTGGGCACCAAAACGTCGCTTTTGCAACGAAACGTGCGTTTCGTGCACCAAAACGCTGCTTTTTGCATAGATTTGACGCTAAACCTGCGTTTCGTGCACCAAAACGCCGCGTTTGCAACGAAACGTGCGTTTCGCGCACCGAATCGCCGCTTTTGCTCCGTTTTGGCAAGAAACGTGCGTTTCGTGCACCAAAACGCTGCTTTTGCACATTTTTAACGCTAAACGTGCGTTTCGTGCACCAAAACGCTGCTTTTGCACGGTTTTGACGCTAAACGTGCGTTTTGTGCACCAAAACGTCGCTTTTGCAACGAAACGTGCGTTTCGCGCACCGAATCGCCGCTTTTTCTCCATTTTGGCAAGAAACGTGCGTTTCGTGCACCAAAACGCTGCTTTTGCACAGTTTTGACGCTAAACGTGCGTTTCGTGCACCAGAACGCTGCTTCTGCTCAGTTTTGACGCTAAACGTGCGTTTCGTGCACCAAAACGCTGCTTTTGCAACGAAACGTGCGTTTCGTGCACCGAATCGCCGCTTTTGCTCCGTTTTGGCAAGAAACGTGCGTTTCGTGCACCAGAACGCTGCTTCTGCACAGTTTTGACGCTAAACGTGCGTTTCGTGCACCAAAACGCCGCTTTTGCAACAAAACGTGCGTTTCGTGCACCAAAACGCTGCTTTTGCACAGTTTTGACGCTAAACGTGCGTTTCGTGCACCAAAACGCTTCTTTTGCACAGATTTGATGCTAAACGTGCGTTTCGTGCACCAAAACGCTTCTTTTGCACAGATTTGACGCAAAACGTGCGTTTCGTGCACCAAAACGCCGCTTTTGCAACGAAACGTGCGTTTCGCGCACCGAATCGCCGCTTTTGCTCCGTTTTGGCAAGAAACGTGCGTTTCGTGCACCAAATCGCTGCTTTTGCACAGTTTTGACGCTAAACGTGCGTTTCGTGCACCAAAACGCTGCTTTTGCACAGTTTTAACGCTAAACGTGCGTTTCGTGCACCAAAACGCTGCTTTTGCACGGTTTTGACGCTAAACGTGCGTTTTGGGCACCAAAACGTCGCTTTTGCAACGAAACGTGCGTTTCGTGCACCAAAACGCTGCTTTTTGCATAGATTTGACGCTAAACCTGCGTTTCGTGCACCAAAACGCCGCGTTTGCAACGAAACGTGCGTTTCGCGCACCGAATCGCCGCTTTTGCTCCGTTTTGGCAAGAAACGTGCGTTTCGTGCACCAAAACGCTGCTTTTGCACAGTTTTAACGCTAAACGTGCGTTTCGTGCACCAAAACGCTGCTTTTGCACAGTTTTGACGCTAAACGTGCGGTTCGTGCACCAAAACGCCGCTTTTGCAACGAAACGTGCGTTTCGTGCACCATAACGCTGCTTTTGCACAGCTTTGACGCTAAACGTGCGTTTCGTGCACCAAAACGCCGCTTTTGCAACAAAACGTGCGTTTCGTGCACCAAAACGCTGCTTTTGCACAGTTTTGACGCTAAACGTGCGTTTCGTGCACCAAAACGCTGCTTTTGCACAGTTTTAACGCTAAACGTGCGTTTCGTGCACCAAAACGCTGCTTTTGCACGGTTTTGACGCTAAACGTGCGTTTTGTGCACCAAAACGTCGCTTTTGCAACGAAACGTGCGTTTCGCGCACCGAATCGCCGCTTTTTCTCCGTTTTGGCAAGAAACGTGCGTTTCGTGCACCAAATCGCTGCTTTTGCACAGTTTTGACGCTAAACGTGCGTTTCGTGCACCAAAACGCTGCTTTTGCACAGTTTTGACGCTAAACGTGCGGTTCGTGCACCAAAACGCCGCTTTTGCAACGAAACGTGCGTTTCGTGCACCAAAACGCTTCTTTTGCACAGATTTGACGCTAAACGTGCGTTTCGTGCACCAAAACGCCGCTTTTGCAACAAAACGTGCGTTTCGCGCACCGAATCGCCGCTTTTGCTCCGTTTTGGCAAGAAACGTGCGTTTCGTGCACCAAATCGCTGCTTTTGCACAGTTTTGACGCTAAACGTGCGTTTCGTGCACCAAAACGCTGCTTTTGCACAGTTTTAACGCTAAACGTGTGTTTCGTGCACCAAAACGCTGCTTTTGCACAGTTTTGATGCTGTACGTGCGTTTCGTGCACTAAAACGCTGCTTTTGCACAGTTTTGACGCTAAACGTGCCTTTCGTGCACCAAAACGCTGCGTTTACACAGTTTTGACGCTAAACGTGCGTTTCGTGCACCAAAACGCCGCTTTTGCAACAAAACGTGCGTTTCGTGCACCAAAACGCTGCCTTTGCACAGTTTTGACGCTAAACGTGCTTTTCGTGCACCACAACGCTGCTTTTGCACAGTTTTGGCGCTAAACGTGCGTTTCGTGCACCAGAACGCTGCTTCTGCACAGTTTTGACGCTAAACGTGCGTTTCGTGCACCAAAACGCTGCTTTTGCAACGAAACGTGCGTTTCGTGCACCGAATCGCCGCTTTTGCTCCGTTTTGGCAAGAAACGTGCGTTTCGTGCACCAAAACGCTGCTTTTGCACAGTTTTGTCGCTAAACGCGCTTTTGGTGCACCAAAACGCCGCTTTTGCAACAAAACGTGCGTTTCGTGCACCAAAACGCTGCTTTTGCAACGAAACGTGCGTTTCGTGCACCAAAACGCTGGTTTTGCACAGATTTGACGCTAAACGTGCGTTTCGTGCACCAAAACGCTGCTTTTGCACGGTTTTGACGCTAAACGTGCGTTTTGTGCACCAAAACGTCGCTTTTGCAACGAAACGTGCGTTTCGCGCACCGAATCGCCGCTTTTTCTCCGTTTTGGCAAGAAACGTGCGTTTCGTGCACCAAAACGCTGCTTTTGCAACGAAACGTGCGTTTCGTGCACCAAAGCGCTGCTTTTGCACAGTTTTGACGCTAAACATGCGTTTCGTGCACCAAAACGCCGCTTTTGCAACAAAACGTGCGGTTCGCGCACCAAAACGGTGCTTTTGCGCAGTTTTGAAGCTAAACGTGCGTTTCGTGCACCAAAACGCTGCTGCTGCACAGTTTTGACGCTAAACGTGCGTTTCGTGCACCAGAACGCTGCTTTTGCACAGTTTTGACGCTAAAAGTGCGTTTCGTGCACCAAAACGCTGCTTTTGCAACGAAACGTGCGTTTCGCGCACCGAATCGCCGCTTTTGCTCCGTTTTGGCAAGAAACGTGCGTTTCGTGCACCAAAACGCTGCTTATGCACAGTCTTGACGCTAAACGTGCGTTTCGTGCACCAAAACGCTGCTTTTGCACAGTTTTGACGCTAAACGTTCGTTTCGTGCACCAAAACGCCGCTTTTGCAACGAAACGTGCGATTCGTGCACCAAAACGCTGCTTTTGCACAGTTTTGACGCTAAACGTGCCTTTCGTGCACCAAAACGCTGCGTTTACACAGTTTTGACGCTAAACGTGCGTTTCGTGCACCAAAACGCCGCTTTTGCAACAAAACGTGCGTTTCGTGCACCAAAACGCTGCCTTTGCACAGTTTTGACGCTAAACGTGCTTTTCGTGCACCACAACGCTGCTTTTGCACAGTTTTGGCGCTAAACGTGCGTTTCGTGCACCAGAACGCTGCTTCTGCACAGTTTTGACGCTAAACGTGCGTTTCGTGCACCAAAACGCTGCTTTTGCAACGAAACGTGCGTTTCGTGCACCGAATCGCCGCTTTTGCTCCGTTTTGGCAAGAAACGTGCGTTTCGTGCACCAAAACGCTGCTTTTGCACAGTTTTGACGCTAAACGTGCGTTTCGTGCACCAAAACGCCGCTTTTGCAACGAAACGTGCGTTTCGTGCACCAAAACGCTGCTTTTGCACAGTTTTGTCGCTAAACGCGCTTTTGGTGCACCAAAACGCCGCTTTTGCAACAAAACGTGCGTTTCGTGCACCAAAACGCTGCTTTTGCAACGAAACGTGCGTTTCGTGCACCAAAACGCTGGTTTTGCACAGATTTGACGCTAAACGTGCGTTTCGTGCACCAAAACGCTGCTTTTGCACGGTTTTGACGCTAAACGTGCGTTTTGTGCACCAAAACGTCGCTTTTGCAACGAAACGTGCGTTTCGCGCACCGAATCGCCGCTTTTTCTCCGTTTTGGCAAGAAACGTGCGTTTCGTGCACCAAAACGCTGCTTTTGCAACGAAACGTGCGTTTCGTGCACCAAAGCGCTGCTTTTGCACAGTTTTGACGCTAAACATGCGTTTCGTGCACCAAAACGCCGCTTTTGCAACAAAACGTGCGGTTCGCGCACCAAAACGGTGCTTTTGCGCAGTTTTGAAGCTAAACGTGCGTTTCGTGCACCAAAACGCTGCTGCTGCACAGTTTTGACGCTAAACGTGCGTTTCGTGCACCAGAACGCTGCTTTTGCACAGTTTTGACGCTAAAAGTGCGTTTCGTGCACCAAAACGCTGCTTTTGCAACGAAACGTGCGTTTCGCGCACCGAATCGCCGCTTTTGCTCCGTTTTGGCAAGAAACGTGCGTTTCGTGCACCAAATCGCTGCTTTTGCACAGTTTTGACGCTAAACGTGCGTTTCGTGCACCAAAACGCTGCTTTTGCACAGTTTTAACGCTAAACGTGCGTTTCGTGCACCAAAACGCTGCTTTTGCACGGTTTTGACGCTAAACGTGCGTTTTGGGCACCAAAACGTCGCTTTTGCAACGAAACGTGCGTTTCGTGCACCAAAACGCTGCTTTTTGCATAGATTTGACGCTAAACCTGCGTTTCGTGCACCAAAACGCCGCGTTTGCAACGAAACGTGCGTTTCGCGCACCGAATCGCCGCTTTTGCTCCGTTTTGGCAAGAAACGTGCGTTTCGTGCACCAAAACGCTGCTTTTGCACAGTTTTAACGCTAAACGTGCGTTTCGTGCACCAAAACGCTGCTTTTGCACAGTTTTGACGCTAAACGTGCGGTTCGTGCACCAAAACGCCGCTTTTGCAACGAAACGTGCGTTTCGTGCACCATAACGCTGCTTTTGCACAGCTTTGACGCTAAACGTGCGTTTCGTGCACCAAAACGCCGCTTTTGCAACAAAACGTGCGTTTCGTGCACCAAAACGCTGCTTTTGCACAGTTTTGACGCTAAACGTGCGTTTCGTGCACCAAAACGCTGCTTTTGCACAGTTTTAACGCTAAACGTGCGTTTCGTGCACCAAAACGCTGCTTTTGCACGGTTTTGACGCTAAACGTGCGTTTTGTGCACCAAAACGTCGCTTTTGCAACGAAACGTGCGTTTCGCGCACCGAATCGCCGCTTTTTCTCCGTTTTGGCAAGAAACGTGCGTTTCGTGCACCAAATCGCTGCTTTTGCACAGTTTTGACGCTAAACGTGCGTTTCGTGCACCAAAACGCTGCTTTTGCACAGTTTTGACGCTAAACGTGCGGTTCGTGCACCAAAACGCCGCTTTTGCAACGAAACGTGCGTTTCGTGCACCAAAACGCTTCTTTTGCACAGATTTGACGCTAAACGTGCGTTTCGTGCACCAAAACGCCGCTTTTGCAACAAAACGTGCGTTTCGCGCACCGAATCGCCGCTTTTGCTCCGTTTTGGCAAGAAACGTGCGTTTCGTGCACCAAATCGCTGCTTTTGCACAGTTTTGACGCTAAACGTGCGTTTCGTGCACCAAAACGCTGCTTTTGCACAGTTTTAACGCTAAACGTGTGTTTCGTGCACCAAAACGCTGCTTTTGCACAGTTTTGATGCTGTACGTGCGTTTCGTGCACTAAAACGCTGCTTTTGCACAGTTTTGACGCTAAACGTGCCTTTCGTGCACCAAAACGCTGCGTTTACACAGTTTTGACGCTAAACGTGCGTTTCGTGCACCAAAACGCCGCTTTTGCAACAAAACGTGCGTTTCGTGCACCAAAACGCTGCCTTTGCACAGTTTTGACGCTAAACGTGCTTTTCGTGCACCACAACGCTGCTTTTGCACAGTTTTGGCGCTAAACGTGCGTTTCGTGCACCAGAACGCTGCTTCTGCACAGTTTTGACGCTAAACGTGCGTTTCGTGCACCAAAACGCTGCTTTTGCAACGAAACGTGCGTTTCGTGCACCGAATCGCCGCTTTTGCTCCGTTTTGGCAAGAAACGTGCGTTTCGTGCACCAAAACGCTGCTTTTGCACAGTTTTGTCGCTAAACGCGCTTTTGGTGCACCAAAACGCCGCTTTTGCAACAAAACGTGCGTTTCGTGCACCAAAACGCTGCTTTTGCAACGAAACGTGCGTTTCGTGCACCAAAACGCTGGTTTTGCACAGATTTGACGCTAAACGTGCGTTTCGTGCACCAAAACGCTGCTTTTGCACGGTTTTGACGCTAAACGTGCGTTTTGTGCACCAAAACGTCGCTTTTGCAACGAAACGTGCGTTTCGCGCACCGAATCGCCGCTTTTTCTCCGTTTTGGCAAGAAACGTGCGTTTCGTGCACCAAAACGCTGCTTTTGCAACGAAACGTGCGTTTCGTGCACCAAAGCGCTGCTTTTGCACAGTTTTGACGCTAAACATGCGTTTCGTGCACCAAAACGCCGCTTTTGCAACAAAACGTGCGGTTCGCGCACCAAAACGGTGCTTTTGCGCAGTTTTGAAGCTAAACGTGCGTTTCGTGCACCAAAACGCTGCTGCTGCACAGTTTTGACGCTAAACGTGCGTTTCGTGCACCAGAACGCTGCTTTTGCACAGTTTTGACGCTAAAAGTGCGTTTCGTGCACCAAAACGCTGCTTTTGCAACGAAACGTGCGTTTCGCGCACCGAATCGCCGCTTTTGCTCCGTTTTGGCAAGAAACGTGCGTTTCGTGCACCAAAACGCTGCTTATGCACAGTCTTGACGCTAAACGTGCGTTTCGTGCACCAAAACGCTGCTTTTGCACAGTTTTGACGCTAAACGTTCGTTTCGTGCACCAAAACGCCGCTTTTGCAACGAAACGTGCGATTCGTGCACCAAAACGCTGCTTTTGCACAGTTTTGACGCTAAACGTGCCTTTCGTGCACCAAAACGCTGCGTTTACACAGTTTTGACGCTAAACGTGCGTTTCGTGCACCAAAACGCCGCTTTTGCAACAAAACGTGCGTTTCGTGCACCAAAACGCTGCCTTTGCACAGTTTTGACGCTAAACGTGCTTTTCGTGCACCACAACGCTGCTTTTGCACAGTTTTGGCGCTAAACGTGCGTTTCGTGCACCAGAACGCTGCTTCTGCACAGTTTTGACGCTAAACGTGCGTTTCGTGCACCAAAACGCTGCTTTTGCAACGAAACGTGCGTTTCGTGCACCGAATCGCCGCTTTTGCTCCGTTTTGGCAAGAAACGTGCGTTTCGTGCACCAAAACGCTGCTTTTGCACAGTTTTGACGCTAAACGTGCGTTTCGTGCACCAAAACGCCGCTTTTGCAACGAAACGTGCGTTTCGTGCACCAAAACGCTGCTTTTGCACAGTTTTGTCGCTAAACGCGCTTTTGGTGCACCAAAACGCCGCTTTTGCAACAAAACGTGCGTTTCGTGCACCAAAACGCTGCTTTTGCAACGAAACGTGCGTTTCGTGCACCAAAACGCTGGTTTTGCACAGATTTGACGCTAAACGTGCGTTTCGTGCACCAAAACGCTGCTTTTGCACGGTTTTGACGCTAAACGTGCGTTTTGTGCACCAAAACGTCGCTTTTGCAACGAAACGTGCGTTTCGCGCACCGAATCGCCGCTTTTTCTCCGTTTTGGCAAGAAACGTGCGTTTCGTGCACCAAAACGCTGCTTTTGCAACGAAACGTGCGTTTCGTGCACCAAAGCGCTGCTTTTGCACAGTTTTGACGCTAAACATGCGTTTCGTGCACCAAAACGCCGCTTTTGCAACAAAACGTGCGGTTCGCGCACCAAAACGGTGCTTTTGCGCAGTTTTGAAGCTAAACGTGCGTTTCGTGCACCAAAACGCTGCTGCTGCACAGTTTTGACGCTAAACGTGCGTTTCGTGCACCAGAACGCTGCTTTTGCACAGTTTTGACGCTAAAAGTGCGTTTCGTGCACCAAAACGCTGCTTTTGCAACGAAACGTGCGTTTCGCGCACCGAATCGCCGCTTTTGCTCCGTTTTGGCAAGAAACGTGCGTTTCGTGCACCAAAACGCTGCTTTTGCAGAGTCTTGACGCTAAACGTGCGTTTCGTGCACCAAAACGCCGCTTTTGCACAGTTTTGACGCTAAACGTGCGTTTCTTGGCCCAAAACGCAGCTTTTGCACAGTTTTGACGCTAAACGGGCGTTTCGTGCACCAAAACGCTGCTTTTGCACGGTTTTGACGCTAAACGTGCGTTGTGTGCACCAAAACGTCGCTTTTGCAACGAAACGTGCGTTTCGTGCACCAAAACGCTGCTTTTGCATAGATTTGACGCTAAACGTGCGTTTCTTGCACCAAAACGCCGCTTTTGCAACAAAACGTGTGTTTCGAGCACCAAAACGCTGCTTTTGCACAGTTTTGACGCTAAACGTGCGTTTCGTGCACCAAAACGCTTCTTTTGCACAAATTTGACGCTAAACGTGCGTTTCGTGCACCAAAACGCCGCCTTTGCAACGAAACGTACGTTTCGCGCACCGAATCGCCGCTTTTGCTCCGTTTTGGCAAGAAACGTGCGTTTCGTGCACCAAATCGCTGCTTTTGCACAGTTTTGACGCTAAACGTGCGTTTCGTGCACCAAAACGCTGCTTTTGCACAGATTTGACGCTAAACGTGCGTTTCGTGCACCAAAACGCCGCTTTTGCAACGAAACGTGCGTTTCGCGCACCGAATCGCCGCTTTTGCTCCGTTTTGGCAAGAAACGTGCGTTTCGTGCACCAAATCGCTGCTTTTGCACAGTTTTGACGCTAAACGTGCGTTTCGTGCACCAAAACGCCGCTTTTGAAACGAAACGTGCGTTTCGTGCACCAAAACGCTGCCTTTGCACAGTTTTGACGCTAAACGTGCGTTTCGTGCACCAAAACGCTGCTTTTGCACAGTTTTGACGCTAAACGTGCGGTTCGTGCACCAAAACGCCGCTTTTGCAACGAAACGTGCGTTTCGTGCACCATAACGCTGCTTTTGCACAGCTTTGACGCTAAACGTGCGTTTCGTGCACCAAAACGCCGCTTTTGCAACAAAACGTGCGTTTCGTGCACCAAAACGCTGCTTTTGCACAGTTTTGACGCTAAACGTGCGTTTCGTGCACCAAAACGCTTCTTTTGCACAGATTTGACGCTAAACGTGCGTTTCGTGCACCAAAACGCTTCTTTTGCACAGATTTGACGCTAAACGTGCGTTTCGTGCACCAAAACGCCGCTTTTGCAACGAAACGTGCGTTTCGCGCACCGAATCGCCGCTTTTGCTCCGTTTTGGCAAGAAACGTGCGTTTCGTGCACCAAATCGCTGCTTTTGCACAGTTTTGACGCTAAACGTGCGTTTCGTGCACCAAAACGCCGCTTTTGCAACAAAACGTGCGTTTCGTGCACCAAAACGCTGCCTTTGCACAGTTTTGACGCTAAACGTGCGTTTCGTGCACCAAAACGCTGCTTTTGCACAGTTTTGACGCTAAACATGCGTTTCGTGCACCAGAACGCTGCTTCTGCACAGTTTTGACGCTAAACGTGCGTTTCGTGCACCAAAACGCTGCTTTTGCAACGAAACGTGCGTTTCGTGCACCGAATCGCCGCTTTTGCTCCGTTTTGGCAAGAAACGTGCGTTTCGTGCACCAGAACGCTGCTTCTGCACAGTTTTGACGCTAAACGTGCGTTTCGTGCACCAAAATGCCGCTTTTGCAACAAAACGTGCGTTTCGTGCACCAAAACGCTGCTTGTGCACAGTTTTGACGCTAAACGTGCGTTTCGTGCACCAAAACGCTGCTTTTGCACAGATTTGACGCTAAACGTGCGTTTCGTGCACCAAAACGCCGCTTTTGCAACGAAACGTGCGTTTCGCGCACCGAATCGCCGCTTTTGCTCCGTTTTGGCAAGAAACGTGCGTTTCGTGCACCAAAACGCTGCTTTTGCACAGTTTTGACGCTAAACGTGCGTTTCGAGCACCAAAACGCCGCTTTTGCAACGAAACATGCGTTTCGTGCTCCATAACGCTGCTTTTGCACAGCTTTGACGCTAAACGTGCGTTTCGTGCACCAAAACGCCGCTTTTGCAACAAAACGTGCGATTCGTGCACCAAAACGCTGCCTTTGCACAGTTTTGACGCTAAACGTGCCTTTCGTGCACCAAAACGCTGCGTTTACACAGTTTTGACGCTAAACGTGCGTTTCGTGCACCAAAACGCCGCTTTTGCAACAAAACGTGCGTTTCGTGCACCAAAACGCCGCTTTTGCAACAAAACGTGCGTTTCGTGCACCAAAACGCTGCTTTTGCACAGTTTTGACGCTAAACGTGCGTTTCGTGCACCAAAACGCTGCTTTTGCACATTTTTAACGCTAAACGTGCGTTTCGTGCACCAAAACGCTGCTTTTGCACGGTTTTGACGCTAAACGTGCGTTTTGTGCACCAAAACGTCGCTTTTGCAACGAAACGTGCGTTTCGCGCACCGAATCGCCGCTTTTTCTCCATTTTGGCAAGAAACGTGCGTTTCGTGCACCAAATCGCTGCTTTTGCACAGTTTTGACGCTAAACGTGCGTTTCGTGCACCAAAACGCTGCTTTTGCACAGTTTTGACGCTAAACGTGCTGTTCGTGCACCAAAACGCCGCTTTTGCAACGAAACGTGCGTTTCGTGCACCAAAACGCTTCTTTTGCACAGATTTGACGCTAAACGTGCGTTTCGTGCACCAAAACGCCGCTTTTGCAACAAAACGTGCGTTTCGCGCACCAAATCGCCGCTTTTGCTCCGTTTTGGCAAGAAACGTGCGTTTCGTGCACCAAATCGCTGCTTTTGCACAGTTTTGACGCTAAACGTGCGTTTCGTGCACCAAAACGCTGCTTTTGCACAGTTTTAACGCTAAACGTGCGTTTCGTGCACTAAAACGCTGCTTTTGCACAGTTTTGATGCTATACGTGCGTTTCGTGCACTAAAACGCTGCTTTTGCACAGTTTAGACGCTAAACGTGCCTTTCGTGCACCAAAACGCTGCGTTTACACAGTTTTGACGCTAAACGTGCGTTTCGTGCCCCAAAACGCCGCTTTTGCAACAAAACGTGCGTTTCGTGCACCAAAACGCTGCCTTTGCACAGTTTTGACGCTAAACGTGCGTTTCGTGCACCAAAACGCCGCTTTTGCAACGAAACATGCGTTTCGTGCACCATAACGCTGCTTTTGCACAGCTTTGACGCTAAACGTGCGTTTCGTGCACCAAAACGCCGCTTTTGCAACAAAACGTGCGTTTCGTGCACCAAAACGCTGCTTTTGCACAGTTTTGACGCTAAACGTGCGTTTCGTGCACCAGAACGCTGCTTCTGCACAGTTTTGACGCTAAACGTGCGTTTCGTGCACCAAAACGCTGCTTTTGCAACGAAACGTGCGTTTCGTGCACCGAATCGCCGCTTTTGCTCCGTTTTGCCAAGAAACGTGCGTTTCATGCACCAAAACGCTGCTTTTGCACAGTTTTGACGCTAAACGTGCGTTTCGTGCACCAAAACGCCGCTTTTGCAACGAAACATGCGTTTCGTGCACCATAACGCTGCTTTTGCACAGCTTTGACGCTAAACGTGCGTTTCGTGCACCAAAACGCCGCTTTTGCAACAAAACGTGCGTTTCGTGCACCAAAACGCTGCTTTTGCAACGAAACGTGCGTTTCGTGCACCAAAACGCTGCTTTTGCACAGTTTTGAAGATAAACGTATGTTTCCTGCACCAAAACGCCGCTTTTGCATCGAAACGTGCTATTCGTGCACCACAATGCTGCTTTTGCACAGTTTTGACGCTAAACGTGCGTTTCGTGCACCAAAACGCTGCTTTTGCACAGTTTTGACGCTAAACGTGCGTTCCGTGCACCAAAACGCCGCTTTTGCAACGAAACGTGCCTTTCGTGCACCAAAACGCTGCTTTTGCACAGTTTTGACGCTAAACGTGCGTTTCGTGCACCAAAACGCTGCTTTTGCACAGTTTTGACGCTAAACGTGCGTTTCGTGCACCAAAACGCCGCTTTTGCAACGAAACGTGCGTTTCGAGCACCAAAACGCCGCTTTTGCAACGAAACGTGCGCTTCGTGCACCAAAACGCTACTTTTGCACAGTTTTGAAGCTAAACGTATGTTTCCTGCACCAAAACGCCGCTTTTGCATCGAAACGTGCGTTTTGTGCACCACAATGCTGCTTTTGCACAGTTTTGACGCTAAACCTGCGTTTCGTGCACCAAAACGCCGCTTTTGCAACGAAACGTGCGTCTCGTGCACCAAAACGCCGCTTTTGCAGCGAAACGTGCGTTTCGTGCACCAAAACGCTGCTTTTGCACAGTTTTGTTGCTAAACGTGCGTTTCGTTCAACAAAACGCTGCTTTTGCACAGTTTTGATGCTAAACGTGCGTTTCGTGCACCAGAACGCTGCTTCTGCACAGTTTTGACGCTAAACGTGCGTTTCGTGCACCAAAACGCTGCTTTTGCTACGAAACGTGCGTTTCGTGCACCGAATCGCCGCTTTTGCTCCGTTTTGGCAAGAAACGTGCGTTTCGTGCACCAAAACGCTGCTTTTGCACAGTTTTGACGCTAAACGTGCGTTTCGTGCACCATAACGCCGCTTTTGCAACGAAACATGCGTTTCGTGCACCAAAACGCTGCTTTTGCACAGTTTTGACGCTAAACGTGCGTTTCGTGCACCAGAACGCTGCTTCTGCACAGTTTTGACGCTAAACGTGCGTTTCGTGCACCAAAACGCTGCTTTTGCTACGAAACGTGCGTTTCGTGCACCGAATCGCCGCTTTTGCTCCGTTTTGGCAAGAAACGTGCGTTTCGTGCACCAAAACGCTGCTTTTGCACAGTTTTGACGCTAAACGTGCGTTTCGTGCACCAAAACGCCGCTTTTGCAACGAAACGTGCGTTTCGTGCACCAAAACGCTGCTTTTGCACAGTTTTGTCGCTAAACGCGCTTTTGGTGCACCAAAACGCCGCTTTTGCAACAAAACGTGCGTTTCGTGCACCAAAACGCTGCTTTTGCAACGAAACGTGCGTTTCGTGCACCAAAACGCTGGTTTTGCACAGATTTGACGCTAAACGTGCGTTTCGTGCACCAAAACGCCGCTTTTGCAACGAAACGTGCGTTTCGCGCACCGAATCGCCGCTTTTGCTCCGTTTTGGCAAGAAACGTGCGTTTCGTGCACCAAAACGCTGCTTTTGCACAGTTTTGACGCTAAACGTGCGTTTCGTGCACCAAAACGCCGCTTTTGCAACGAAACATGCGTTTCGTGCTCCATTACGCTGCTTTTGCACAGCTTTGACGCTAAACGTGCGTTTCGTGCACCAAAACGCCGCTTTTGCAACAAAACGTGCGTTTCGTGCACCAAAACGCTGCCTTTGCACAGTTTTGACGCTAAACGTGCGTTTCGTGCACCAAAACGCTGCTTTTGCACAGTTTTGACGCTAAACGTGCCTTTCGTGGACCAACACGCTGCGTTTACACAGTTTTGACGCTAAACGTGCGTTTCGTGCACCAAAACGCCGCTTTTGCAACAAAACGTGCGTTTCGTGCACCAAAACGCTGCTTTTGCAACGAAACGTGCGTTTCGTGCACCAAAACGCTGCTTTTGCACAGTTTTGACGCTAAACGTGCGTTTCGTGCACCAAAACGCGGCTTTTGCAACGAAACGGGCGTTTCGTGCACCATAACGCTGCTTTTGCACAGCTTTGACGCTAAACGTGCGTTTCGTGCACCAAAACGCCGCTTTTGCAACAAAACGTGCGTTTCGTGCACCAAAACGCTGCTTTTGCACAGTTTTGACGCTAAACGTGCGTTTCGTGCACCAAAACGCTTCTTTTGCAACGAAACATGCGTTTCGTGCTCCATAACGCTGCTTTTGCACAGCTTTGACGCTAAACGTGCGTTTCGTGCACCAAAACGCCGCTTTTGCAACAAAACGTGCGTTTCGTGCACCAAAACGCTGCCTCTGCACAGTTTTGACGCTAAACGTGCGTTTCGTGCACCAAAACGCTGCTTTTGCACAGTTTGACGCTAAACGTGCCTTTCGTGCACCAAAACGCTGCGTTTACACAGTTTTGACGCTAAACGTGCGTTTCGTGCACCAAAACGCCGCTTTTGCAACAAAACGTGCGTTTCGTGCACCAAAACGCTGCTTTTGCAACGAAACGTGCGTTTCGTGCACCAAAACGCTGCTTTTGCACAGTTTTGACGCTAAACGTGCGTTTCGTGCACCAAAACGCGGCTTTTGCAACGAAACGTGCGTTTCGTGCACCATAACGCTGCTTTTGCACAGCTTTGACGCTAAACGTGCGTTTCGTGCACCAAAACGCCGCTTTTGCAACAAAACGTGCGTTTCGTGCACCAAAACGCTGCTTTTGCAACGAAACGTGCGTTTCGTGCACCAAAACGCTGCTTTTGCACAGATTTGACGCTAAACGTGCGTTTCGTGCACCAAAACGCCGCTTTTGCAACGAAACGTGCGTTTCGCGCACCGAATCGCCGCTTTTGCTCCGTTTTGGCAAGAAACGTGCGTTTCGTGCACCAAATCGCTGCTTTTGCACAGTTTTGACGCTAAACGTGCGTTTCGTGCACCAAAACGCTGCTTTTGCACAGTTTTAACGCTAAACGTGCGTTTCGTGCACCAAAACGCTGCTTTTGCACAGTTTTGAAGCTAAACGTGCGTTTCGTGCACTAAAACGCTGCTTTTGCAGTTTTGACGCTAAACGTGCGTTTCGTGCACTAAAACGCCGCTTTTGCAACGAAACGTGCGTTTCGCGCACCGAATCGCCGCTTTTGCTCCGTTTTGGCAAGAAACGTGCGTTTCGTGCACCAAAACGCTGCTTTTGCACAGTTTTGACGCTAAACGTGCGTTTCGTGCACCAAAACGCCGCTTTTGCAACGAAACATGCGTTTCGTGCTCCATAACGCTGCTTTTGCAACGAAACGTGCGTTTCGTGCACCAAAACGCTGCTTTTGCACAGTTTTGACGCTAAACGTGCGTTTGGTGCACCAAAACGCGGCTTTTGCAACGAAACGTGCGTTTCGTGCACCATAACGCTGCTTTTGCACAGCTTTGACGCTAAACGTGCGTTTCGTGCACCAAAACGCCGCTTTTGCAACAAAACGTGCGTTTCGTGCACCAAAACGCTGCTTTTGCACAGTTTTGACGCTAAACGTGCGTTTCGTGCACCAAAACGCTTCTTTTGCAACGAAACATGCGTTTCGTGCTCCATAACGCTGCTTTTGCACAGCTTTGACGCTAAACGTGCGTTTCGTGCACCAAAACGTCGCTTTTGCAACAAAACGTGCGTTTCGTGCACCAAAACGCTGCCTCTGCACAGTTTTGACGCTAAACGTGCGTTTCGTGCACCAAAACGCTGCTTTTGCACCGTTTGACGCTAAACGTGCCTTTCGTGCACCAAAACGCTGCGTTTACACAGTTTTGACGCTAAACGTGCGTTTCGTGCACCAAAACGCGGCTTTTGCAACGAAACGTGCGTTTCGTGCACCATAACGCTGCTTTTGCACAGCTTTGACGCTAAACGTGCGTTTCGTGCACCAAAACGCCGCTTTTGCAACAAAACGTGCGTTTCGTGCACCAAAACGCTGCTTTTGCAACGAAACGTGCGTTTCGTGCACCAAAACGCTGCTTTTGCACAGATTTGACGCTAAACGTGCGTTTCGTGCACCAAAACGCCGCTTTTGCAACGAAACGTGCGTTTCGCGCACCGAATCGCCGCTTTTGCTCCGTTTTGGCAAGAAACGTGCGTTTCGTGCACCAAATCGCTGCTTTTGCACAGTTTTGACGCTAAACGTGCGTTTCGTGCACCAAAACGCTGCTTTTGCACAGTTTTAACGCTAAACGTGCGTTTCGTGCACCAAAACGCTGCTTTTGCACAGTTTTGAAGCTAAACGTGCGTTTCGTGCACTAAAACGCTGCTTTTGCAGTTTTGACGCTAAACGTGCGTTTCGTGCACTAAAACGCCGCTTTTGCAACGAAACGTGCGTTTCGCGCACCGAATCGCCGCTTTTGCTCCGTTTTGGCAAGAAACGTGCGTTTCGTGCACCAAAACGCTGCTTTTGCACAGTTTTGACGCTAAACGTGCGTTTCGTGCACCAAAACGCCGCTTTTGCAACGAAACATGCGTTTCGTGCTCCATAACGCTGCTTTTGCAACGAAACGTGCGTTTCGTGCACCAAAACGCTGCTTTTGCACAGTTTTGACGCTAAACGTGCGTTTCGTGCACCAGAACGCGGCTTTTGCAACAAAATGTGCGTTTCGTGCACCAAAACGCTGCCTTTGCACAGTTTTGACGCTAAACGTGCGTTTCGTCCACCAAAACGCTGCTTTTGCACAGTTTTGACGCTAAACGTGCGTTTCGTGCACCAGAACGCTGCTTCTGCACAGTTTTGACGCTAAACGTGCGTTTCGTGCACCAAAACGCTGCTTTTGCAACGAAACGTGCGTTTCGTGCACCGAATCGCCGCTTTTGCTCCGTTTTGGCAAGAAACGTGCGTTTCGTGCACCAAAACGCCGCTTTTGCAACAAAACGTGCGTTTCGTGCACCAAAACGCTGCTTTTGCAACGAAACGTGCGTTTCGTGCACCAAAACGCTGCTTTTGCACAGTTTTGTTGCAAAACGTGCGTTTCGTTCAACAAAACGCTGCTTTTGCACAGTTTTGATGCTAAACGTGCTTTTCGTGCACCAAAACGCTGCTTTTGCACAGTTTTGGCGCTAAACGTGCGTTTCGTGCACTAAAACGCCGCTTTTGCAAAGAAACGTGCGTTTCGCGCACCGAATCGCCGCTTTTGCTTCGTTTTGGCAAGAAACGTGCGTTTCGTGCACCAAATCGCTGCTTTGCACAGTTTTGACGCTAAACGTGCTTTTCGTGCACCAAAACGCTGCTTTTGCACAGTCTTGACGCTAAACGTGCGTTTCGTGCACCAAAACGCTGCTTTTGCACAGTTTTGACGCTAAACGTGCGTTTCGTGCACCAAAACGCCGCTTTTGCAACGAAACGTGCGTTTCGTGCACCAAAACGCTGCTTTTGCACAGTTTTGTCGCTAAACGCGCTTTTGGTGCACCAAAACGCCGCTTTTGCAACAAAACGTGCGTTTCGTGCACCAAAACGCTGCTTTTGCAACGAAACGTGCGTTTCGTGCACCAAAACGCTGGTTTTGCACAGATTTGACGCTAAACGTGCGTTTCGTGCACCAAAACGCCGCTTTTGCAACGAAACGTGCGTTTCGCGCACCGGATCGCCGCTTTTGCTCCGTTTTGGCAAGAAACGTGCGTTTCGTGCACCAAATCGCTGCTTTTGCACAGTTTTGACGCTAAACGTGCGTTTCGTGCACCAAAACGCTGCTTTTGCACAGTTTTAACGCTAAACGTGCGTTTCGTGCACCAAAACGCTGCTTTTGCACGGTTTTGACGCTAAACGTGCGTTTTGTGCACCAAAACGCCGCTTTTGCAACGAAACGTGCGTTTCGTGCACCAAAACGCTGCTTTTGCACAGTTTTGAAGCTAAACGTGCGTTTCGTGCACTAAAACGCTGCTTTTGCACAGTTTTGACGCTAAACGTGCGTTTCGTGCACTAAAACGCCGCTTTTGCAACGAAACGTGCGTTTCGCGCACCGAATCGCCGCTTTTGCTCCGTTTTGGCAAGAAACGTGCGTTTCGTGCTCCATTACGCTGCTTTTGCACAGCTTTGACGCTAAACGTGCGTTTCGTGCACCAAAACGCCGCTTTTGCAACAAAACGTGCGTTTCGTGCACCAAAACGCTGCCTTTGCACAGTTTTGACGCTAAACGTGCGTTTCGTGCACCAAAACGCTGCTTTTGCACAGTTTTGACGCTAAACGTGCCTTTCGTGCACCAACACGCTGCGTTTACACAGTTTTGACGCTAAACGTGCGTTTCGTGCACCAAAACGCCGCTTTTGCAACAAAACGTGCGTTTCGTGCACCAAAACGCTGCTTTTGCAACGAAACGTGCGTTTCGTGCACCAAAACGCTGCTTTTGCACAGTTTTGACGCTAAACGTGCGTTTCGTGCACCAAAACGCGGCTTCTGCAACGAAACGTGCGTTTCGTGCACCATAACGCTGCTTTTGCACAGCTTTGACGCTAAACGTGCGTTTCGTGCACCAAAACGCCGCTTTTGCAACAAAACGTGCGTTTCGTGCACCAAAACGCTGCTTTTGCACAGTTTTGACGCTAAACGTGCGTTTCGTGCACTAAAACGCTGCTTTTGCACAGTTTTGACGCTAAACGTGCGTTTCGTGCAGTAAAACGCCGCTTTTGCAACGAAACGTGCGTTTCGCGCACCGAATCGCCGCTTTTGCTCCGTTTTGGTAAGAAACGTGCGTTTCGTGCAACAAAACGCTGCTTTTGCACAGTTTTGACGCTAAACGTGCGTTTCGTGCACCAAAACGCCGCTTTTGCAACGAAACATGCGTTTCGTGCTCCATTACGCTGCTTTTGCACAGCTTTGACGCTAAACGTGCGTTTCGTGCACCAAAACGCCGCTTTTGCAACAAAACGTGCGTTTCGTGCACCAAAACGCTGCTTTTGCACAGTTTTGACGCTAAACGTGCGTTTCGTGCACCAAAACGCTTCTTTTGCACAGATTTGACGCTAAACGTGCGTTTCGTGCACTAAAACGCCGCTTTTGCAACGAAACGTGCGTTTCGCGCACCGAATCGCCGCTTTTGCTCCGTTTTGGCAAGAAACGTGCGTTTCGTGCAACAAAACGCTGCTTTTGCACAGTTTTGACGCTAAACGTGCGTTTCGTGCACCAAAACGCCGCTTTTGCAACGAAACATGCGTTTCGTGCTCCATAACGCTGCTTTTGCACAGCTTTGACGCTAAACGTGCGTTTCGTGCACCAAAACGCCGCTTTTGCAACAAAACGTGCGTTTCGTGCACCAAAACGCTGCCTCTGCACAGTTTTGACGCTAAACGTGCGTTTCGTGCACCAAAACGCTGCTTTTGCACAGTTTGACGCTAAACGTGCCTTTCGTGCACCAAAACGCTGCGTTTACACAGTTTTGACGCTAAACGTGCGTTTCGTGCACCAAAACGCCGCTTTTGCAACAAAACGTGCGTTTCGTGCACCAAAACGCTGCTTTTGCAACGAAACGTGCGTTTCGTGCACCAAAACGCTGCTTTTGCACAGTTTTGACGCTAAGCGTGCGTTTCGTGCACCAAAACGCCGCTTTTGCAACGAAACGTCCGTTTCGTGCACCATAACGCTGCTTTTGCACAGCTTTGACGCTAAACGTGCGTTTCGTGCACCAAAACGCCGCTTTTGCAACAAAACGTGCGTTTCGTGCACCAAAACGCTGCTTTTGCACAGTTTTGACGCTAAACGTGCGTTTCGTGCACCAAAACGCTTCTTTTGCACAGATTTGATGCTAAACGTGCGTTTCGTGCACCAAAACGCTTCTTTTGCACAGATTTGACGCAAAACGTGCGTTTCGTGCACCAAAACGCCGCTTTTGCAACGAAACGTGCGTTTCGCGCACCGAATCGCCGCTTTTGCTCCGTTTTGGCAAGAAACGTGCGTTTCGTGCACCAAATCGCTGCTTTTGCACAGTTTTGACGCTAAACGTGCGTTTCGTGCACCAAAACGCTGCTTTTGCACAGTTTTAACGCTAAACGTGCGTTTCGTGCACCAAAACGCTGCTTTTGCACGGTTTTGACGCTAAACGTGCGTTTTGGGCACCAAAACGTCGCTTTTGCAACGAAACGTGCGTTTCGTGCACCAAAACGCTGCTTTTTGCATAGATTTGACGCTAAACCTGCGTTTCGTGCACCAAAACGCCGCGTTTGCAACGAAACGTGCGTTTCGCGCACCGAATCGCCGCTTTTGCTCCGTTTTGGCAAGAAACGTGCGTTTCGTGCACCAAAACGCTGCTTTTGCACAGTTTTAACGCTAAACGTGCGTTTCGTGCACCAAAACGCTGCTTTTGCACAGTTTTGACGCTAAACGTGCGGTTCGTGCACCAAAACGCCGCTTTTGCAACGAAACGTGCGTTTCGTGCACCATAACGCTGCTTTTGCACAGCTTTGACGCTAAACGTGCGTTTCGTGCACCAAAACGCCGCTTTTGCAACAAAACGTGCGTTTCGTGCACCAAAACGCTGCTTTTGCACAGTTTTGACGCTAAACGTGCGTTTCGTGCACCAAAACGCTGCTTTTGCACATTTTTAACGCTAAACGTGCGTTTCGTGCACCAAAACGCTGCTTTTGCACGGTTTTGACGCTAAACGTGCGTTTTGTGCACCAAAACGTCGCTTTTGCAACGAAACGTGCGTTTCGCGCACCGAATCGCCGCTTTTTCTCCATTTTGGCAAGAAACGTGCGTTTCGTGCACCAAAACGCTGCTTTTGCACAGTTTTGACGCTAAACGTGCGTTTCGTGCACCAGAACGCTGCTTCTCCTCAGTTTTGACGCTAAACGTGCGTTTCGTGCACCAAAACGCTGCTTTTGCAACGAAACGTGCGTTTCGTGCACCGAATCGCCGCTTTTGCTCCGTTTTGGCAAGAAACGTGCGTTTCGTGCACCAGAACGCTGCTTCTGCACAGTTTTGACGCTAAACGTGCGTTTCGTGCACCAAAACGCTGCTTGTGCACAGTTTTGACGCTAAACGTGCGTTTCGTGCACCAAAACGCTGCTTTTGCACAGTTTTGACGCTAAACGTGCGTTTCGTGCACCAAAACGCCGCTTTTGCAACGAAACGTCCGTTTCGTGCACCATAACGCTGCTTTTGCACAGCTTTGACGCTAAACGTGCGTTTCGTGCACCAAAACGCCGCTTTTGCAACAAAACGTGCGTTTCGTGCACCAAAACGCTGCTTTTGCACAGTTTTGACGCTAAACGTGCGTTTCGTGCACCAAAACGCTTCTTTTGCACAGATTTGATGCTAAACGTGCGTTTCGTGCACCAAAACGCTTCTTTTGCACAGATTTGACGCAAAACGTGCGTTTCGTGCACCAAAACGCCGCTTTTGCAACGAAACGTGCGTTTCGCGCACCGAATCGCCGCTTTTGCTCCGTTTTGGCAAGAAACGTGCGTTTCGTGCACCAAATCGCTGCTTTTGCACAGTTTTGACGCTAAACGTGCGTTTCGTGCACCAAAACGCTGCTTTTGCACAGTTTTAACGCTAAACGTGCGTTTCGTGCACCAAAACGCTGCTTTTGCACGGTTTTGACGCTAAACGTGCGTTTTGGGCACCAAAACGTCGCTTTTGCAACGAAACGTGCGTTTCGTGCACCAAAACGCTGCTTTTTGCATAGATTTGACGCTAAACCTGCGTTTCGTGCACCAAAACGCCGCGTTTGCAACGAAACGTGCGTTTCGCGCACCGAATCGCCGCTTTTGCTCCGTTTTGGCAAGAAACGTGCGTTTCGTGCACCAAAACGCTGCTTTTGCACAGTTTTAACGCTAAACGTGCGTTTCGTGCACCAAAACGCTGCTTTTGCACAGTTTTGACGCTAAACGTGCGGTTCGTGCACCAAAACGCCGCTTTTGCAACGAAACGTGCGTTTCGTGCACCATAACGCTGCTTTTGCACAGCTTTGACGCTAAACGTGCGTTTCGTGCACCAAAACGCCGCTTTTGCAACAAAACGTGCGTTTCGTGCACCAAAACGCTGCTTTTGCACAGTTTTGACGCTAAACGTGCGTTTCGTGCACCAAAACGCTGCTTTTGCACAGTTTTAACGCTAAACGTGCGTTTCGTGCACCAAAACGCTGCTTTTGCACGGTTTTGACGCTAAACGTGCGTTTTGTGCACCAAAACGTCGCTTTTGCAACGAAACGTGCGTTTCGCGCACCGAATCGCCGCTTTTTCTCCGTTTTGGCAAGAAACGTGCGTTTCGTGCACCAAATCGCTGCTTTTGCACAGTTTTGACGCTAAACGTGCGTTTCGTGCACCAAAACGCTGCTTTTGCACAGTTTTGACGCTAAACGTGCGGTTCGTGCACCAAAACGCCGCTTTTGCAACGAAACGTGCGTTTCGTGCACCAAAACGCTTCTTTTGCACAGATTTGACGCTAAACGTGCGTTTCGTGCACCAAAACGCCGCTTTTGCAACAAAACGTGCGTTTCGCGCACCGAATCGCCGCTTTTGCTCCGTTTTGGCAAGAAACGTGCGTTTCGTGCACCAAATCGCTGCTTTTGCACAGTTTTGACGCTAAACGTGCGTTTCGTGCACCAAAACGCTGCTTTTGCACAGTTTTAACGCTAAACGTGCGTTTCGTGCACCAAAACGCTGCTTTTGCACAGTTTTGATGCTGTACGTGCGTTTCGTGCACTAAAACGCTGCTTTTGCACAGTTTTGACGCTAAACGTGCCTTTCGTGCACCAAAACGCTGCGTTTACACAGTTTTGACGCTAAACGTGCGTTTCGTGCACCAAAACGCCGCTTTTGCAACAAAACGTGCGTTTCGTGCACCAAAACGCTGCCTTTGCACAGTTTTGACGCTAAACGTGCTTTTCGTGCACCACAACGCTGCTTTTGCACAGTTTTGGCGCTAAACGTGCGTTTCGTGCACCAGAACGCTGCTTCTGCACAGTTTTGACGCTAAACGTGCGGTTCGTGCACCAAAACGCCGCTTTTGCAACGAAACGTGCGTTTCGTGCACCAAAACGCTTCTTTTGCACAGATTTGACGCTAAACGTGCGTTTCGTGCACCAAAACGCCGCTTTTGCAACAAAACGTGCGTTTCGCGCACCGAATCGCCGCTTTTGCTCCGTTTTGGCAAGAAACGTGCGTTTCGTGCACCAAATCGCTGCTTTTGCACAGTTTTGACGCTAAACGTGCGTTTCGTGCACCAAAACGCTGCTTTTGCACAGTTTTAACGCTAAACGTGCGTTTCGTGCACCAAAACGCTGCTTTTGCACAGTTTTGATGCTGTACGTGCGTTTCGTGCACTAAAACGCTGCTTTTGCACAGTTTTGACGCTAAACGTGCCTTTCGTGCACCAAAACGCTGCGTTTACACAGTTTTGACGCTAAACGTGCGTTTCGTGCACCAAAACGCCGCTTTTGCAACAAAACGTGCGTTTCGTGCACCAAAACGCTGCCTTTGCACAGTTTTGACGCTAAACGTGCTTTTCGTGCACCACAACGCTGCTTTTGCACAGTTTTGGCGCTAAACGTGCGTTTCGTGCACCAGAACGCTGCTTCTGCACAGTTTTGACGCTAAACGTGCGTTTCGTGCACCAAAACGCTGCTTTTGCAACGAAACGTGCGTTTCGTGCACCGAATCGCCGCTTTTGCTCCGTTTTGGCAAGAAACGTGCGTTTCGTGCACCAAAACGCTGCTTTTGCACAGTTTTGTCGCTAAACGCGCTTTTGGTGCACCAAAACGCCGCTTTTGCAACAAAACATGCGTTTCGTGCACCAAAACGCTGCTTTTGCAACGAAACGTGCGTTTCGTGCACCAAAACGCTGGTTTTGCACAGATTTGACGCTAAACGTGCGTTTCGTGCACCAAAACGCTGCTTTTGCACGGTTTTGACGCTAAACGTGCGTTTTGTGCACCAAAACGTCGCTTTTGCAACGAAACGTGCGTTTCGCGCACCGAATCGCCGCTTTTTCTCCGTTTTGGCAAGAAACGTGCGTTTCGTGCACCAAAACGCTGCTTTTGCAACGAAACGTGCGTTTCGTGCACCAAAGCGCTGCTTTTGCACAGTTTTGACGCTAAACATGCGTTTCGTGCACCAAAACGCCGCTTTTGCAACAAAACGTGCGGTTCGCGCACCAAAACGGTGCTTTTGCGCAGTTTTGAAGCTAAACGTGCGTTTCGTGCACCAAAACGCTGCTGCTGCACAGTTTTGACGCTAAACGTGCGTTTCGTGCACCAGAACGCTGCTTTTGCACAGTTTTGACGCTAAAAGTGCGTTTCGTGCACCAAAACGCTGCTTTTGCAACGAAACGTGCGTTTCGCGCACCGAATCGCCGCTTTTGCTCCGTTTTGGCAAGAAACGTGCGTTTCGTGCACCAAAACGCTGCTTATGCACAGTCTTGACGCTAAACGTGCGTTTCGTGCACCAAAACGCTGCTTTTGCACAGTTTTGACGCTAAACGTTCGTTTCGTGCACCAAAACGCCGCTTTTGCAACGAAACGTGCGATTCGTGCACCAAAACGCTGCTTTTGCACAGTTTTGACGCTAAACGTGCCTTTCGTGCACCAAAACGCTGCGTTTACACAGTTTTGACGCTAAACGTGCGTTTCGTGCACCAAAACGCCGCTTTTGCAACAAAACGTGCGTTTCGTGCACCAAAACGCTGCCTTTGCACAGTTTTGACGCTAAACGTGCTTTTCGTGCACCACAACGCTGCTTTTGCACAGTTTTGGCGCTAAACGTGCGTTTCGTGCACCAGAACGCTGCTTCTGCACAGTTTTGACGCTAAACGTGCGTTTCGTGCACCAAAACGCTGCTTTTGCAACGAAACGTGCGTTTCGTGCACCGAATCGCCGCTTTTGCTCCGTTTTGGCAAGAAACGTGCGTTTCGTGCACCAAAACGCTGCTTTTGCACAGTTTTGACGCTAAACGTGCGTTTCGTGCACCAAAACGCCGCTTTTGCAACGAAACGTGCGTTTCGTGCACCAAAACGCTGCTTTTGCACAGTTTTGTCGCTAAACGCGCTTTTGGTGCACCAAAACGCCGCTTTTGCAACAAAACGTGCGTTTCGTGCACCAAAACGCTGCTTTTGCAACGAAACGTGCGTTTCGTGCACCAAAACGCTGGTTTTGCACAGATTTGACGCTAAACGTGCGTTTCGTGCACCAAAACGCTGCTTTTGCACGGTTTTGACGCTAAACGTGCGTTTTGTGCACCAAAACGTCGCTTTTGCAACGAAACGTGCGTTTCGCGCACCGAATCGCCGCTTTTTCTCCGTTTTGGCAAGAAACGTGCGTTTCGTGCACCAAAACGCTGCTTTTGCAACGAAACGTGCGTTTCGTGCACCAAAGCGCTGCTTTTGCACAGTTTTGACGCTAAACATGCGTTTCGTGCACCAAAACGCCGCTTTTGCAACAAAACGTGCGGTTCGCGCACCAAAACGGTGCTTTTGCGCAGTTTTGAAGCTAAACGTGCGTTTCGTGCACCAAAACGCTGCTGCTGCACAGTTTTGACGCTAAACGTGCGTTTCGTGCACCAGAACGCTGCTTTTGCACAGTTTTGACGCTAAAAGTGCGTTTCGTGCACCAAAACGCTGCTTTTGCAACGAAACGTGCGTTTCGCGCACCGAATCGCCGCTTTTGCTCCGTTTTGGCAAGAAACGTGCGTTTCGTGCACCAAAACGCTGCTTTTGCAGAGTCTTGACGCTAAACGTGCGTTTCGTGCACCAAAACGCTGCTTTTGCACAGTTTTGACGCTAAACGTTCGTTTCGTGCACCAAAACGCCGCTTTTGCAACGAAACGTGTGATTCGTGCACCAAAACGCTGCTTTTGCACAGTTTTAACGTTAAACGTGCGTTTCGTGCACCAAAACGCTGCTTTTGCACAGTTTTGACGCTAAACGTCCGTTTCGTGCACCAAAACGCCGCTTTTGCAACGAAACGTGCGTTTCGTGCACATAATGCTGCTTTTGCACAGTTTTGACGCTAAACGTACGTTTCGTGCACCAAAACGCCGCTTTTGCACAGTTTTGACGCTAAACGTGCGTTTCTTGGCCCAAAACGCAGCTTTTGCACAGTTTTGACGCTAAACGGGCGTTTCGTGCACCAAAACGCTGCTTTTGCACGGTTTTGACGCTAAACGTGCGTTGTGTGCACCAAAACGTCGCTTTTGCAACGAAACGTGCGTTTCGTGCACCAAAACGCTGCTTTTGCATAGATTTGACGCTAAACGTGCGTTTTGTGCACCAAAACGTCGCTTTTGCAACGAAACGTGCCTTTCGTGCACCAAAACGCTGCTTTTGCACCGTTTTGACGCTAACCGTGCGGTTCTTGCACCAAAACGCCGCTTTTGCAACGAAACGTGCGTTTCGTGCACCATAACGCTGCTTTTGCACAGCTTTGACGCTAAACGTGCGTTTCTTGCACCAAAACGCCGCTTTTGCAACAAAACGTGTGTTTCGAGCACCAAAACGCTGCTTTTGCACAGTTTTGACGCTAAACGTGCGTTTCGTGCACCAAAACGCTTCTTTTGCACAAATTTGACGCTAAACGTGCGTTTCGTGCACCAAAACGCCGCCTTTGCAACGAAACGTACGTTTCGCGCACCGAATCGCCGCTTTTGCTCCGTTTTGGCAAGAAACGTGCGTTTCGTGCACCAAATCGCTGCTTTTGCACAGTTTTGACGCTAAACGTGCGTTTCGTGCACCAAAACGCTGCTTTTGCACAGATTTGACGCTAAACGTGCGTTTCGTGCACGAAAACGCCGCTTTTGCAACGAAACGTGCGTTTCGCGCACCGAATCGCCGCTTTTGCTCCGTTTTGGCAAGAAACGTGCGTTTCGTGCACCAAATCGCTGCTTTTGCACAGTTTTGACGCTAAACGTGCGTTTCGTGCACCAAAACGCCGCTTTTGAAACGAAACGTGCGTTTCGTGCACCAAAACGCTGCCTTTGCACAGTTTTGACGCTAAACGTGCGTTTCGTGCACCAAAACGCTGCTTTTGCACAGTTTTGACGCTAAACGTGCGGTTCGTGCACCAAAACGCCGCTTTTGCAACGAAACGTGCGTTTCGTGCACCATAACGCTGCTTTTGCACAGCTTTGACGCTAAACGTGCGTTTCGTGCACCAAAACGCCGCTTTTGCAACAAAACGTGCGTTTCGTGCACCAAAACGCTGCTTTTGCACAGTTTTGACGCTAAACGTGCGTTTCGTGCACCAAAACGCTTCTTTTGCACAGATTTGACGCTAAACGTGCGTTTCGTGCACCAAAACGCTTCTTTTGCACAGATTTGACGCTAAACGTGCGTTTCGTGCACCAAAACGCCGCTTTTGCAACGAAACGTGCGTTTCGCGCACCGAATCGCCGCTTTTGCTCCGTTTTGGCAAGAAACGTGCGTTTCGTGCACCAAATCGCTGCTTTTGCACAGTTTTGACGCTAAACGTGCGTTTCGTGCACCAAAACGCCGCTTTTGCAACAAAACGTGCGTTTCGTGCACCAAAACGCTGCCTTTGCACAGTTTTGACGCTAAACGTGCGTTTCGTGCACCAAAACGCTGCTTTTGCACAGTTTTGACGCTAAACATGCGTTTCGTGCACCAGAACGCTGCTTCTGCACAGTTTTGACGCTAAACGTGCGTTTCGTGCACCAAAACGCTGCTTTTGCAACGAAACGTGCGTTTCGTGCACCGAATCGCCGCTTTTGCTCCGTTTTGGCAAGAAACGTGCGTTTCGTGCACCAGAACGCTGCTTCTGCACAGTTTTGACGCTAAACGTGCGTTTCGTGCACCAAAATGCCGCTTTTGCAACAAAACGTGCGTTTCGTGCACCAAAACGCTGCTTGTGCACAGTTTTGACGCTAAACGTGCGTTTCGTGCACCAAAACGCTGCTTTTGCACAGATTTGACGCTAAACGTGCGTTTCGTGCACCAAAACGCCGCTTTTGCAACGAAACGTGCGTTTCGCGCACCGAATCGCCGCTTTTGCTCCGTTTTGGCAAGAAACGTGCGTTTCGTGCACCAAAACGCTGCTTTTGCACAGTTTTGACGCTAAACGTGCGTTTCGTGCACCAAAACGCCGCTTTTGCAACGAAACATGCGTTTCGTGCTCCATAACGCTGCTTTTGCACAGCTTTGACGCTAAACGTGCGTTTCGTGCACCAAAACGCCGCTTTTGCAACAAAACGTGCGATTCGTGCACCAAAACGCTGCCTTTGCACAGTTTTGACGCTAAACGTGCCTTTCGTGCACCAAAACGCTGCGTTTACACAGTTTTGACGCTAAACGTGCGTTTCGTGCACCAAAACGCCGCTTTTGCAACAAAACGTGCGTTTCGTGCACCAAAACGCCGCTTTTGCAACAAAACGTGCGTTTCGTGCACCAAAACGCTGCTTTTGCACAGTTTTGACGCTAAACGTGCGGTTCGTGCACCAAAACGCCGCTTTTGCAACGAAACGTGCGTTTCGTGCACCATAACGCTGCTTTTGCACAGCTTTGACGCTAAACGTGCGTTTCGTGCACCAAAACACCGCTTTTGCAACAAAACGTGCGTTTCGTGCACCAAAACGCTGCTTTTGCACAGTTTTGACGCTAAACGTGCGTTTCGTGCACCAAAACGCTGCTTTTGCACATTTTTAACGCTAAACGTGCGTTTCGTGCACCAAAACACTGCTTTTGCACGGTTTTGACGCTAAACGTGCGTTTTGTGCACCAAAACGTCGCTTTTGCAACGAAACGTGCGTTTCGCGCACCGAATCGCCGCTTTTTCTCCATTTTGGCAAGAAACGTGCGTTTCGTGCACCAAATCGCTGCTTTTGCACAGTTTTGACGCTAAACGTGCGTTTCGTGCACCAAAACGCTGCTTTTGCACAGTTTTGACGCTAAACGTGCTGTTCGTGCACCAAAACGCCGCTTTTGCAACGAAACGTGCGTTTCGTGCACCAAAACGCTTCTTTTGCACAGATTTGACGCTAAACGTGCGTTTCGTGCACCAAAACGCCGCTTTTGCAACAAAACGTGCGTTTCGCGCACCAAATCGCCGCTTTTGCTCCGTTTTGGCAAGAAACGTGCGTTTCGTGCACCAAATCGCTGCTTTTGCACAGTTTTGACGCTAAACGTGCGTTTCGTGCACCAAAACGCTGCTTTTGCACAGTTTTAACGCTAAACGTGCGTTTCGTGCACTAAAACGCTGCTTTTGCACAGTTTTGATGCTATACGTGCGTTTCGTGCACTAAAACGCTGCTTTTGCACAGTTTTGACGCTAAACGTGCCTTTCGTGCACCAAAACGCTGCGTTTACACAGTTTTGACGCTAAACGTGCGTTTCGTGCCCCAAAACGCCGCTTTTGCAACAAAACGTGCGTTTCGTGCACCAAAACGCTGCCTTTGCACAGTTTTGACGCTAAACGTGCGTTTCGTGCACCAAAACGCCGCTTTTGCAACGAAACATGCGTTTCGTGCACCATAACGCTGCTTTTGCACAGCTTTGACGCTAAACGTGCGTTTCGTGCACCAAAACGCCGCTTTTGCAACAAAACGTGCGTTTCGTGCACCAAAACGCTGCTTTTGCACAGTTTTGACGCTAAACGTGCGTTTCGTGCACCAGAACGCTGCTTCTGCACAGTTTTGACGCTAAACGTGCGTTTCGTGCACCAAAACGCTGCTTTTGCAACGAAACGTGCGTTTCGTGCACCGAATCGCCGCTTTTGCTCCGTTTTGCCAAGAAACGTGCGTTTCATGCACCAAAACGCTGCTTTTGCACAGTTTTGACGCTAAACGTGCGTTTCGTGCACCAAAACGCCGCTTTTGCAACGAAACATGCGTTTCGTGCACCATAACGCTGCTTTTGCACAGCTTTGACGCTAAACGTGCGTTTCGTGCACCAAAACGCCGCTTTTGCAACAAAACGTGCGTTTCGTGCACCAAAACGCTGCTTTTGCAACGAAACGTGCGTTTCGTGCACCAAAACGCTGCTTTTGCACAGTTTTGAAGATAAACGTATGTTTCCTGCACCAAAACGCCGCTTTTGCATCGAAACGTGCTATTCGTGCACCACAATGCTGCTTTTGCACAGTTTTGACGCTAAACGTGCGTTTCGTGCACCAAAACGCTGCTTTTGCACAGTTTTGACGCTAAACGTGCGTTCCGTGCACCAAAACGCCGCTTTTGCAACGAAACGTGCCTTTCGTGCACCAAAACGCTGCTTTTGCACAGTTTTGACGCTAAACGTGCGTTTCGTGCACCAAAACGCTGCTTTTGCACAGTTTTGACGCTAAACGTGCGTTTCGTGCACCAAAACGCCGCTTTTGCAACGAAACGTGCGTTTCGAGCACCAAAACGCCGCTTTTGCAACGAAACGTGCGCTTCGTGCACCAAAACGCTACTTTTGCACAGTTTTGAAGCTAAACGTATGTTTCCTGCACCAAAACGCCGCTTTTGCATCGAAACGTGCGTTTTGTGCACCACAATGCTGCTTTTGCACAGTTTTGACGCTAAACCTGCGTTTCGTGCACCAAAACGCCGCTTTTGCAACGAAACGTGCGTCTCGTGCACCAAAACGCCGCTTTTGCAGCGAAACGTGCGTTTCGTGCACCAAAACGCTGCTTTTGCACAGTTTTGTTGCTAAACGTGCGTTTCGTTCAACAAAACGCTGCTTTTGCACAGTTTTGATGCTAAACGTGCGTTTCGTGCACCAGAACGCTGCTTCTGCACAGTTTTGACGCTAAACGTGCGTTTCGTGCACCAAAACGCTGCTTTTGCTACGAAACGTGCGTTTCGTGCACCGAATCGCCGCTTTTGCTCCGTTTTGGCAAGAAACGTGCGTTTCGTGCACCAAAACGCTGCTTTTGCACAGTTTTGACGCTAAACGTGCGTTTCGTGCACCATAACGCCGCTTTTGCAACGAAACATGCGTTTCGTGCACCAAAACGCTGCTTTTGCACAGTTTTGACGCTAAACGTGCGTTTCGTGCACCAGAACGCTGCTTCTGCACAGTTTTGACGCTAAACGTGCGTTTCGTGCACCAAAACGCTGCTTTTGCTACGAAACGTGCGTTTCGTGCACCGAATCGCCGCTTTTGCTCCGTTTTGGCAAGAAACGTGCGTTTCGTGCACCAAAACGCTGCTTTTGCACAGTTTTGACGCTAAACGTGCGTTTCGTGCACCAAAACGCCGCTTTTGCAACGAAACGTGCGTTTCGTGCACCAAAACGCTGCTTTTGCACAGTTTTGTCGCTAAACGCGCTTTTGGTGCACCAAAACGCCGCTTTTGCAACAAAACGTGCGTTTCGTGCACCAAAACGCTGCTTTTGCAACGAAACGTGCGTTTCGTGCACCAAAACGCTGGTTTTGCACAGATTTGACGCTAAACGTGCGTTTCGTGCACCAAAACGCCGCTTTTGCAACGAAACGTGCGTTTCGCGCACCGAATCGCCGCTTTTGCTCCGTTTTGGCAAGAAACGTGCGTTTCGTGCACCAAATCGCTGCTTTTGCACAGTTTTGACGCTAAACGTGCGTTTCGTGCACCAAAACGCTGCTTTTGCACAGTTTTAACGCTAAACGTGCGTTTCGTGCACCAAAACGCTGCTTTTGCACGGTTTTGACGCTAAACGTGCGTTTTGTGCACCAAAACGCCGCTTTTGCAACGAAACGTGCGTTTCGTGCACCAAAACGCTGCTTTTGCACAGTTTTGAAGCTAAACGTGCGTTTCGTGCACTAAAACGCTGCTTTTGCACAGTTTTGACGCTAAACGTGCGTTTCGTGCACTAAAACGCCGCTTTTGCAACGAAACGTGCGTTTCGCGCACCGAATCGCCGCTTTTGCTCCGTTTTGGCAAGAAACGTGCGTTTCGTGCAACAAAACGCTGCTTTTGCACAGTTTTGACGCTAAACGTGCGTTTCGTGCACCAAAACGCCGCTTTTGCAACGAAACATGCGTTTCGTGCTCCATTACGCTGCTTTTGCACAGCTTTGACGCTAAACGTGCGTTTCGTGCACCAAAACGCCGCTTTTGCAACAAAACGTGCGTTTCGTGCACCAAAACGCTGCCTTTGCACAGTTTTGACGCTAAACGTGCGTTTCGTGCACCAAAACGCTGCTTTTGCACAGTTTTGACGCTAAACGTGCCTTTCGTGGACCAACACGCTGCGTTTACACAGTTTTGACGCTAAACGTGCGTTTCGTGCACCAAAACGCCGCTTTTGCAACAAAACGTGCGTTTCGTGCACCAAAACGCTGCTTTTGCAACGAAACGTGCGTTTCGTGCACCAAAACGCTGCTTTTGCACAGTTTTGACGCTAAACGTGCGTTTCGTGCACCAAAACGCGGCTTTTGCAACGAAACGTGCGTTTCGTGCACCATAACGCTGCTTTTGCACAGCTTTGACGCTAAACGTGCGTTTCGTGCACCAAAACGCCGCTTTTGCAACAAAACGTGCGTTTCGTGCACCAAAACGCTGCTTTTGCACAGTTTTGACGCTAAACGTGCGTTTCGTGCACCAAAACGCTTCTTTTGCAACGAAACATGCGTTTCGTGCTCCATAACGCTGCTTTTGCACAGCTTTGACGCTAAACGTGCGTTTCGTGCACCAAAACGCCGCTTTTGCAACAAAACGTGCGTTTCGTGCACCAAAACGCTGCCTCTGCACAGTTTTGACGCTAAACGTGCGTTTCGTGCACCAAAACGCTGCTTTTGCACAGTTTGACGCTAAACGTGCCTTTCGTGCACCAAAACGCTGCGTTTACACAGTTTTGACGCTAAACGTGCGTTTCGTGCACCAAAACGCCGCTTTTGCAACAAAACGTGCGTTTCGTGCACCAAAACGCTGCTTTTGCAACGAAACGTGCGTTTCGTGCACCAAAACGCTGCTTTTGCACAGTTTTGACGCTAAACGTGCGTTTCGTGCACCAAAACGCGGCTTTTGCAACGAAACGTGCGTTTCGTGCACCATAACGCTGCTTTTGCACAGCTTTGACGCTAAACGTGCGTTTCGTGCACCAAAACGCCGCTTTTGCAACAAAACGTGCGTTTCGTGCACCAAAACGCTGCTTTTGCAACGAAACGTGCGTTTCGTGCACCAAAACGCTGCTTTTGCACAGTTTTAACGCTAAACGTGCGTTTCGTGCACCAAAACGCTGCTTTTGCACAGTTTTGAAGCTAAACGTGCGTTTCGTGCACTAAAACGCTGCTTTTGCAGTTTTGACGCTAAACGTGCGTTTCGTGCACTAAAACGCCGCTTTTGCAACGAAACGTGCGTTTCGCGCACCGAATCGCCGCTTTTGCTCCGTTTTGGCAAGAAACGTGCGTTTCGTGCACCAAAACGCTGCTTTTGCACAGTTTTGACGCTAAACGTGCGTTTCGTGCACCAAAACGCCGCTTTTGCAACGAAACATGCGTTTCGTGCTCCATAACGCTGCTTTTGCAACGAAACGTGCGTTTCGTGCACCAAAACGCTGCTTTTGCACAGTTTTGACGCTAAACGTGCGTTTGGTGCACCAAAACGCGGCTTTTGCAACGAAACGTGCGTTTCGTGCACCATAACGCTGCTTTTGCACAGCTTTGACGCTAAACGTGCGTTTCGTGCACCAAAACGCCGCTTTTGCAACAAAACGTGCGTTTCGTGCACCAAAACGCTGCTTTTGCACAGTTTTGACGCTAAACGTGCGTTTCGTGCACCAAAACGCTTCTTTTGCAACGAAACATGCGTTTCGTGCTCCATAACGCTGCTTTTGCACAGCTTTGACGCTAAACGTGCGTTTCGTGCACCAAAACGTCGCTTTTGCAACAAAACGTGCGTTTCGTGCACCAAAACGCTGCCTCTGCACAGTTTTGACGCTAAACGTGCGTTTCGTGCACCAAAACGCTGCTTTTGCACCGTTTGACGCTAAACGTGCCTTTCGTGCACCAAAACGCTGCGTTTACACAGTTTTGACGCTAAACGTGCGTTTCGTGCACCAAAACGCGGCTTTTGCAACGAAACGTGCGTTTCGTGCACCATAACGCTGCTTTTGCACAGCTTTGACGCTAAACGTGCGTTTCGTGCACCAAAACGCCGCTTTTGCAACAAAACGTGCGTTTCGTGCACCAAAACGCTGCTTTTGCAACGAAACGTGCGTTTCGTGCACCAAAACGCTGCTTTTGCACAGATTTGACGCTAAACGTGCGTTTCGTGCACCAAAACGCCGCTTTTGCAACGAAACGTGCGTTTCGCGCACCGAATCGCCGCTTTTGCTCCGTTTTGGCAAGAAACGTGCGTTTCGTGCACCAAATCGCTGCTTTTGCACAGTTTTGACGCTAAACGTGCGTTTCGTGCACCAAAACGCTGCTTTTGCACAGTTTTAACGCTAAACGTGCGTTTCGTGCACCAAAACGCTGCTTTTGCACAGTTTTGAAGCTAAACGTGCGTTTCGTGCACTAAAACGCTGCTTTTGCAGTTTTGACGCTAAACGTGCGTTTCGTGCACTAAAACGCCGCTTTTGCAACGAAACGTGCGTTTCGCGCACCGAATCGCCGCTTTTGCTCCGTTTTGGCAAGAAACGTGCGTTTCGTGCACCAAAACGCTGCTTTTGCACAGTTTTGACGCTAAACGTGCGTTTCGTGCACCAAAACGCCGCTTTTGCAACGAAACATGCGTTTCGTGCTCCATAACGCTGCTTTTGCAACGAAACGTGCGTTTCGTGCACCAAAACGCTGCTTTTGCACAGTTTTGACGCTAAACGTGCGTTTCGTGCACCAGAACGCGGCTTTTGCAACAAAATGTGCGTTTCGTGCACCAAAACGCTGCCTTTGCACAGTTTTGACGCTAAACGTGCGTTTCGTCCACCAAAACGCTGCTTTTGCACAGTTTTGACGCTAAACGTGCGTTTCGTGCACCAGAACGCTGCTTCTGCACAGTTTTGACGCTAAACGTGCGTTTCGTGCACCAAAACGCTGCTTTTGCAACGAAACGTGCGTTTCGTGCACCGAATCGCCGCTTTTGCTCCGTTTTGGCAAGAAACGTGCGTTTCGTGCACCAAAACGCCGCTTTTGCAACAAAACGTGCGTTTCGTGCACCAAAACGCTGCTTTTGCAACGAAACGTGCGTTTCGTGCACCAAAACGCTGCTTTTGCACAGTTTTGTTGCAAAACGTGCGTTTCGTTCAACAAAACGCTGCTTTTGCACAGTTTTGATGCTAAACGTGCTTTTCGTGCACCAAAACGCTGCTTTTGCACAGTTTTGGCGCTAAACGTGCGTTTCGTGCACTAAAACGCCGCTTTTGCAAAGAAACGTGCGTTTCGCGCACCGAATCGCCGCTTTTGCTTCGTTTTGGCAAGAAACGTGCGTTTCGTGCACCAAATCGCTGCTTTGCACAGTTTTGACGCTAAACGTGCTTTTCGTGCACCAAAACGCTGCTTTTGCACAGTCTTGACGCTAAACGTGCGTTTCGTGCACCAAAACGCTGCTTTTGCACAGTTTTGACGCTAAACGTGCGTTTCGTGCACCAAAACGCCGCTTTTGCAACGAAACGTGCGTTTCGTGCACCAAAACGCTGCTTTTGCACAGTTTTGTCGCTAAACGCGCTTTTGGTGCACCAAAACGCCGCTTTTGCAACAAAACGTGCGTTCCGTGCACCAAAACGCTGCTTTTGCAACGAAACGTGCGTTTCGTGCACCAAAACGCTGGTTTTGCACAGATTTGACGCTAAACGTGCGTTTCGTGCACCAAAACGCCGCTTTTGCAACGAAACGTGCGTTTCGCGCACCGGATCGCCGCTTTTGCTCCGTTTTGGCAAGAAACGTGCGTTTCGTGCACCAAATCGCTGCTTTTGCACAGTTTTGACGCTAAACGTGCGTTTCGTGCACCAAAACGCTGCTTTTGCACAGTTTTAACGCTAAACGTGCGTTTCGTGCACCAAAACGCTGCTTTTGCACGGTTTTGACGCTAAACGTGCGTTTTGTGCACCAAAACGCCGCTTTTGCAACGAAACGTGCGTTTCGTGCACCAAAACGCTGCTTTTGCACAGTTTTGAAGCTAAACGTGCGTTTCGTGCACTAAAACGCTGCTTTTGCACAGTTTTGACGCTAAACGTGCGTTTCGTGCACTAAAACGCCGCTTTTGCAACGAAACGTGCGTTTCGCGCACCGAATCGCCGCTTTTGCTCCGTTTTGGCAAGAAACGTGCGTTTCGTGCAACAAAACGCTGCTTTTGCACAGTTTTGACGCTAAACGTGCGTTTCGTGCACCAAAACGCCGCTTTTGCAACGAAACATGCGTTTCGTGCTCCATTACGCTGCTTTTGCACAGATTTGACGCTAAACGTGCGTTTCGTGCACCAAAACGCCGCTTTTGCAACAAAACGTGCGTTTCGTGCACCAAAACGCTGCCTTTGCACAGTTTTGACGCTAAACGTGCGTTTCGTGCACCAAAACGCTGCTTTTGCACAGTTTTGACGCTAAACGTGCCTTTCGTGCACCAACACGCTGCGTTTACACAGTTTTGACGCTAAACGTGCGTTTCGTGCACCAAAACGCCGCTTTTGCAACAAAACGTGCGTTTCGTGCACCAAAACGCTGCTTTTGCAACGAAACGTGCGTTTCGTGCACCAAAACGCTGCTTTTGCACAGTTTTGACGCTAAACGTGCGTTTCGTGCACCAAAACGCGGCTTCTGCAACGAAACGTGCGTTTCGTGCACCATAACGCTGCTTTTGCACAGCTTTGACGCTAAACGTGCGTTTCGTGCACCAAAACGCCGCTTTTGCAACAAAACGTGCGTTTCGTGCACCAAAACGCTGCTTTTGCACAGTTTTGACGCTAAACGTGCGTTTCGTGCACTAAAACGCTGCTTTTGCACAGTTTTGACGCTAAACGTGCGTTTCGTGCACTAAAACGCCGCTTTTGCAACGAAACGTGCGTTTCGCGCACCGAATCGCCGCTTTTGCTCCGTTTTGGTAAGAAACGTGCGTTTCGTGCAACAAAACGCTGCTTTTGCACAGTTTTGACGCTAAACGTGCGTTTCGTGCACCAAAACGCCGCTTTTGCAACGAAACATGCGTTTCGTGCTCCATTACGCTGCTTTTGCACAGCTTTGACGCTAAACGTGCGTTTCGTGCACCAAAACGCCGCTTTTGCAACAAAACGTGCGTTTCGTGCACCAAAACGCTGCCTTTGCACAGTTTTGACGCTAAACGTGCGTTTCGTGCACCAAAACGCTGCTTTTGCACAGTTTTGACGCTAAACGTGCCTTTCGTGCACCAACACGCTGCGTTTACACAGTTTTGACGCTAAACGTGCGTTTCGTGCACCAAAACGCCGCTTTTGCAACAAAACGTGCGTTTCGTGCACCAAAACGCTGCTTTTGCAACGAAACGTGCGTTTCGTGCACCAAAACGCTTCTTTTGCACAGATTTGACGCTAAACGTGCGTTTCGTGCACTAAAACGCCGCTTTTGCAACGAAACGTGCGTTTCGCGCACCGAATCGCCGCTTTTGCTCCGTTTTGGCAAGAAACGTGCGTTTCGTGCAACAAAACGCTGCTTTTGCACAGTTTTGACGCTAAACGTGCGTTTCGTGCACCAAAACGCCGCTTTTGCAACGAAACATGCGTTTCGTGCTCCATAACGCTGTTTTTGTACAGCTTTGACGCTAAACGTGCGTTTCGTGCACCAAAACGCCGCTTTTGCAACAAAACGTGCGTTTCGTGCACCAAAACGCTGCCTCTGCACAGTTTTGACGCTAAACGTGCGTTTCGTGCACCAAAACGCTGCTTTTGCACAGTTTGACGCTAAACGTGCCTTTCGTGCACCAAAACGCAGCGTTTACACAGTTTTGACGCTAAACGTGCGTTTCGTGCACCAAAACGCCGCTTTTGCAACAAAACGTGCGTTTCGTGCACCAAAACGCTGCTTTTGCAACGAAACGTGCGTTTCGTGCACCAAAACGCTGCTTTTGCACAGTTTTGACGCTAAGCGTGCGTTTCGTGCACCAAAACGCCGCTTTTGCAACGAAACGTGCGTTTCGCGCACCGAATCGCCGCTTTTGCTCCGTTTTGACGCTAAACGTGCGTTTCGTGCACCAAAACGCAGCTTTCGTACAGTTTTGACGCTAAACGCGCGTTTCGTGCACCAAAACGCCGCTTTGGCACAGCTTTGACGCTAAACATGCGTTTCGTGCACCAAAACACTGCTTTTGCACAGTTTTGACGCTAAGCGTGCGTTTCGTGCACCAAAACGCCGCTTTTGCAACGAAACGTGCGTTTCGCGCACCGAATCACCGCTTTTGCTCCGTTTTGACGCTAAACGTGCGTTCCGTGCACCAAAACGCTGCTTTTGCACAGTTTTGACGCTAAACGTGCGTTTCGTGCGCCAAAACGAAGCTTTTGCGCAGTTTTGACGCTAAACGTGTGTTTCGTGCACCAAAACGCTGCTTTTGCACAGTTTAGACCATAAACGTCCGTTTCGTGCTCCAAAACGCCGCTTTTGCAACGAAACGTGTGTTTCGTGCACATAACGCTGCTTTTGCACAGTTTTGACGCTAAACGTGCGTTTCGTGCGCCAAAACGAAGCTTTCGCACAGTTTTGACGCTAAGCGCGCGTTTCGTGCACCAAAACGCCGCTTTGGCACAGCTTTGACGCTAAACATGCGTTTCGTGCACCAAAACGCTGCTATTGCACAGTTTTGACGCTAAACGTACGTTTCGTGCACCAAAACGCCGCTTTTGCACAGTTTTGACGCTAAACGTGCGTTTCGTGCGCCAAAACGAAGCTTTTGCGCAGTTTTGACGCTAAACGTGCGTTGCGTGCACCAAAACGCTGCTTTTGCACAGTTTTAATTCTAAACGTGCGTTTCGTGCACCAAAACGCTGCTTTTGCACAGTTTGGACGCTAAACGTGCGATTCGTGCACCAAAACGCTGCTTTTGCACAGATTTGACGCTAAACGTGCGTTTCGTGCACCAAAACGCCGCTTTTGCAACGTAACGTGCGTTTCGTGCACCAAAAGGATGCTTTTGCTCAGTTTTGATGCTAAACGTGCGTTTCACGCACCAAAACGCTGCTTTTGCACAGTTTTGATGCTCAACGTGCGTTTCGTGCACCAAAACGCTGCTTTTGCACAGTTTTGACGCTAAACTTGCGTTTCGTGCACCTAAACGCCGCTTTTGCAACGAAACGTGCGATTCGAGCACCGAAACGCTGCTTTTGCACAGTTTTGACACTAAACGTGCGTTTCGTGCACCAAAACGCTGCTTTTGCACAGTTTTGACGCTAAACGTCCGTTTCGTGCACCAAAACGCCTCTTTTGCAACGGAACGTGCGTTTCGCGCACCAAAACGCTGCTTTTGCACAGTTTTGATGCTCAACGTGCGTTTCGTGCACCAAAACGCTGCTTTTGCACAGTTTTGACGCTAAACGTGCGTTTTGTGCAACAAAACGCCGCTTTTGCAACGAAACGTGCGATTCGTGCACCAAAACGCCGTTTTTGCAACGAAACGTGCGTTTCGTGCACCAAATCGCTGCTTTTGCACAGTTTTGACGCAAAACGTGCGTTTCGTGCACCAAAATGCCGCTTTTGCAACGAAACGTGCGTTTCGTGCACCAAATTGCTGCTTTTGCACAGTTTTGACGCAAAACGTGCGTTTCGTGCACCAAAACGCCGCTTTTGCACCGAAACGTGCGTTTCGTGCACCAAATCGCTGCTTTTGCACAGTTTTGACGCAAAACGTGCGGTCGTGCACCAAAACGCCGCTTTTGCAACGAAACGTGCGTTTCGTGCACCAAATCGCTGCTTTTGCACAGTTTTGACGCTAAACGTGCGTTTCGTGCGCCAAAACGCTGCTTTTGGACAGTTTTGACGCAAAACGTGCGTTTCGTGCACCAAAACGCCGCTTTTGCAACGAAACGTGCGTTTCGTGCACCAAATCGCTGCTTTTGCAGCGACACGTGCGTTTCACGCACCAAATCGCTGCTTTTGCACAGTTTTGACGCAAAACGTGCGTTTCGTGTACCAAAACGCCGCTTTTGCAACGAAACGTGCGTTTCACGCACCGATTTGCCGCTTTTGCTCCGTCTTGGTGAGAATCGTGCGTTTCGTGCACCAAATCGCTGCTTTTGCACAGTTTTGACGCAAAACGTGCGTTTCGTGCTCCAAAATGCCGCTTTTGCACAGTTTTGCCGCTAAACGTGCGTTTCGTGCACAAAACGCTGCTTTTGCACAGTTTTGATGCTAAACGTGCGTTTCGTGCACCAAAACGCTGCTTTTGCACAGTTTTGATGCTAAACGTGCGTTTCGTGCACCAAAACGCTGTTTTTGCACAGTTTTGACGCAAAACGTGCGTTTCTTGCACCAAAACGCCGCTTTTGCAACGAAACGTGCGTTTCTCGCACCGAATCGCCGCTTTTGCACCGAAACGTGCGTTTCGTGCACCAAATCGCAGCTTTTGCACAGTTTTGACGCAAAACGTGCGTTTCGTGCACCAAAACGCCGTTTTTGCAACGAAACGTGCGTTTCGTGCACCAAATCGCTGCTTTTGCACAGTTTTGACGCAAAACGTGCGTTTCGTGCTCCAAAACGCCGCTTTTGCAACGAAACGTGCGTTTCGTGCAACAAATCGCTGCTTTTGCACAGTTTTGGCGCAAAACGTGCGTTTCGAGAACCAAAACGCCGCTTTTGCAGCGAAACGTGCGTTTCACGCACCAAATCGCTGATTTTGCACAGTTTTGACGCAAAACGTGCGTTTCGTGCACCAAAACGCCGCTTTTGCAACGAAACGTGCGTTTCGTGCACCAAAACGCCGCTTTTGCAACGAAACGTGCGTTTCGTGCACCAAATCGCTGCTTTTGCACAGTTTTGACGCTAAACGTCCGTTGCGTGCACCAAAACGCCGTCTTTGCAACGAAACGTGCGTTTCGTGCACCAAAACGCTGCTTTTGCACAGTTTTAACGCTAAACGGGCGTTTCGTGCACCAAAACGCCGCTTTTGCAACGAAACGTGCGTTTCGTGCACCAAATCGCTGCTTTTGAACAGTTTTGACGCAAAACGTGCGTTTCGTGCACCAAAACGCCGTTTTTGCAACGAAACGTGCGTTTCGTGCACCAAATCGCTGCTTTTGCACAGTTTTGACGCAAAACGTGCGTTTCGTGCTCCAAAACGCCGCTTTTGCAACGAAACGTGCGTTTCGTGCACCAAATCGCTGCTTTTGCACAGTTTTGGCGCAAAACGTGCGTTTCGAGAACCAAAACGCCGCTTTTGCAGCGAAACGTGCGTTTCACGCACCAAATCGCTGATTTTGCACAGTTTTGACGCAAAACGTGCGTTTCGAGCACCAAAACGCCGCTTTTGCAACGAAACGTGCGTTTCGTGCGTCAAAACGCCGCTTTTGCAGCGAAACGTGCGTTTCACGCACCGAAACGCCGCTTTTGCGCCGTTTTGGTGAAAAACGTGCGTTTCGTGCACCAAAACGCCGCTTTTGCAACGAAACGTGCGTTTCGTGCTCCAAATCGCTGCTTTTGCAGCGACACGTGCGCTTCACGGACCAAATCGCTGCTTTTGCACAGTTTTGACGCAAAACGTGCGTTTCGTGCACCAAAACGCCGCTTTTGCAACGAAACGTGCGTTTCGTGCACCAAAACGCCGCTTTTGCAACGAAACGTGCGTTTCGTGCACCAAATCGCTGCTTTTGCACAGTTTTGACGCAATACGGGCGTTTCGTGCACCAAAACGCCGCTTTTGAAACGAAACGTGCGTTTCGTGCACTAAAACGCTGCTTTTGCACAGTTTTGACGCTAAACGTGCCTTTCGTGCACCAAAACGCTGCGTTTACACAGTTTTGACGCTAGACGCGCGTATCGTACACCAAAACGCTGCTTTTGCACAGTTTTGACGCTAAACGTGCGTTTCGTGCACCAAAACGCTGCTTTTGCACAGTTTTGACGCTAAACGTGCGTTTCGTGCACCAAAACGCCGCTTTTAAAACGAAACGTGCGTTTCGTGCAAAAAACGCCGCTTTTGCACAGTTTTGACGCTAAACGTGCGTTTCGAGCACCAAAACGCTGCTTTTGCACAGTTTTGACGCTAAACGTGCGTTTCGTGGACCAAAACGCCGCTTTTGCAACGAAACGTGCGTTTCGTGCACCAAAAGGCAGTTTTTGCACAGTTGTGATGCTAAACGTGCGTTTCGTGCACCAAAACGCTGCTTTTGCACAGTTTTGACGCTAAACTTGCGTTTCGTGCACCAAAACGCCGCTTTTGCAACGAAACGTGCGTTTCGTGCACCAAAACGCTGCTTTTGCACAGTTTTGACGCTAAACGTGCGTTTCGTGCACCAAAACGCTGCTTTTGCACAGTTTTGACGCTAAACGCGCGTTTCGTGCACCAAAACGCTGCTTTTGCACAGTTTTGACGCTAAACGTGCGCTTCGTGCACCAAAACGCCGCTTTTGCAACGAAACGGGCGTTTCGTGCACCAAAACGCCGCTTTTGCAGCGAAACGTCCGTTTCGTGCACCAAAACGCTGCTTTTGCACAGTTTTGATGCTAAACGTGCTTTTCGTGCACCAAAACGCTGCTTTTACACAGTTTTGACGCTAAACGTGCGTTTCGTGCACCAAAACGCTGCTTTTGCACAGTTTTGACGCTAAACGTGCGTTTCGTGCACCAAACCGCTGCTTTTGCAACGAAACGTGCGTTTCGTGCACCAAAACGCTGCTTTTGCACAGTTCTGACGCTAAACGTGCGTTTCGTGCACCAAAACGCTGCTTTTGCACAGTTTTTACGCTAAACGTGCGTTTCGTGCACCAAAACGCTGCTTTTGCACAGTTTTTACGCTAAACGTGCGTTTCGTGCATCAAAACGCTGCTTTTGCACAGTTTTGACGCTTAACGTGCGTATCGTGCACCAAAACGAAGCTTTTGCACAGTTTTGACGCTAAACGTGCGTTTCGTGCACCAAAACGCTGCTTTTGCACAGTTTTGACGCTAAATGTGCGTTTCGTGCACCAAAACGCTGCTTTTGCACAGTTTTGATGCTAAACGTGCTTTTCGTGCACCAAAACGCCGCTTATGCACAGATTTGACGCTAAACGTGCGTTTCGTGCGCCAAAACGCCGCTTTTGCAACGAAACGTGCGATTCGTGCACCAAAACGCTGCTTTTGCACAGTTTTGACGCTGAACGTCCGTTGCGTGCACCAAAACGCCGCTTTTGCAACGAAACGTGCGTTCCGTGCAAAAAACGCCGCTTTTACACAGTTTTGACGCTAAACGTGCGTTTCGAGTACCAAAACGATGCTTTTACACAGTTTTGACGCTAAACGTGCGTTTCGTGGACCAAAACGCCGCTTTTGCACAGTTTTGACGCTAAACGTGCGTTTCGTGCGCCAAAACGAAGCTTTTGCGCAGTTTTGACGCTAAACGTGCGTTGCGTGCACCAAAACGCTGCTTTTGCACAGTTTTAATTCTAAACGTGCGTTTCGTGCACCAAAACGCTGCTTTTGCACAGTTTTGACGCTAAACGTGCGAATCGTGCACCAAAACGCTGCTTTTGCACAGATTTGACGCTAAACGTGCGTTTCGTGCACCAAAACGCCGCTTATGCAACGTAACGTGCGTTTCGTGCACCAAAAGGCTGCTTTTGCTCAGTTTTGATGCTAAACGTGCGTTTCACGCACCAAAACGCTGCTTTTGCACAGTTTTGATGCTCAACGTGCGCTTCGTGCACCAAAACGATGCTTTTGCACAGTTTTGACGCTAAACGTGCGTTTCGTGCACCAAAACGCTGCTTTTGCAACGAAACGTGCGTTTCGTGCACCAAAACGCTGCTTTTGCACAGTTTTGACGCTAAACGTGCGATTCGTGCACCAAAACGCTGCTTTTGCACAGATTTGACGCTAAACGTGCGTTTCGTGCACCAAAACGCCGCTTTTGCAACGTAACGTGCGTTTCGTGCACCAAAAGGCTGCTTTTGCTCAGTTTTGATGCTAAACGTGCGTTTCACGCACCAAAACGCTGCTTTTGCACAGTTTTGATGCTCAACGTGCGTTTCGTGCACCAAAACGCTGCTTTTGCACAGTTTTGACGCTAAACTTGCGTTTCGTGCACCTAAACGCCGCTTTTGCAACGAAACGTGCGATTCGTGCACCGAAACGCTGCTTTTGCACAGTTTTGACACTAAACGTGCGTTTCGTGCACCAAAACGCTGCTTTTGCACAGTTTTGACGCTAAACGTCCGTTTCGTGCACCAAAACGCCGCTTTTGCAACGAAACGTGCGTTTCGCGCACCAAAACGCTGCTTTTGCACAGTTTTGATGCTCAACGTGCGTTTCGTGCACCAAAACGCTGCTTTTGCACAGTTTTGACGCTAAACGTGCGCTTCGTGCACCAAAACGCCGCTTTTGCAACGAAACGGGCGTTTCGTGCACCAAAACGCCGCTTTTGCAGCGAAACGTCCGTTTCGTGCACCAAAACGCTGCTTTTGCACAGTTTTGATGCTAAACGTGCTTTTCGTGCACCAAAACGCTGCTTTTACACAGTTTTGACGCTAAACGTGCGTTTCGTGCACCAAAACGCTGCTTTTGCACAGTTTTGACGCTAAACGTGCGTTTCGTGCACCAAAACGCTGCTTTTGCAACGAAACGTGCGTTTCGTGCACCAAAACGCTGCTTTTGCACAGTTCTGACGCTAAACGTGCGTTTCGTGCACCAAAACGCTGCTTTTGCACAGTTTTTACGCTAAACGTGCGTTTCGTGCATCAAAACGCTGCTTTTGCACAGTTTTGACGCTTAACGTGCGTATCGTGCACCAAAACGAAGCTTTTGCACAGTTTTGACGCTAAACGTGCGTTTCGTGCACCAAAACGCTGCTTTTGCACAGTTTTGACGCTAAATGTGCGTTTCGTGCACCAAAACGCCGCTTTTGCAATGAAACGTGCGTTTCGTGCACTAAAACGCTGCTTTTGCACAGTTTTGACGCTAAACGTGCGTTTCGTGCACCACAACGCCGCTTTTGCAGCGAAACGTGCCTTTCGCGCGCCGAATCGCCGCTTTTGCTTCGTTTTTGGCAAGAAACGTGCGTTTCGTGCACCAAATCGCTGCTTTTGCACAGTTTTGACGCTAAACGTGCGTTTCGTGCACCAAAACGCAGCTTTTGCACAGTTTTGACGCTAAACGTGCGGTTCGTGCAAAAAACGCCGCTTTTGCACAGTTTTGACGCTAAACGTGCGTTTCGTGCACCAAAACGCCGCTTATGCACAGATTTGACGCTAAACGTGCGTTTCGTGCACCAAAACGCCGCTTATGCAACGAAACGTGCGTTTCGCGCACCGAATCGCCGCTTTTGCTCCGTTTTGACAAGAAACGTGCGTTTCGTGCACCAAAACGCTGCTTTTGCACAGTTTTGATGCTAAACGTGCGTTTCGTGCACCAAATCGCTGCTTTTGCACAGTTTTGACGCTCAACGTGCGTTTCGTGCACCAAAACGCTGCTTTTGCACAGTTTTGACGCTAAACGTGCGTTTCGTGCACCAAAACGCTGCTTTTGCACAGTTTTGACGCTAAACGTGCGTTTCGTACGCCAAAACGCCGCTTTTGCAACGAAACGTGCGATTCGTGCACCAAAACGCTGCTTTTGCACAGTTTTGACGCTGAACGTCCGTTGCGTGCACCAGAACGCCGCTTTTGCAACGAAACGTGCGTTCCGTGCAAAAAACGCCGCTTTTACACAGTTTTGACGCTAAACGTGCGTTTCGAGTACCAAAACGATGCTTTTGCACAGTTTTGACGCTAAACGTGCGTTTCGTGGACCAAAACGCCGCTTTTGCACAGTTTTGACGCTAAACGTGCGTTTCGTTCGCCAAAACGAAGCTTTTGCGCAGTTTTGACGCTAAACGTGCGTTTCGTGCACCAAAACGCTGCTTTTGCACAGTTTTGACGCTAAACGTCCGTTTCGTGCACCAAAACGCCGCTTTTGCAACGAAACGTGCGTTTCGTGCACCAAAACGCTGCTTTTGCACAGTTTTGACGCTAAACGTCCGTTTCGTGCACCAAAACGCCGCTTTTGCAACGAAACGTGCGTTTCGTGCACCAAAACGCTGCTTTTGCACAGTTTTGACGCTATACGTGCGTTTCGTGCGCCAAAACGAAGCTTTTGCGCAGTTTTGACGCTAAACGTGCGTTGCGTGCACCAAAACGCTGCTTTTGCACAGTTTTAATTCTAAACGTGCGTTTCGTGCACCAAAACGCTGCTTTTGCACAGTTTTGACGCTAAACGTGCGAATCGTGCACCAAAACGCTGCTTTTGCACAGATTTGACGCTAAACGTGCGTTTCGTGCACCAAAACGCCGCTTTTGCAACGTAACGTGCGTTTCGTGCACCAAAAGGCTGCTTTTGCTCAGTTTTGATGCTAAACGTGCGTTTCACGCACCAAAACGCTGCTTTTGCACAGTTTTGATGCTCAACGTGCGCTTCGTGCACCAGAACGATGCTTTTGCACAGTTTTGACGCTAAACGTGCGTTTCGTGCACCAAAACGCTGCTTTTGCAACGAAACGTGCGTTTCGTGCACCAAAACGCTGCTTTTGCACAGTTTTGACGCTAAACGTGCGATTCGTGCACCAAAACGCTGCTTTTGCACAGATTTGACGCTAAACGTGCGTTTCGTGCACCAAAACGCCGCTTTTGCAACGTAACGTGCGTTTCGTGCACCAAAAGGCTGCTTTTGCTCAGTTTTGATGCTAAACGTGCGTTTCACGCACCAAAACGCTGCTTTTGCACAGTTTTGATGCTCAACGTGCGTTTCGTGCACCAAAACGCTGCTTTTGCACAGTTTTGACGCTAAACTTGCGTTTCGTGCACCTAAACGCCGCTTTTGCAACGAAACGTGCGATTCGTGCACCGAAACGCTGCTTTTGCACAGTTTTGACACTAAACGTGCGTTTCGTGCACCAAAACGCTGCTTTTGCACAGTTTTGACGCTAAACGTCCGTTTCGTGCACCAAAACGCCGCTTTTGCAACGAAACGTGCGTTTCGCGCACCAAAACGCTGCTTTTGCACAGTTTTGATGCTCAACGTGCGTTTCGTGCACCAAAACGCTGCTTTTGCACAGTTTTGACGCTAAACGTGCGTTTTGTGCACCAAAACGCCGCTTTTGCAACGAAACGTGCGATTCGTGCACCAAAACGCAGCTTTTGCACAGTTTTGACACTAAACGTGCGTTTCGTGCACCAAAACGCTGCTTTTGCACAGTTTTGACGCTAAACGTCCGTTTCGTGCACCAAAACGCCGCTTTTGCAACGAAACGTGCGTTTCGTGCACCAAAACGCTGCTTTTGCACAGTTTTGACGCTAAACGTGCGTTTCGTGCGCCAAAACGAAGCTTTTGCGCAGTTTTGACGCTAAACGTGCGTTTCGGTCACCAAAACGCTGCTTTTGCACAGTTTTGACGCTAAACGTGCGTTTCGTGCACCAAAACGCTGCTTTTGCAACGAAACGTGCGTTTCGTGCACCAAAACGCTGCTTTTGCACAGTTTTGACACTAAACGTGCGTTTCGTACACCAAAACGCTGCTTTTGCACAGTTTTGACGCTAAACGTCCATTTCGTGCACCAAAACTCCGCTTTTGCAAGGAAACGTGCGTTTCGTGCACATAACGCTGCTTTTGCACAGTTTTGACGCTACACGTACGTTTCGTGCACCAAAACGCCGCTTTTGCACACTTTTGACGCTAAACGTGCGTTTCGTGCACCAAAACGCAGCTTTTGCACAGTTTTGACGCTAAACGTGCGTTTCGTGCACCAAAACGCAGCTTTTGCACAGTTTTGACGCTAAACGTGCGTTGCGTGCACCAAAACGCTGCTTTTGCACAGTTTTAACGCTAAACGTGCGTTTCGTGCACCAAAACGCTGCTTTTGCACAGTTTTGACGCTAAACGTGCGTTTCGTGCACCAAAACGCTGCTTTTGCATCGAAACGTGCGTTTCGTGCACCAAAACGCTGCTTTTGCACAGTTTTGATGCTAAACGAGCGTTTCGTGCACCAAATCGCTGCATTTGCACAGTTTTGACGCTAAACGTGCGTTTCGTGCACCAAAACGCTGCTTTTGCACAGTTTTGATGCTAAACGTGCGTTTCGTGCGCCAAAACGAAGCTTTTGCGCAGTTTTTACGCTAAACGTGCGCTTCGTGCACCAAAACGCTGCTTTTGCACAGTTTTGAACCTAAACGTGCGTTTCGTTCGCCAAAACGAAGCTTTTGCGTAGTTTTGACGCTAAACGTGCGTTTCGTGCACCAAAACGCTGCTTTTGCACAGTTTTGACGCTAAACGTGCGTTTCGTGCAAAAAACCCCGCTTTTGCACAGCTTTGACGCTGAACGTGCGCTTCGTGCACCAAAACGATGCTTTTGCACAGTTTTGACGCTAAACGTGCGTTTCGTGCACCAAAACGCAGCTTTCGCACAGTTTTGACGCTAAACGCGCGTTTCGTGCACCAAAACGCCGCTTTGGCACAGCTTTGACGCTAAACATGCGTTTCGTGCACCAAAACACTGCTTTTGCACAGTTTTGATGCTAAACGTGCGTTTCGTGCACCAAAACGCTGCTTTTGCACAGTTTTGACGCTAAACGTCCGTTTCGTGCACCAAAACACCGCTTTTGCAACGAAACGTGCGTTTCGTGCACCAAAACGCTGCTTTTGCTCAGTTTTGACGCTAAACGTGCGTTTCGTGCACCAAAACGCTGCTTTTGCACAGTTTTGACGCTAAACGTGCGTTTCGTGCACCAAAACGCTGCTTTTGCAACGAAACGTGCGTTTCGTGCACCAAAACGCTGCTTTTGCACAGTTTTGATGCTAAACGAGCGTTTCGTGCACCAAATCGCTGCATTTGCACAGTTTTGACGCTAAACGTGCGTTTCGTGCACCAAAACGCTGCTTTTGCACAGTTTTGATGCTAAACGTGCGTTTCGTGCGCCAAAACGAAGCTTTCGCACAGTTTTGACGCTAAACGCGCGTTTCGTGCACCAAAACGCCGCTTTGGCACAGCTTTGACGCTAAACATGCGTTTCGTGCACCAAAACGCTGCTTTTGCACAGTTTTGACGCTAAGCGTGCGTTTCGTGCACCAAAACGCCGCTTTTGCAACGAAACGTGCGTTTCGCGCACCGAATCGCCGCTTTTGCTCCGTTTTGACGCTAAACGTGCGTTCCGTGCACCAAAACGCTGCTTTTGCACAGTTTTGACGCTACACGTACGTTTCGTGCACCAAAACGCCGCTTTTGCACACTTTTGACGCTAAACGTGCGTTTCGTGCACCAAAACGCAGCTTTTGCACAGTTTTGACGCTAAACGTGCGTTTCGTGCACCAAAACGCAGCTTTTGCACAGTTTTGACGCTAAACGTGCGTTGCGTGCACCAAAACGCTGCTTTTGCACAGTTTTAACGCTAAACGTGCGTTTCGTGCACCAAAACGCTGCTTTTGCACAGTTTTGACGCTAAACGTGCGTTTCGTGCACCAAAACGCTGCTTTTGCATCGAAACGTGCGTTTCGTGCACCAAAACGCTGCTTTTGCACAGTTTTGATGCTAAACGAGCGTTTCGTGCACCAAATCGCTGCATTTGCACAGTTTTGACGCTAAACGTGCGTTTCGTGCACCAAAACGCTGCTTTTGCACAGTTTTGATGCTAAACGTGCGTTTCGTGCGCCAAAACGAAGCTTTTGCGCAGTTTTTACGCTAAACGTGCGCTTCGTGCACCAAAACGCTGCTTTTGCACAGTTTTGAACCTAAACGTGCGTTTCGTTCGCCAAAACGAAGCTTTTGCGTAGTTTTGACGCTAAACGTGCGTTTCGTGCACCAAAACGCTGCTTTTGCACAGTTTTGACGCTAAACGTGCGTTTCGTGCAAAAAACCCCGCTTTTGCACAGCTTTGACGCTGAACGTGCGCTTCGTGCACCAAAACGATGCTTTTGCACAGTTTTGACGCTAAACGTGCGTTTCGTGCACCAAAACGCAGCTTTCGCACAGTTTTGACGCTAAACGCGCGTTTCGTGCACCAAAACGCCGCTTTGGCACAGCTTTGACGCTAAACATGCGTTTCGTGCACCAAAACACTGCTTTTGCACAGTTTTGATGCTAAACGTGCGTTTCGTGCACCAAAACGCTGCTTTTGCACAGTTTTGACGCTAAACGTCCGTTTCGTGCACCAAAACACCGCTTTTGCAACGAAACGTGCGTTTCGTGCACCAAAACGCTGCTTTTGCTCAGTTTTGACGCTAAACGTGCGTTTCGTGCACCAAAACGCTGCTTTTGCACAGTTTTGACGCTAAACGTGCGTTTCGTGCACCAAAACGCTGCTTTTGCAACGAAACGTGCGTTTCGTGCACCAAAACGCTGCTTTTGCACAGTTTTGATGCTAAACGAGCGTTTCGTGCACCAAATCGCTGCATTTGCACAGTTTTGACGCTAAACGTGCGTTTCGTGCACCAAAACGCTGCTTTTGCACAGTTTTGATGCTAAACGTGCGTTTCGTGCGCCAAAACGAAGCTTTCGCACAGTTTTGACGCTAAACGCGCGTTTCGTGCACCAAAACGCCGCTTTGGCACAGCTTTGACGCTAAACATGCGTTTCGTGCACCAAAACGCTGCTTTTGCACAGTTTTGACGCTAAGCGTGCGTTTCGTGCACCAAAACGCCGCTTTTGCAACGAAACGTGCGTTTCGCGCACCGAATCGCCGCTTTTGCTCCGTTTTGACGCTAAACGTGCGTTCCGTGCACCAAAACGCTGCTTTTGCACAGTTTTGACGCTAAACGTGCGTTTCGTGCGCCAAAACGAAGCTTTTGCGCAGTTTTGACGCTAAACGTGTGTTTCGTGCACCAAAACGCTGCTTTTGCACAGTTTAGACCATAAACGTCCGTTTCGTGCTCCAAAACGCCGCTTTTGCAACGAAACGTGCGATTCGTGCACCAAAACGCTGCTTTTGCACAGTTTTGACACTAAACGTGCGTTTCGTGCACCAAAACGCTGCTTTTGCACAGTTTTGACGCTAAACGTGCGTTTCGTGCACCAAAACGCTGCTTTTGCAACGAAACGTGCGTTTCGTGCACCAAAACGCTGCTTTTGCACAGTTTTGATGCTTGTGACGTACGGGTTATGGGGCAGCCTAAGGGTTGCCCTGCGCGGAGGCGATCAGGGAAAACCGCTCTCGACGCGCCCCGTGCACAAATCCACGGACGATTCGATTCTATGGGCGCCAGTGCCGTAGCACTCGTCCGGAACCCTCGCCCTTCCGGCTGCTCAGTAGGGGAGCGGAAATCAGGGGAGGTTAATTGAAAGTGACCCACGAGTGTTTCGGTAAATTAACGGTAACTTTAATAACGGCCAAAGTGGCCGTGCCAAACAACCAAAAAAAAACGGGAATTCCGCGGTACACTTTTGCGCAAAGGAAAAGGTACGCGGCCGCCAAGTGCGGCAAGAGGAACCGCGGCGCGGAAATTCCCAATACAAAGAAAAATCTCGACTGTAGAAACTAAAGCTAGGGGCCGGATACAATATGTCGGTGGTCCTAGAGTTTCAAATACAGGAGAAAACGAAAGATTAGTCGGGATCGCGGTCGCGGGTATGGGGGGACCCGTTCGCGATTCTGAGACGGAGGCGCCGGGGCCTCGACGAAACCGACTATAACTTCCGGCACGCGAGATCGCGGAACGAAGCTGCGCTTCGTTCAAACGCGCGGTACGAGCGTCAACGGCTACGGCACCGAGGTCAAGCCGCCGGGGCTCGACCGTCGGACGGTACCGGACAACGAAACGGTCGGGAGCGGAATAAAGGGGACGGGCCTCGAGAGTCCTCGTCTCCTGGGGTCGGTCCTGTCGCCTAGGTCGCGGAACACGGTACGATACGGAATACTCCGGTATTCCCGCGTTCACACCGATCCTCTCACACTCACACACGCAATAAAAATCAAACCAAAAGGCGTGAGTCCTACCTGGACATGGAGTGCGGCGACGTATCCAAATACAAATGGTCCTTGTGTGGGTGGGTCGCTCCGCGGACACCACAAAAAAACGCACGCACAAGGACAAACAAAAATCAAAATAACGCCAAAAGAGAGAATAACTACACGAAAAGAAAATAAATGAGGACCGGACACACAGACGAAATAAACTAAATTAAACTAAATTTGTATCTTCAACTCGCTCAAATCTACGACCGCTCTCTATACCGGCTCGCGCGCTTCTCTCCAAAATCTGCCGCCGGTACGCGGTTCTCCCCCCCCCCCCCCCCCCCCCAGGGAGGTCGGCGACCAAGATGGGCCGCTCGATGTAAACTCGGTTGGCCGGGTCCTGGGAGCCCTCTGGCGGAGCTCCGGGCGAGGTGGCGGTGGTCGGCTGCTCCCAGGCCCGGCGTCCTCGGTGTCCGGCTGCCGGTCGCTCCCAAGGCGGCTGCTGGGTGGAGGCACGGCGACCGGCCAGCCGGTCGGCCAGCGAAGGTGGAGGACCCATCTGGCTCCTCTCTCTCCTGGGTGGAGGTCCCCACGACCGGCGGCGGCGATGCTCCGCCGTGGCGGAGCGCGAGACGGTCGGCCGCAACAAAAAAAAAGAACACACACGCACACGCACTCACTCATTCACACACAACCATATCCGCGTCCCGGAGGCGAGGGCTCGCTGGAGCGGAGGGAGCGGGGCGCGCCAACGCTTCGTAACGAGGCCAAAATTTGCCTCGTTACACACCCCCCCCCCTAAACATTGGCTGGCGGTCTCCTCCTTCCTCCCCTCCCGCGTCTCGAGGCCGCGAAGCGCGGCGAGCACGCGAGAGACGTGGCAAAAAAAAAGAATCGGTCGGCGGTGGTCCCCTGCAACAAAAACTCAAAAGAAAATAATAAAAAAATTAGAACCATCACCGGTCCACGTCCAGGGAGGAATCACGCCTCTACCCATACATTCCACCGATCAACAGTCAATCACACATTCATACTTGCGAGTCTGGATCGGCGACGGGACCGCGGGGTGCGGAATGCGGTACGTTTCGCGCACGTACGAGCGACGGGCCTCGGAAGAAGAACTGGCGCAAGAAATAGCCGCGCCGTCTTAATCCGGGCGCGCCAAGCCACACCGAAACGCAAAAACTAATGGGATTATCCTAATCCAATTCGGGGCTTAGCGTTTTTCATCGTCGTCGATGCCGCTGGCAATATTCTCACGGTAACGGTAAATTTCTCACCTCGGCTAGCCGTACGTTTCGGAGCGCGAGCTGCTCAACGTCATTTTCACGACGGAGTCTCTGCGCAGCTTCGAAACTCGCGGTCCCGCTGGACACTCCGAGTGGGCGTCTCTCGCGGACTGGCGGCCCGCCGAGTTGCCTCCGATCTCTCCCGTTCGCTGGGCAGAAGGTTTGCTTCCAGCTTCTTGAACGGAGAGAGAGGCGGTGAGAGAACAAAAAAAAAGGAAAAGAAGGATTTCCCAAAAAAAAAGTTCGATTGCACAACCTTCTCGGCCTAATCGGCTCGTGACGGAGAAGGTTGCTGAGAATACTGCCGCGCGGCGGCGCGGGGTGGAGTGTGGTACACCAACAAAATTCACACAAAAAGAAACCCAAAAACCGAACCCACGCCTGAGTGGCGGGGCCGGGACACCAAAAGAAAAAAATAACTTAAATTCTAAACATAAAAAAAAGGAGGAGTCCTCGCCTAAGTGGCGGGACTGACAAAAACAAAACTAAAAGGACAAACTAAACCTAACATAAATGATCTTTTTTTTTCCTTTTTCGATTTTATACTTTTTTTTTTTCTTTCCCTCTTTTTTTTTTCAAACAAGGACGGACGAACAACCGAAACCACAGACAAACAAAAGGGACAATACAAACACTCCACCGAGAAAAAAAAACGGAACGGTAAAGGAGGGTCTCATCGCGAGCCTCGGCGACTACTTGGTTTTCCCTCCGTTCCAACCAGCCAAGTCGCCGTCGCATGGAAAATTGGGGTACTCTACCAAGTAGACGCCCACCTTTCTTTCTGGGAAGAAGGGGCCGGCGATGGACTTGCGGAATTCAGCGCGGAGGACGGGAGGGTCGACTCGGGGAGGTCATAGGCGTCTCCGGGAACGCCGTACAAAGGTACGGTCCCTTTGACGGCCCCTTCACCTGAGTCGTGCCTACAAGTTAGGCCTCCTCGTCCATGTGCGGGTAGTCGCGACCCTTCAGCGACTATCCCGCCTCGCGTTTGCCGCCCGTCGAGCGGCGCAATCGGGGCACGTCAAAATCGTTTCCCCTTCCCGATTGCACCCGAAGCACACCCTAGTTCTTCGGGGACGGGGGCAGTCGACTGCCCAATGTCCGGGCTGCCGACAATTAAAGCAGTCACCCCCCCTCGACGTCGAAGGAGTGGGGGCTGCCGTCGCTGGCGCTGGCGCTTTTGGCGCGTAGCGTCTGGCCGTCGGGGAAGAAGTTTCCCTCGGCGGCGGAGGGCCCCTCTGCTTCGGCGGAGGGGGGGCTCTCTTCGGCGACGGGGGCGGCCTCGTGGAGGCCGGGAGCTGCGGCTCCCTTCGCCTCTCCGGGGTGCCGCGTTCTTGGGAGGAGGCAGACGACTTCTTTGCCGTCTTTTTGGCCCTTCTCCTCCTTCTCCTTTTCTTTGGAGATCCCTCCCCGGAACTACCGGTGGAAGACCCGGTAGCGGGGGAGGTTTCGATCGCGGCAACCCTCCCGGATGACCCTCGCGGTGGTCTGTACGCGGTGTTTGGGAGAGCGAGCTCGGATGCCGCGGGGGACGGCCGATGGACGCGTTCCTGCGCCGCGGCTAGCTCAATCTCTCTCCCCAACTCGCGGAGTTCGCTGAACGACGCGAACTCTGACCGGCGGAAACGTCTACGGTAAAAGGGGCGCAAATTGTCATACGCCATATCGAGGCGCTCGGCGCGAGGAGGCGGGTTTCGCATGTGCGAAAAGATGACCTGCAAATTGTCGAGAAACGCGCTAATCGTTTCCCTTTCCCCCTGGGTCCGATTTCGCGCGTCGTTCCACAATTGCCGCTGCAAATTCTGGGCTCCAAAGCGCGCCCGGAAAGCCCGGGAAAACGCGTGCCAGGACATGCAGGCGGCTCCCTCGAGGCGATACCAATTGGCCGCCTCTTGTCGAAAAACGGCCGGTAACGCGGCCAAGAGGTCGCGGTCCGGTAGTCCCGCGCTCCGGCGGCAACGCTCGAGACGGTCTAAAAACGTCTCGGCGCCTTCCTCGAATTCGTTAGAATAAGCGATGTGCCACTTATTCAACGTGTCGACGGCTCGGTCCCCGCGGAAGTAGTCTCGCGGGGACGGCTGTCGACTGGCGGAGGGGCACGAACAGTGCCCGCGGCAGGGTTCCCGGGGTCTTTCGGCGTATCGCGCGTGGGCGCGATACTCCGCGTAACGGGAGGGGGAGGGGCATGACTCGCTCGAAGGTGAGCGAGCTTCCCTCTCTCTCCTCCTTGTCGTCCGCGGGGAGACTCGATGGTCTTCCTCCGATGACTCCCTCGGGGCGACCGGGCGATGACCTCTGACCGCTGAGGGTCGAGGTCGTCGCGTCAGAGGCTCCCGCTCTCGAGGCTCCCACGGCTCATCCCGATAAGACGAGGAGGCATGGGGCCGAGGCGCAGGGACCTCCACTCGGTCGCACGGTAAATACCGGCTATGGGGAGACCGGACACGGGGCGCGTCCGCGTGTCGGCGTTCGGCCTCCGGCCGCGTGAATCGACCGCAAGTGCGGGATCCAGCAGCGGCGTGCAGCGGAACGTAATCGTCGTTTTCGCTGTCGTCGGTATCGGTACCGTGACAGATCGGCCGAGGGGAGAGTGGGGGGGTCAACGTGCCACGCGAGCGCGGCATCGAAGGTCCCTTTCTCTTCAACCCTTTATCGGCGCACGGGAAGTAAATGTCCGCCGAGCGATTAACGCGAGGCTCGGCCGACTTCGACGTGACTCGGGGGGCGGGAGCGGAGAAACGGTCCTCTCCGGAGGAAGAGGAAATCTCGTTCCTCTCTCGCTCTCGCTCAAAATTTACCCGCGCGGCCGGGGCTCTTCGCGAGGGCGCGGCAGAGGGTAACCGGCGCGGGATCGCCCCGGTCACGTGGTCGGTCCTTCGCGGGCTGGCCGGGAGGCTGAGGGGGTCCCTCCACCGGCCAGCGGATTGACCGGTGGGCAGCCAACGCCCTGCGTCGACCCAATCTAGGGTCGCTTCGCGAGGGGGCGTGCTCACCGGTACGCGAGCTTCCGTATACGATACCCGAGCTTGCGTTCCTGCGACCGAATACGTCACCGAGGTCACGGTGGTGGTCGGGATCGGCAAGGGGACCGCGGACGTACACGGAGGTACCCGGGGAACGCTGGTGATCGGGCTGCGCGGGGTTCGTCGGAGGAGCGATTCATATCGCGTTATTAAATCCTCCCCCCTTTTACCAGCCAGCGCGGCCTCGACCGCCGTCGTCAGGATCTCGTCCCGCTCGTCCGTCTGGGGATCCCAACTGGCAGCGTCCGGACCGAATTCGCGGCGAAGGTGAAACCGCTCGAACCGGTCCGATAAGGGGCCCCACGGGGAATCCCACTCCATCCCCAGGAGGTCCATCAGCATGGTCACCTCCGTGGTCGAATGGCTCGTTAAAAACTTCGCGCAACGCGCTCTCGCAGCCGACTTCCGTTCGCGGAGGGCGCGGCGGAGTGACCGGTCAGATGGAGCAGCCTCGGAGCTCGACATCTTAGCGCGTTGGATCGGGACGGTGGTCGAAAAAAAAACGAGACGGGAACGAAACGGCAGGTTACGAGAGAAGGAGAGAGACGGAAAACCGGACTCTTCCCCCCGTTCTCTGTACGAAAACAAACACTGCCGGCACGGTACGGCGAGACAGCTGATTCGAACAACGAGTCGTCGACCGAAACGGTAAACAGTGAAGCGAACACGGCAACGCGAACGCTCGTTGTTATTTCAAGCCGCTTCAAACCGAATTCTTCGCCCTCACTAGCCCGGAACGAGCACAACACGGCAAATCGCTTGTTACTCGTTGGGACAGGGGGACGCGGGGAGGTGTCAAACTGACAACAGCAATCACCCGTTCCCTGTTTACGGCTAGGAGACAAAGGCAAGGCTCGTCGTCTAAATATACGATTCGAGCAACGGTAAATTCCAGACGAACCGGTAACAACAACAAAAAAACGTTAGTCTGGCACTCGTGTCCCTTGGTCAAAAGAACTTTCAAGGGCCCCACGTTGGGCGCCAATTTTGTGACGTACGGGTTATGGGGCAGCCTAAGGGTTGCCCTGCGCGGAGGCGATCAGGGAAAACCGCTCTCGACGCGCCCCGTGCACAAATCCACGGACGATTCGATTCTATGGGCGCCAGTGCCGTAGCACTCGTCCGGAACCCTCGCCCTTCCGGCTGCTCAGTAGGGGAGCGGAAATCAGGGGAGGTTAATTGAAAGTGACCCACGAGTGTTTCGGTAAATTAACGGTAACTTTAATAACGGCCAAAGTGGCCGTGCCAAACAACCAAAAAAAAACGGGAATTCCGCGGTACACTTTTGCGCAAAGGAAAAGGTACGCGGCCGCCAAGTGCGGCAAGAGGAACCGCGGCGCGGAAATTCCCAATACAAAGAAAAATCTCGACTGTAGAAACTAAAGCTAGGGGCCGGATACAATATGTCGGTGGTCCTAGAGTTTCAAATACAGGAGAAAACGAAAGATTAGTCGGGATCGCGGTCGCGGGTATGGGGGGACCCGTTCGCGATTCTGAGACGGAGGCGCCGGGGCCTCGACGAAACCGACTATAACTTCCGGCACGCGAGATCGCGGAACGAAGCTGCGCTTCGTTCAAACGCGCGGTACGAGCGTCAACGGCTACGGCACCGAGGTCAAGCCGCCGGGGCTCGACCGTCGGACGGTACCGGACAACGAAACGGTCGGGAGCGGAATAAAGGGGACGGGCCTCGAGAGTCCTCGTCTCCTGGGGTCGGTCCTGTCGCCTAGGTCGCGGAACACGGTACGATACGGAATACTCCGGTATTCCCGCGTTCACACCGATCCTCTCACACTCACACACGCAATAAAAATCAAACCAAAAGGCGTGAGTCCTACCTGGACATGGAGTGCGGCGACGTATCCAAATACAAATGGTCCTTGTGTGGGTGGGTCGCTCCGCGGACACCACAAAAAAACGCACGCACAAGGACAAACAAAAATCAAAATAACGCCAAAAGAGAGAATAACTACACGAAAAGAAAATAAATGAGGACCGGACACACTCAGACGAAATAAACTAAATTAAACTAAATTTGTATCTTCAACTCGCTCAAATCTACGACCGCTCTCTATACCGGCTCGCGCGCTTCTCTCCAAAATCTGCCGCCGGTACGCGGTTCTCCCCCCCCCCCCCCCCCAGGGAGGTCGGCGACCAAGATGGGCCGCTCGATGTAAACTCGGTTGGCCGGGTCCTGGGAGCCCTCTGGCGGAGCTCCGGGCGAGGTGGCGGTGGTCGGCTGCTCCCAGGCCCGGCGTCCTCGGTGTCCGGCTGCCGGTCGCTCCCAAGGCGGCTGCTGGGTGGAGGCACGGCGACCGGCCAGCCGGTCGGCCAGCGAAGGTGGAGGACCCATCTGGCTCCTCTCTCTCCTGGGTGGAGGTCCCCACGACCGGCGGCGGCGATGCTCCGCCGTGGCGGAGCGCGAGACGGTCGGCCGCAACAAAAAAAAAGAACACACACGCACACGCACTCACTCATTCACACACAACCATATCCGCGTCCCGGAGGCGAGGGCTCGCTGGAGCGGAGGGAGCGGGGCGCGCCAACGCTTCGTAACGAGGCCAAAATTTGCCTCGTTACATGCTAAACGAGCGTTTCGTGCACCAAATCGCTGCAATTTGCACAGTTTTGACGCTAAACGTGCGTTTCGTGCACCAAAACGCTGCTTTTGCACAGTTTTGATGCTAAACGTGCGTTTCGTGCGCCAAAACGAAGCTTTCGCACAGTTTTGACGCTAAACGCGCGTTTCGTGCACCAAAACGCCGCTTTGGCACAGCTTTGACGCTAAACATGCGTTTCGTGCACCAAAACGCTGCTTTTGCACAGTTTTGACGCTAAGCGTGCGTTTCGTGCACCAAAACGCCGCTTTTGCAACGAAACGTGCGTTTCGCGCACCGAATCGCCGCTTTTGCTCCGTTTTGACGCTAAACGTGCGTTCCGTGCACCAAAACGCTGCTTTTGCACAGTTTTGACGCTAAACGTGCGTTTCGTGCGCCAAAACGAAGCTTTTGCGCAGTTTTGACGCTAAACGTCTGTTTCGTGCACCAAAACGCTGCTTTTGCACAGTTTAGACCATAAACGTCCGTTTCGGGCACCAAAACGCCGCTTTTGCAACGAAACGTGTGTTTCGTGCACATAACGCTGCTTTTGCACAGTTTTGACGCTAAACGTGCGTTTCGTGCACCACAACGCCGCTTTTGCAGCGAAACGTGCCTTTCGCGCGCCGAATCGCCGCTTTTGCTTCGTTTTGGCAAGAAACGTGCGTTTCGTGCACCAAAACGCTGCTTTTGCACAGTTTTGACGCTAAACTTGCGTTTCGTGCACCAAAACGCCGCTTTTGCAACGAAACGTGCGATTCGTGCACCAAAACGCTGCTTTTGCACAGTTTTGACACTAAACGTGCGTTTCGTGCACCAAAACGCTGCTTTTGCACAGTTTTGACGCTAAACGTGCGTTTCGTGCGCCAAAACGAAGCTTTTGCGCAGTTTTGACGCTAAACGTGTGTTTCGTGCACCAAAACGCTGCTTTTGCACAGTTTAGACCATAAACGTCCGTTTCGTGCACCAAAACGCCGCTTTTGCAACGAAACGTGTGTTTCGTGCACATAACGCTGCTTTTGCACAGTTTTGACGCTAAACGTGCGTTTCGTGCACCAAAACGCTGCTTTTGCAACGAAACGTGCGTTTCGTGCACCAAAACGCTGCTTTTGCACAGTTTTGATGCTAAACGAGCGTTTCGTGCACCAAATCGCTGCATTTGCACAGTTTTGACGCTAAACGTGCGTTTCGTGCACCAAAACGCTGCTTTTCCACAGTTTTGATGCTAAACGTGCGTTTCGTGCGCCAAAACGAAGCTTTTGCGCAGTTTTGACGCTAAACGTGCGCTTCGTGCACCAAAACGCTGCTTTTGCACAGTTTTGACGCTAAACGTGCGTTTCGTGCACCAAAACGCTGCTTTTGCACAGTTTTGATGCTATACGTGCGTTTCGTGCACCAAAACGCTGCTTTTGCACAGTTTTGACGCTAAACGTGCGTTTCATGCACCAAAACGCCGCTTTTAAAACGAAACGTGCGTTTCGTGCAAAAAACGCCGCTTTTCCACAGTTTTGACGCTAAACGTGCGTTTCGTGCACCAAAACGCTGCTTTTGCAACGAAACGTGCGATTCGTGCACCAAAACGCTGCTTTTGCACAGTTTTGACGCTAAACGTGCGTTTCGTGCACCAACACGCCGCTTTTGCAACGAAACGTGCGTTTCGTGCACCAAAACGCTGCTTCTGCACACTTTTGATGCTAAACGTGCGTTTCGTGCACCAAAACGCCGTTTTTGCACAGTTTTGACGCTAAACGTGCGTTTCGTGCACCAAAACGCCGCTTTTGCAACGAAACGTGCGATTCGTGCACCAAAACGCTGCTTTTGCACAGTTTTGCCGCTAAACGTGCGTTTCGTGCACAAAACGCTGCTTTTGCACAGTTTTGATGCTAAACGTGCGTTTCGTGCACCAAAACGCTGCTTTTGCAACGAAGCGTGCGGTTCGCGCACCAAAACGCTGCTTTTGCGCAGTTTTGAAGCTAAACGTGCGTTTCGTGCACCAAAACGCTGCTGCTGCACAGTTTTGACGCTAAACGTGCGTTTCGTGCACCAGAACGCTGCTTTTGCACAGTTTTGACGCTAAACGTGCGTTTCGTGCACCAAAACGCTGCTTTTGCAACGAAACGTGCGTTTCGCGCACCGAATTGCCGCTTTTGCTCCGTTTTGGCAAGAAACGTGCGTTTCGTGCACCAAAACGCTGCTTTTGCACAGTCTTGACGCTAAACGTGCGTTTCTTGGCACAAAACGCAGCTTTTGCACAGTTTTGACGCTAAACGTTCGTTTCGTGCACCAAAACGCTGCTTTTGCACAGTTTTGACGCTAAACGTGTGTTTCGTGCACCAAAACGCTGCTTTTGCACAGTTCTGACGCTAAACGTGCGTTTCGTGCACCAAAACGCCGCTTTCGCAACGAAACGCGCGTTTCGTGCACCAAAACGCCGTTTTTGATGCTAAACGTGCGTTTCGTGCACCAAAACGTTGCTTTTGCACAATCTTGACGCTAAACGTGCGTTTCGTGTAAAAAACGCCGCTTTTGCACAGTTTTGACGCTAAACGAACGTTTCGTGCACCAAAACCCCGCTTTTGCACAGCTTTGACGCTAAACGTGCCTTTCGTGCACCAAAACGCCGCTTTTGCACAGTTTTGACGCTGAACGTGCGTTTCGTGCACCAAAACGCCGCTTTTGCACAGCTTTGACGCAAAACGTGCGTTTCGTGCACCAAAACGCCGCTTTTGCAACGAAACGTGCGATTCGTGCACCAAAACGCTGCTTTTGCACAGATTTGACGCTAAACGTGCGTTTCGTGCACCAAAACGCCGCCTTTGCAACGAAACGTGCGTTTCGTGCACCAAAAGGCTGCTTTTGCTCAGTTTTGATGCTAAACGTGTGTTTCACGCACCAAAACGCTGCTTTTGCACAGTTTTGATGCTCAACGTGCGTTTCGTGCACCAAAACGCTGCTTTTGCACTGTTTTGACGCTAAACTTGCGTTTCGTGCACCAAAACGCCGCTTTTGCAACGAAACGTGCGATTCGTGCACCAAAACGCTGCTTTTGCACAGTTTTGACACTAAACGTGCGTTTCGTGCACCAAAACGCTGCTTTTGCACAGTTTTGACGCTAAACGTCCGTTTCGTACACCAAAACGCCGCTTTTGCAACGAAACGTGCGATTCGTGCACCAAAACGCTGCTTTTGCACAGTTTTGACACTAAACGTGCGTTTCGTGCACCAAAACGCTGCTTTTGCACAGTTTTGACGCTAAACGTCCGTTTCGTGCACCAAAACGCCGCTTTTGCAACGAAACGTGCGTTTCGTGCACCAAAACGCTGCTTTTGCGCAGTTTTGACGCTAAACGTCCGTTTCGTGCACTAAAACGCTGCTTTTGCACAGTATTGACGCTAAACGTGCCTTTCGTGCACCAGAACGCTGCTTCTGCACAGTTTTGACGCTAAACGTGCGTTTCGTGCACCAAAACGCTGCTTTTGCACAGTTTTGAGGCTAAACGTGCGTTTCGTGCACTAAAACGCTGCTTTTGCACAGTTTTGACGCTAAACGTGCCTTTCGTGCACCAAAACGCTGCGTTTACACAGTTTTGACGCTAAACGTGCGTTTCGTGCGTCAAAACGCCGCTTTTGCAGCGAAACGTGCGTTTCACGCACCGAATCGCCGCTTTTGCGCCGTTTTGGTGAGAATCGTGCGTTTCGTGCACCAAATCGCTGCTTTTGCACAGTTTTGACGCAAAACGTGCGTTTCGTGCACCAAAACGCCGCTTTTGCAACAAAACGTGCGTTTCGTGCACCAAAACGCTGCCTTTGCACAGTTTTGACGCTAAACGTGCGTTTCGTGCACCAAAACGCTGCTTTTGCACAGTTTTGACGCTAAACGCGCGTTTCGTGCACCAGAACGCTGCTTCTGCTCAGTTTTGACGCTAAACGTGCGTTTCGTGCACCAAAACGATGCTTTTGCAACGAAACGTGCGTTTCGTGCACCGAATCGCCGCTTTTGCTCCGTTTTGGCAAGAAACGTGCGTTTCGTGCACCAAAACGCTGCTTTTGCACAGTTTTGACGCTAAACGTGCGGTTCGTGTACCAAAACGCCGCTTTTGCAACGAAACGTGCGTTTCGTGCACCATAACGCTGCTTTTGCACAGCTTTGACGCTAAACGTGCGTTTCGTGCACCAAAACGCCGCTTTTGCAACAAAACGTGCGTTTCGTGCACCAAAACGCTGCTTTTGCACAGTTTTGACGCTAAACGTGCGTTTCGTGCACCAAAACGTTGCTTTTGCACAGATTTGACGCTAAACGTGCGTTTCGTGCACCAAAACGCCGCTTTTGTAACGAAACGTGCGTTTCGCGCACCCAATCGCCGCTTTTGCTCCGTTTTGGCAAGAAACGTGCGTATCGTGCACCAAATCGCTGCTTTTGCGCAGTTTTGACACTAAACGTGCGTTTCGTGCACCAAAACGCTGCTTTTGCACGGTTTTGACGCTAAACGTGCGTTTTTGGCACCAAAACGTCGCTTTTGCAACGAAACGTGCGTTTCGTGCACCAAAACGCTGCTTTTGCATAGAGTTGACGCTAAACGTGCGTTTCGTGCACCAAAACGCCGCTTTTGCAACAAAACGTGCGTTTCGTGCACCAAAACGCTGCCTTTGCACAGTTTTGACGCTAAACGTGCGTTTCGTGCACCAAAACGCTGCTTTTGCACAGTTTTGACGCTAAACGCGCGTTTCGTGCACCAGAACGCTGCTTCTGCTCAGTTTTGACGCTAAACGTGCGTTTCGTGCACCAAAACGCTGCTTTTGCAACGAAACGTGCGTTTCGTGCACCGAATCGCCGCTTTTGCTCCGTTTTGGCAAGAAACGTGCGTTTCGTGCACCAAAACGCTGCTTTTGCACAGTTTTGACGCTAAACGTGCGGTTCGTGTACCAAAACGCCGCTTTTGCAACGAAACGTGCGTTTCGTGCACCATAACGCTGCTTTTGCACAGCTTTGACGCTAAACGTGCGTTTCGTGCACCAAAACGCCGCTTTTGCAACAAAACGTGCGTTTCGTGCACCAAAACGCTGCTTTTGCACAGTTTTGACGCTAAACGTGCGTTTCGTGCACCAAAACGTTGCTTTTGCACAGATTTGACGCTAAACGTGCGTTTCGTGCACCAAAACGCCGCTTTTGTAACGAAACGTGCGTTTCGCGCACCCAATCGCCGCTTTTGCTCCGTTTTGGCAAGAAACGTGCGTATCGTGCACCAAATCGCTGCTTTTGCGCAGTTTTGACACTAAACGTGCGTTTCGTGCACCAAAACGCTGCTTTTGCACGGTTTTGACGCTAAACGTGCGTTTTTGGCACCAAAACGTCGCTTTTGCAACGAAACGTGCGTTTCGTGCACCAAAACGCTGCTTTTGCATAGAGTTGACGCTAAACGTGCGTTTCGTGCACCAAAACGCCGCTTTTGCAACGAAACGTGCGTTTCGCGCACCGAATCGCCGCTTTTGCTCCGTTTTGGCAAGAAACGTGCGTTTCGTGCACCAAAACGCCGCTTTTGCAACGAAACGTGCGTTTCGTGCACCAAATCGCTGCTTTTGCACAGTTTTGACGCTAAACGTGCGTTTCGTGCACCAAAACGCTGCTTTTGCACAGTTTTAACGCTAAACGTGCGTTTCGTGCTCCAAAACGCTGCTTTTGCACGGTTTTGACGCTAAACGTGCGTTTTGTGCACCAAAACGTCGCTTTTGCAACGAAACGTGCGTTTCGCGCACCGAATCGCCGCTTTTGCTCCGTTTTGGCAAGAAACGTGCGTTTCGTGCACCAAATCGCTGCTTTTGCACAGTTTTGACGCAAAACGTGCGTTTCGTGCTCCAAAACGCCGCTTTTGCAACGAAACGTGCGTTTCGTGCACCAAAACGCCGTTTTTGCGCAGTTTTGAAGCTAAACGTGCGTTTCGTGCACCAAAACGCTGCTGCTGCACAGTTTTGACGCTAAACGTGCGTTTCGTGCACCAGAACGCTGCTTTTGCACAGTTTTGATGCTAAACGTGCGTTTCGTGCACCAAAACGCTGCTTTTGCACAGTCTTGACGCTAAACGTGCGTTTCTCGCACCAAAACGCTGCTTTTGCAGAGTTTTGAAGCTAAACGTGCGTTTCGTGCACTAAAACGCTGCTTTTGCACAGTTTTGACGCTAAACGTGCCTTTCGTGCACCAAAACGCTGCGTTTACACAGTTTTGACGCTAAACGTGCGTTTCGTGCACCAAAACGCCGCTTTTGCAACAAAACGTGCGTTTCGTGCACCAAAACGCCGCTTTTGCAACGAAACGTGCGTTTCGTGCACCGAATCGCCGCTTTTGCTCCGTTTTGGCAAGAAACGTGCGTTTCGTGCACCAAAACGCTGCTTTTGCACAGTTTTGACGCTAAACGTGCGGTTCGTGCACCAAAACGCCGCTTTTGCAACGAAACGTGCGTTTCGTGCACCATAACGCTGCTTTTGCACAGCTTTGACGCTAAACGTGCGTTTCGTGCACCAAAACGCCGCTTTTGCAACAAAACGTGCGTTTCGTGCACCAAAACGCTGCTTTTGCAACGAAACGTGCGTTTCGCGCACCGAATCGCCGCTTTTGCTCCGTTTTGGCAGGAAACGTGCGTTTCGTGCACCAAAACGCTGCTTTTGCACAGTCTTGACGCTAAACGTGCGTTTCGTGCACCAAAACGCTGCTTTTGCACAGTTTTGACGCTAAACGTTCGTTTCGTGCACCAAAACGCCGCTTTTGCAACGAAACGTGCGTATCGTGCACCTAAACGCTGCTATTGCACAGTTTTGACGCTAAACGTGCGTTTCGTGCACCAAAACGCTGCTTTTGCACAGTTTTGAAGCTAAACGTGCGTTTGGTGCACTAAAACGCTGCTTTTGCACAGTTTTGACGCTAAACGTGCCTTTCGTGCACCAAAACGCTGCGTTTACACAGTTTTGACGCTAAACGTGCGTTTCGTGCACCAAAACGCCACTTTTGCAACAAAACGTGCGTTTCGTGCACCAAAACGCTGCTTTTGCAACGAAACGTGCGTTTCGTGCACCGAATCGCCGCTTTTGCTCCGTTTTGGCAAGAAACGTGCGTTTCGTGCACCAAAACGCTGCTTTTGCACAGTTTTGACGCTAAACGTGCGGTTCGTGCACCAAAACGCCGCTTTTGGAACGAAACGTGCGTTTCGTGCACCATAACGCTGCTTTTGCACAGCTTTGACGCTAAACGTGCGTTTCGTGCACCAAAACGCCGCTTTTGCAACAAAACGTGCGTTTCGTGCACCAAAACGCTGCTTTTGCACAGTTTTGAAGCTATACGTGCGTTTCGTGCACTAAAACGCTGCTTTTGCACAGTTTTGACGCTAAACGTGCCTTTCGTGCACCAAAACGCTGCGTTTACACAGTTTTGACGCTAAACGTGCGTTTCGTTCACCAAAACGCCGCTTTTGCAACAAAACGTGCGTTTCGTGCACCAAAACGCTGCTTTTGCAACGAAACGTGCGTTTCGTGCACCAAAACGCTGCTTTTGCACAGTTTTGACGCTAAACGTTCGTTTCGTGCACCAAAACGCCGCTTTTGCAACGAAACGTGCGATTCGTGCACCAAAACGCTGCTTTTGCACAGTTTTAACGTTAAACGTGCGTTTCGTGCACCAAAACGCAGCTTTTGCAACAAAACGTGCGTTTCGTCCACCAAAACGCCGCTTTTGCACAGTTTTGATGCTAAACGTGCGTTTCGTGCGCCAAAACGCCGCTTTTGCTCCGTTTTGGCGAGAAACGTGCGTTTCGTGCACCAAATCGCTGCTTTTGCACAGTTTTGACGCAAGACGTGCGTTTCGCGCACCAAAACACCGCTTTTGCAACGAAACGTGCGTTTCGTGACCAAATCGCTGCTTTTGCACAGTTTTGACGCAAAACGTGCGTTTCGTGCACCAAAACGCCGCTTTTGCAACGAAAGGTGCGTTTCGTGACCAAAGCGCTGCTTTTGCACAGTTTTGACGCAAAACGTGCGTTTCATGCGCCAAAACGCCGCGTTTGCAACGAAACGTGCGTTTCGTGCACCAAATCGCTGCTTCTGCACAGTTTTGATGCAAAACGTGCGTTCCGTGCACCAAACCGCCGCTTTTGCAACGAAACGTGTGTTTCGTGCACCAAATCGCTGCTTTTGCACAGTTTTGACGCAAAACGTGCGTTTCGTGCACCAAATCGCCGCTTTTGCAACGAAACGTGCGTTTCGTGCACCAGATCGCTGCTTTTGCACAGTTTTGACGCTAAACGTGCGTTTCGTGCGCCAAAACGCCGCTTTTGCAGCGAAACGTGCGTTTCGTGCACCAAATCGCTGCTTTTGCACAGTTTTGACGCAAAACGTGCGTTTCGTGCACCAAAACGCCGCTTTTGCAACGAAACGTGCGTTTCGTGCACCAAATCGCTGCTTTTGCACAGTTTTGGCGCTAAATGTGCGTTTCGTGCGACAAAACGCCGCTTTTGCAGCGAAACATGCGTTTCACGCACCGAATCGCCGCTTTTGCTCCGTTTTGGCGAGAAACGTGCGTTTCGTGCACCAAATCGCTGCTTTTGCACAGTTTTGATGCAAAACGTGCATTTCGTGCACAAAAACGCCGCTTTTGCAACGAAACGTGCGTTTCGTGCACCAAATGGCTACTTTTGCACAGTTTTGACGCTAAGCGTGCGTTTCGTGCGACAAAATGCCGCTTTTGCAACGAAACATGCGATTCGTGCACCAAATCGCTGCTTTTGCACAGTTTTGACGCTAAACGTGCGTTTCGTGCACCAAAACGCCGCTTTTGCACAGCTCTGACGCTAAACGTGCGTTTCGTGCACCAAAACACCGCTTTTGCAACGAAACGTGCGGTTCGTGCAATAAAACGCTGCTTTTGCACAGATTTGACGCTAAACGTGCGTTTCGTGCACCAAAACGCCTCTTTTGCAACGAAACGTGCGTTTCGTGCTCCAAAAGGCTGCTTTTGCTCAGTTTTGATGCTAAACGTGCGTTTCGTGCACCAAAACGCTGCTTTTGCACAGTTTTGATGCTAAACGTGCGTTTCGTGCACCAAAACGCCGCTTTTGCAACGAAACGTGCGTTTCGTACACCAAAAGGCTGCTTTTGCACAGTTTTGATGCTAAGCGTGCGTTTCGTGCACCAAAACGCTGCTTTTGCACAGTTTTGACGCTAAACGTCCGTTTCGTGCACCAAAACGCCGCTTTTGCACAGTTTTGACGCTAAACGTGCGTTTCGTGCACCAAAACGCTGCTTTTGCAACGAAACGTGCGTTTCGTGCACCAAAACGCTGCTTTTGCATAGAGTTGACGCTAAACGTGCGTTTCGTGCACCAAAACGCCGCTTTTGCAACGAAACGTGCGTTTCGCGCACCGAATCGCCGCTTTTGCTCCGTTTTGGCAAGAAACGTGCGTTTCGTGCACCAAAACGCCGCTTTTGCAACGAAACGTGCGTTTCGTGCACCAAATCGCTGCTTTTGCACAGTTTTGACGCTAAACGTGCGTTTCGTGCACCAAAACGCTGCTTTTGCACAGTTTTAACGCTAAACGTGCGTTTCGTGCTCCAAAACGCTGCTTTTGCACGGTTTTGACGCTAAACGTGCGTTTTGTGCACCAAAACGTCGCTTTTGCAACGAAACGTGCGTTTCGCGCACCGAATCGCCGCTTTTGCTCCGTTTTGGCAAGAAACGTGCGTTTCGTGCACCAAATCGCTGCTTTTGCACAGTTTTGACGCAAAACGTGCGTTTCGTGCTCCAAAACGCCGCTTTTGCAACGAAACGTGCGTTTCGTGCACCAAATCGCTGCTTTTGCACAGTTTTGGCGCAAAACGTGCGTTTCGTGCACCAAAACGCCGTTTTTGCAACGAAACGTGCGTTTCGTGCACCAAATCGCTGCTTTTGCAGCGACACGTGCGTTTCACGGACCAAATCGCTGCTTCTGCACAGTTTTGACGCAAAACGTGCGTTTCGTGCACCAAAACGCCGCTTTTACAACGAAACGTGCGTTTCGTGCGTCAAAATGCCGCTTTTGCAGCGAAACGTGCGTTTCACGCACCGCATCGCCGCTTTTACGCCGTTTTGGTGAGAATCGTGCGTTTCGTGCACCAAATCGCTGCTTTTGCACAGTTTTGACGCAAACCGTGCGGTTCGTGCACCAAAACGCCGCTTTTGCAACGAAACGTGCGTTTCGTGCACCAAATCGCTGCTTTTGCAGCGACACGTGCGTTTCACGGACCAAATCGCTGCTTTTTCACAGTTTTGACGCAAAACGTGCGTTTCGTACACCAAAACGCCGCTTTTGCACCGAAACGTGCGTTTCGTGCACCAAATCGCTGCTTTTGCACAGTTTTGACGCAAAACGTGCTGTCGTGCACCAAAACGCTGCTTTTGCATCGAAACGTGCGTTTCGTGCACCAAATCGCTGCTTTTGCACAGTTTTGACGCAAAACGTGCGTTTCGTGCTCCAAAACGCCGCTTTTGCAACGAAACGTGCGTTTCGTGCACCAAATCGCTGGTTTTGCACAGGTTTGACGCAAAACGTGCGTTTCGTGCGTCAAAACGCCGCTTTTGCAGCGAAACGTGCGTTTCACGCACCGAATCGCCGCTTTTGCGCCGTTTTGGTGAGAATCGTGCGTTTCGTGCACCAAATCGCTGCTTTTGCACAGTTTTGACGCAAAACGTGCGTTTCGTGCTCCAAAACGCCGCTTTTGCACCGAAACGTGCGTTTCGTGCACCAAATCGCTGCTTTTGCACAGTTTTGACGCAAAACGTGCGGTCGTGCACCAAAACGCCGCTTTTGCATCGAAACGTGCGTTTCGTGCACCAAATCGCTGCTTTTGCACTGTTTTGACGTAAAACGTGCGTTTCGTGCACCAAAACGCTGCTTTTGCGCAGTTTTATCGCTAAACGTGCGTTTCGTGCACCAAAACGCCGCTTTTGCACAGTTTTGACGGTAAACGTTCGTTTCGTGAACCAACACGCCGCATTTGCAACGAAACGTGCGATTCGTGCACCAAAACGCTGCTTTTGCACAGTTTTGACGCTAAACGTGCGTTTCGTGCACCAAAACGCTGCTTTTGCACAGTTTTGACGCTAACGTCCGTTTCGTGCACCAAAACGCCGCTTTTGCAACGAAACGTGCGTTTCGTGCACCAAAACGCTGCTTTTGCACAGTTTTGACGCTAAACGTGCGTTTCGTGCACCAAAACGCCACTTTTGCAACGAAACGTGCGTTTCGCGCACCGAATCGCCGCTTTTGCTCCGTTTTGACAAGAAACGTGCGTGTCGTGCACCAAAACGATGCTTTTGCACAGTTTTAACGCTAAACGTACGTTTCGTTCACCAAAACGCTGCTTTTGCACAGTTTTGATGCTAAACGTGCTCTTCGTGCACCAAATCGCTGCTTTTGCACAGTTTTGACGCTAAACTTGCGTTTCGTGCACCAAAACGCCGCTTTTGCAACGAAACGTGCGTTTCGTGCACCAAAACGCTGCTTTTGCACAGTTTTGACGCTAGACGTGCGTTTCGTGCACCAAAACGCCGCTTTTGCACAGCTTTGACGCTAAACGTGCGTTTCGTGCACCAAAATGCCGCTTTTGCAACGAAACGTGCGAATTCGTGCACCAAAACGCTGCTTTTGCACAGATTTGACGCTAAACGTGCGTTTCGTGCACCAAAACGCCGCTTTTGCAGCGAAACGTGCGTTTCGTGCACCAAAACGCTGCTTTTGCACAGTCTTGACCCTAAACGTTCGTTTCGTGCACCAAAACGCTGCGTTTACACAGTTTTGACGCTAAACGCGCGTTTCGTGCACCAAAACGCTGCTTTTGCACAGTTTTGACGCTAAACGTGCGTTTCGTGCACCAAAACGCCGCTTTTGCAACGAAACGAGCGTTTCGTGCACCAAAACGCCGCTTTTGCAGCGAAACGTGCGTTTCGTGCACCAAAACGCTGCTTTTGCACAGTTTTGACGCTAAACGTGCGTTTCGTGCACCAAAACGCCGCTTTTGCAACAAAACGTGAGTTTCGTGCACCAAAACGCTGCTTTTGCACAGTTTTGAAGCTATACGTGCGTTTCGTGCACTAAAACGCTGCTTTTGCACAGTTTTGACGCTAAACGTGCCTTTCGTGCACCAAAACGCTGCGTTTACACAGTTTTGACGCTAAATGTGCGTTTCGTTCACCAAAACGCCGCTTTTGCAACAAAACGTGCGTTTCGTGCACCAAAACGCTGCTTTTGCAACGAAACGTGCGTTTCGTGCACCAAAACGCTGCTTTTGCACAGTTTTGACGCTAAACGTGCGTTTCGTGCACCAAAACGCCGCTTTTGCAACAAAACGTGCGTTTCGTGCACCAAAACGCTGCTTTTGCACAGTTTTGAAGCTATACGTGCGTTTCGTGCACTAAAACGCTGCTTTTGCACAGTATTGACGCTAAACGTGCCTTTCGTGCACCAGAACGCTGCTTCTGCACAGTTTTGACGCTAAACGTGCGTTTCGTGCACCAAAACGCTGCTTTTGCACAGTTTTGAGGCTAAACGTGCGTTTCGTGCACTAAAACGCTGCTTTTGCACAGTTTTGACGCTAAACGTGCCTTTCGTGCACCAAAACGCTGCGTTTACACAGTTTTGACGCTAAACGTGCGTTTCGTGCGTCAAAACGCCGCTTTTGCAGCGAAACGTGCGTTTCACGCACCGAATCGCCGCTTTTGCGCCGTTTTGGTGAGAATCGTGCGTTTCGTGCACCAAATCGCTGCTTTTGCACAGTTTTGACGCAAAACGTGCGTTTCGTGCTCCAAAACGCCGCTTTTGCAACGAAACGTGCGTTTCGTGCACCAAAACGCCGTTTTTGCAACGAAACGTGCGTTTCGTGCACCAAATCGCTGCTTTTGCAGCGACACGTGCGTTTCACGGACCAAATCGCTGCTTCTGCACAGTTTTGACGCAAAACGTGCGTTTCGTGCACCAAAACGCCGCTTTTACAACGAAACGTGCGTTTCGTGCGTCAAAATGCCGCTTTTGCAGCGAAACGTGCGTTTCACGCACCGCATCGCCGCTTTTGCTCCGTTTTGGTGAGAATCGTGCGTTTCGTGCACCAAAACGCTGCTTTTCCTCAGTTTTGGAACAAAACGTGCGTTTCGTGCACCAAAACGCTGCTTTTGCACAGTCTTGACCCTAAACGTTCGTTTCGTGCACCAAAACGCTGCGTTTACATAGTTTTGACGCTAAACGCGCGTTTCGTGCACCAAAACGCTGCTTTTGCACAGTTTTGACGCTAAACGTGCGTTTCGTGCACCAAAACGCCGCTTTTGCAACGAAACGAGCGTTTCGTGCACCAAAACGCCGCTTTTGCAGCGAAACGTGCGTTTCGTGCACCAAAACGCTGCTTTTGCACAGTTTTGACGCTAAACGTGCGTTTCGTGCACCAAAACGCCTCTTTTGCAACGAAACGTGCGTTTCGTGCTCCAAAAGGCTGCTTTTGCTCAGTTTTGATGCTAAACGTGCGTTTCGTGCACCAAAACGCTGCTTTTGCACAGTTTTGATGCTAAACGTGCGTTTCGTGCACCAAAACGCCGCTTTTGCAACGAAACGTGCGTTTCGTACACCAAAAGGCTGCTTTTGCACAGTTTTGATGCTAAGCGTGCGTTTCGTGCACCAAAACGCTGCTTTTGCACAGTTTTGACGCTAAACGTGCGTTTCGTGCACCAAATCGCTGCTATTGCACAAATTTGACGCTAAACGTATGTTTCGTGCACCAATACGCCGCTTTTGCAACGAAACGTGCGTTTCGTGCACCAAAAGGCTGCTTTTGCACAGTTTTGATGCTAAGCGCGCGTTTCGTGCACCAAAACGCTGCTTTTGCACAGTTTTGACGCTAAACGTGCGTTTCGTGCACCAAAACGCTGCTTTTGCACAGTTTTGACGCAAAACGTGCGTTTCGTGCTCCAAAACGCCGCTATTGCACCGAAACGTGCGTTTCGTGCACCAAATCGCTGCTTTTGCACAGTTTTGACGCAAAACGTGCGGTCGTGCACCAAAACGCCGCTTTTGCATCGAAACGTGCGTTTCGTGCACCAAATCGCTGCTTTTGCACAATTTTGACGCTAAACGTGCGTTTCGTGCGCCAAAACGCTGCTTTTGCACAGTTTTGACGCAAAACGTGCGTTTCGTGCACCAAAACGCCGCTTTTGCAACGAAACGTGCGTTTCGTGCACCAAATCGCTGCTTTTGCAGCGACACGTGCGTTTCGTGCACCAAATCGCTGCTTTTGCACAGTTTTGACGCAAAACGTGCGGTCGTGCACCAAAACGCCGCTTTTGCATCGAAACGTGCGTTTCGTGCACCAAATCGCTGCTTTTGCACAGTTTTGACGCTAAACGTGCGTTTCGTGCGCCAAAACGCTGCTTTTGCACAGTTTTGACGCAAAACGTGCGTTTCGTGCACCAAAACGCCGCTTTTGCAACGAAACGTGCGTTTCACGCACCGAACCGCCGCTTTTGCTCCGTTTTGGTGAGAATCGTGCGTTTCGTGCACCAAAACGCTGCTTTTGCACAGTTTTGACGCAAAACGTGCGTTTCGTGCACCAAAACGCCGCTTTTGCAACGAAACGTGTGTTTCGTGCACCAAATCGCTGCTTTTGCAGCGACACGTGCGTTTCACGGACCAAATCGCTGCTTCTGCACAGTTTTGACGCAAAACGTGCGTTTCGTGCACCAAAACGCCGCTTTTGCAACGAAACGTGCGTTTCGTGCACCAAATCGCTGCTTTTGCACAGTTTTGACGCAAAACGTGCGTTTCGTGCACCAAAACGCCGCTTTTGCAACGAAACGTGCGTTTCGTGCACCAAATCGCTGCTTTTGCAGCGACACGTGCGTTTCACGCACCAAATCGCTGCTTTTGCACAGTTTTGACGCAAAACGTGCGGTCGTGCACCAAAACGCCGCTTTTGCATCGAAACGTGCGTTTCGTGCACCAAATCGCTGCTTTTGCACAGTTTTGACGCTAAACGTGCGTTTCGTGCGCCAAAACGCTGCTTTTGCACAGTTTTGACGCAAAACGTGCGTTTCGTGCACCAAAACGCCGCTTTTGCAACGAAACGTGCGTTTCACGCACCGAACCGCCGCTTTTGCTCCGTTTTGGTGAGAATCGTGCGTTTCGTGCACCAAAACGCTGCTTTTGCACAGTTTTGACGCAAAACGTGCGTTTCGTGCACCAAAACGCCGCTTTTGCAACGAAACGTGTGTTTCGTGCACCAAATCGCTGCTTTTGCAGCGACACGTGCGTTTCACGGACCAAATCGCTGCTTCTGCACAGTTTTGACGCAAAACGTGCGTTTCGTGCACCAAAACGCCGCTTTTGCAACGAAACGTGCGTTTCGTGCACCAAATCGCTGCTTTTGCACAGTTTTGACGCAAAACGTGCGTTTCGTGCACCAAAACGCCGCTTTTGCAACGAAACGTGCGTTTCGTGCACCAAATCGCTGCTTTTGCAGCGACACGTGCGTTTCACGCACCAAATCGCTGCTTTTGCACAGTTTTGACGCAAAACGTGCGTTTCGTGCGCCAAAACGCCGTTTTTGCAGCGAAACGTGCGTTTCACGCACCGAATCGCCGCTTTTGCTCCGTTTTGGCGAGAAACGTGCGTTTCGTGCACCAAATCGCTGCTTTTGCACAGTTTTGACGCAAAACGTGCGTTTCGTGCATCAAAACGCCGCTTTTAAAACGAAACGTGCGTTTCGTGCACCAAATCGCTGCTTTTGCACAGTTTTGACGCAAAACGTGCGTTTCGTGCACCAAAACGCCGCTTTTGCAACGAAACGTGCGTTTCGTGCACCAAAACGCCGCTTTTGCAACGAAACGTGCGTTTCGTGCACCAAAACGCCGCTTTTGCAACGAAACGTGCGTTTCATGCACCAAAACGCCGCTTTTGCAACGAAGCGTGCGTTTCTTGCACCAAATCGCTGCTTTTGCACAGTTTTGACGCTAAACGTGCGTTTCGTGCGCCAAAACGCTGCTTTTGCAAAGTTTTGACGCAAAACGTGCGTTTCGTGCACCAAAACGCCACTTTTGCAACGAAACGTGCGTTTCGTGCACCAAATGGCTGCTTTTGCACAGTTTTGACGCAAAACGTGCGTTTCGTGCACGAAAACGCCGCTAATGCAACGAAACGTGCGTTTCGTGCACCAAAACGCCGCTTTTGCAACGAAACGTGCGTTTCGTGCACCAAAACGCCGCTTTCGCAACGAAACGTGCGTTTCGTGCACCAAATCGCTGCTTTTGCACAGTTTTGACGCAAAACGTGCGTTTCGTGCACCAAAACGCAGGATTTGCAGCGAAACGTGCGTTTCACGCACCGAGTCGCCGCTTTTGCTCCGTTTCGGCGAGAAACGTGCGTTTCGTGCACCAAATCGCTGCTTTTGCACAGTTTTGACGCAAAACGTGCGTTTCGTGCGCCAAAACGCCGCTTTTGCTCCGGTTTGGCGAGAAACGTGCGTTTCGTGACCAAAGCGCTGCTTTTGCACAGTTTTGACGCAAAACGTGCGTTTCGTGCGCCAAAACGCCGCTTTTGCAGCGGAACGTGCGTTTCACGCACCGAATCGTCGCTTTTGCTCCGTTTTGGCGAGAAACGTGCGTTTCGTGCACCAAATCGCTGCTTTTGCACAGTTTTGACGCAAAACGTGCGTTTCGTGCACCAAAACGCCGCGTTTGCAACGAAACGTGCTTTTCGTGCACCAAATCGCTGCTTCTGCACAGTTTTGATGCAAAACGTGCGTTCCGTGCATCAAACCGCCGCTTTTGCAACGAAACGTGCGTTTCAAGCACCGAATCGCCGCTTTTGCTCCGTTTTGGCGAGGAACGTGCGTTTTGTACACCAAATCGCTGCTTAGTTTTGACGCAAAACGTGCGTTTCGTGCACCAGAACGCCGCTTTTGCAACGAAACGTGCGTTTCGTGCACCAAATCGCTGCTTTTGCACAGTATTGACGCTAAATGTGCGTTTCGTGCGACAAAACGCCGCTTTTGCAGCGAAACGTGCGTTTCACGCACCGAATCGCCGCTTTTGCTCCGTTTTGGCGAGAAACGTGCGTTTCGTGCACCAAATCGCTGCTTTTGCACAGTTTTGACGCAAAACGTGCGTTTCGTGCACCAAAACGCCGCTTTTGCAACGAAACGTGCGTTTCGTGCACCAAATCGCCGCTTTTGCAACGAAACGAGCGTTTCGTGCACCAAAACGCCGCTTTTGCAGCGAAACGTGCGTTTCGTGCACCAAAACGCTGCTTTTGCACAGTTTTGACGCTAAACGTGCGTTTCGTGCACCAAAACGCCGCATTTGCAACGAAACGTGCGATCCGTGCACCAAGACGCTGCTTTTGCACAGTTTTGACGCTAAACGTGCGTTTCGTGCACCAAAACGCCGCTTTTGCACAGTCTTGACGCTAAACGTTCGTTTCGTGCACCAAAACGCTGCTTTTGCACAATTTTGAAGCTAAACGTGCGTTTCGTGCACCAAAACGCTGCTTTTGCACAGTTTTGACGCTAAACGTCCGTTTCGTGCACCAAAACGCCGCTTTTGCAACGAAACGTGCGTTTCGCGCACCGAATCGCCGCTTTTGCTTCGTTTTGGCAAGAAACGTGCGTTTCGTGCACCAAATCGCTGCTTTTGCACTGTTTTGACGTTAAACGTGCGTTTCGTGCACCAAAACGCTGCATTTGCGCAGTTTTATCGCTAAACGTGCGTTTCGTGCACCAAAACGCCGCTTTTGCACAGTTTTGACGGTAAACGTTCGTTTCGTGCACCAAAACGCCGCATTTGCAACGAAACGAGCGATTCGAGCACCAAAACGCTGCTTTTGCACAGTTTTGACGCTAAACGTGCGTTTCGTGCACCAAAACGCAGCTTTTGCAACGAAACGTGCGTTTCGTGCACCAAAACGCTGTTTTTGCACAGTTTTGACGCTAAACGTGCGTTTCGTGCACCAAAACGCCGCTTTGGCAACGAAACGTGCGTTTCGTGCACCAAAACGCCGATTTGGCAACGAAACGTGCGTTTCGTGCACCAAATCGCTGATTTTGCACAGTTTTGATGCAAAACGTGCGTTTCGTGCGCCAAAACGCCGCTTTTGCAGCGAAACGTGCGTTTCACGCACCGAATCGCAGCTTTTGCTCCGTTTTGGCGAGAAACGTGCGTTTCGTGCACCAAAACGCCTCTTTTACAACGAAACGTGCGTTTCGTGCGCCAAAACGCCGCTTTTGCTCCGGTTTGGCGAGAAACGTGCGTTTCGTGCACCAAATCGCTGCTTTTGCACAGTTTTGACGCAAGACGTGCGTTTCGCGCACCAAAACACCGCTTTTGCAACGAAACGTGCGTTTCGTGACCAAATCGCTGCTTTTGCACAGTTTTGACGCAAAACGTGCGTTTCGTGCACCAAAACGCCGCTTTTGCAACGAAAGGTGCGTTTCGTGACCAAAGCGCTGCTTTTGCACAGTTTTGACGCAAAACGTCCGTTTCGTGCGCCAAAACGCCGCTTTTGCAGCGGAACGTGCGTTTCACGCACCGAATCGTCGCTTTTGCTCCGTTTTGGCGAGAAACGTGCGTTTCGTGCACCTAATCGCTGCTTTTGCACAGTTTTGACGCAAAACGTGCGTTTCGTGCACCAAAACGCCGCATTTGCAACGAAACGTGCGTTTCGTGCACCAGGTCGCTGCTTTTGCACGGTTTTGACGCTAAACGTGCGTTTCGTGCGCCAAAACGCCGCTTTTGCAGCGAAACGCACGTTTCAAGCACCGAATCGCCGCTTTTGCTCCGTTTTGGCGAGGAACGTGCGTTTTGTGCACCAAATCGCTGCTTAGTTTTGACGCAAAACGTGCGTTTCGTGCACCAGAACGCCGCTTTTGCAACGAAACGTGCGTTTCGTGCACCAAATCGCTGCTTTTGCACAGTATTGACGCTAAATGTGCGTTTCGTGCGACAAAACGCCGCTTTTGCAGCGAAACGTGCGTTTCACGCACCGAATCGCCGCTTTTGCTCCGTTTTGGCGAGAAACGTGCGTTTCGTGCACCAAATCGCTGCTTTTGCACAGTTTTGACGCAAAACGTGCGTTTCGTGCACCAAATCGCCGCTTTTGCAACGAAACGTGCGTTTCGTGCACCAAATCGCTGCTTTTGCACAGTTTTGGCGCTAAATGTGCGTTTCGTGCGACAAAACGCCGCTTTTGCAGCGAAACGTGCGTTTCACGCACCGAATCGCCGCTTTTGCTCCGTTTTGGCGAGAAACGTGCGTTTCGTGCACCAAATGGCTGCTTTTGCACAGTTTTGACGCTAAACGTGCGTTTCGTGCACCAAAACGCCGCTTTTGCACAGCTCTGACGCTAAACGTGCGTTTCGTGCACCAAAACACCGCTTTTGCAACGAAACGTGCGTTTCGTGCTCCAAAAGGCTGCTTTTGCTCAGTTTTGATGCTAAACGTGCGTTTCGTGCACCAAAACGCTGCTTTTGCACAGTTTTGATGCTAAACGTGCGTTTCGTGCACCAAAACGCCGCTTTTGCAGCGAAACGTGCGTTTCGTGCACCAAAACGCTGCTTTTGCACAGTTTTGACGCTAAACGTGCGTTTCGTGCACCAAAACGCCGCTTTTGCATAGCTTTGACGCAAAACGTGCGTTTCGTGCACCAAAACGCCGCTTTTGCAACGAAACGTGCGATTCGTGCACCAAAACCCTGCTTTTGCACAGATTTGACGCTAAACGTGCGTTTCGTGCACCAAAACGCCGCTTTTGCAACGAAACGAGCGTTTCGTGCACCAAAAGGCTGCTTTTGCTCAGTTTTGATGCTAAACGTGCGTTTCACGCACCAAAACGCTGCTTTTGCACAGTTTTGACGCTAAACGTGCGTTTCGTGCACCAAAACGCTGCTTTTGCACAGTTTTGACGCTAAACGTGCGTTTCGTGCACCAAAACGCCGCTTTTGCAATGAAACGTGCGTTTCGTGCACTAAAACGCTGCATTTGCACAGTTTTGACGCAAAACGTGCGTTTCGTGCACCAAAACGCCGCTTTTGCAACGAAACGTGCGTTTCGTGCACCGAATCGGTGCTTTTGCACAGTTTTGACGCTAAACGTGCGTTTCGTGCACCAAAACGCCGCTTTTGCAACGAAACGTGCGTTTCGTGCACCAAATCGCTGATTTTGCACAGTTTTGATGCAAAACGTGCGTTTCGTGCGCCAAAACGCCGCTTTTGCAGCGAAACGTGCGTTTCACGCACCGAATCGCAGCTGTTGCTCCGTTTTGGCGAGAAACGTGCGTTTCGTGCACCAAAACGCCTCTTTTACAACGAAACGTGCGTTTCGTTCTCCAAAAGGCTGCTTTTGCTCAGTTTTGATGCTAAACGTGCGTTTCGAGCACCAAAACGCTGCTTTTGCACAGTTTTGATGCTAAACGTGCGTTTCGTGCACCAAAACGCCGCTTTTGCAACGAAACGTGCGTTTCGTACACCAAAACGCTGCTTTTGCTCCGTTTTGGCAAGAAACGTGCGTTTCGTGCACCAAACGGCTGCTTTTGCACAGTTTTGATGCTAAACGTGCGTTTCGTGCACCAAAACGCTGCTTTTGCACAGTTTTGACGCTAAACGTCCTTTTCGTGCACCAAAACGCCGCTTTTGCAACGAAACGTGCGTTTCGTGCACTAAAACGCTGCTTTTGCACAGTTTTGACGCAAAACGTGCGTTTCGTGCGCCAAAACGCCGCTTTTGCTCCGGTTTGGCGAGAAACGTGCGTTTCGTGCACCAAATCGCTGCTTTTGCACAGTTTTGACGCAAGACGTGCGTTTCGCGCACCAAAACACCGCTTTTGCAACGAAACGTGCGTTTCGTGACCAAATCGCTGCTTTTGCACAGTTTTGACGCAAAACGTGCGTTTCGTGCACCAAAACGCCGCTTTTGCAACGAAAGGTGCGTTTCGTGACCAAAGCGCTGCTTTTGCACAGTTTTGACGCAAAACGTGCGTTTCGTGCGCCAAAACGCCGCTTTTGCAGCGGAACGTGCGTTTCACGCACCGAATCGTCGCTTTTGCTCCGTTTTGGCGAGAAACGTGCGTTTCGTGCACCAAATCGCTGCTTTTGCACAGTTTTGACGCAAAACGTGCGTTTTGTGCACCAAAACGCCGCATTTGCAACGAAACGTGCTTTTCGTGCACCAAATCGCTGCTTCTGCACAGTTTTGATGCAAAACGTGCGTTCCGTGCACCAAACCGCCGCTTTTGCAACGAAACGTGCGTTTCAAGCACCGAATCGCCGCTTTTGCTCCGTTTTGGCGAGGAACGTGCGTTTTGTGCACCAAATCGCTGCTTAGTTTTGACGCAAAACGTGCGTTTCGTGCACCAGAACGCCGCTTTTGCAACGAACCGTGCGTTTCGTGCACCAAACCGCTGCTTTTGCACAGTATTGACGCTAAATGTGCGTTTCGTGCGACAAAACGCCGCTTTTGCAGCGAAACGTGCGTTTCACGCACCGAATCGCCGCTTTTGCTCCGTCTTGGCGAGAAACGTGCGTTTCGTGCACCAAATCGCTGCTTTTGCACAGTTTTGACGCAAAACGTGCGTTTCGTGCACCAAAACGCCGCTTTTGCAACGAAACGTGCGTTTCGTGCACCAAATCGCTGCTTTTGCACAGTTTTGACGCTAAACGTGCGTTTCGTGCACCAAAACGCCTCTTTTGCAACGAAACGTGCGTTTCGTGCTCCAAAAGGCTGCTTTTGCTCAGTTTTGATGCTAAACGTGCGTTTCGTGCACCAAAACGCTGCTTTTGCACAGTTTTGATGCTAAACGTGCGTTTCGTGCACCAAAACGCCGCTTTTGCAACGAAACGTGCGTTTCGTACACCAAAAGGCTGCTTTTGCACAGTTTTGATGCTAAGCGTGCGTTTCGTGCACCAAAACGCTGCTTTTGCACAGTTTTGACGCTAAACGTCCGTTTCGTGCACCAAAACGCCGCTTTTGCACAGTTTTGACGCTAAACGTGCGTTTCGTGCACCAAAACGCTGCTTTTGCAGCGAAAGGTGCGTTTCGTGCATAAAAAGGCTGCTTTTGCACAGTTTTGACGCTAAACGTGCGTTTCGTGCACCAAATCGCTGCTTTTGCACAAATTTGACGCTAAACGTATGTTTCGTGCACCAATACGCCGCTTTTGCAACGAAACGAGCGTTTCGTGCACCAAAAGGCTGCTTTTGCACAGTTTTGATGCTAAGCGTGCGTTTCGTGCACCAAAACGCTGCTTTTGCACAGTTTTGACGCTAAACGTCCGTTTCGTGCACCAAAACGCCGCTTTTGCGCAGTTTTGACGCTAAGCGTGCGTTTCGTGCACCAAAACGCTGCTTTTGCAGCGAAAGGTGCGTTTCGTGCATAAAAAGGCTGCTTTTGCACAGTTTTGACGCTAAATGTGCGTTTCGTGCACCAAAACGCTGCTTTTGCACAGTTTTGTCGCTAAACGTTCGTTTCGTGCACCAAAACGCTGCTTTTGCACAGTTTCGATGCTAAACGTGCGTTTCGTGCACAAAACGATGCTTTTGCACAGTTTTGACGCTAAACGTCCGTTTCGTGCAGCAAAACGCCGCTTTTGCAACGAAACGTGCGTTTCGTGCACTAAAACGCTGCTTTTGCACAGTTTTGACGCTGAACGTGCCTTTCGTGCACCAAAACGCTGCGTTTACACAGTTTCGACGCTAAACGCGCGTTTCGTGCACCAAAACGCTGCTTTTGCACAGTTTTGACGCTAAACGTGCGCTTTCTGCACCAAAACGATGCTTTTGCACAGTTTTGACACTGAACGTGCGTTTCGTGGACCAAAACGCCGCTTTTGCAACGAAACGTGCGTTTCGTGCACCAAAAGGCTGCTTTTGCACAGGTTTGACGCTAAACGTGCGTTTCGTGCAAAAAACGCCGCTTTTGCACAGTTTTGACGCTAAACGTGCGCTTCGAGCACCAAAACGCTGCTTTTGCACAGTTTTGACGCTAGACGTGCGTTTCGTGGACCAAAACGCCGCTTTTGCAACGAAACGTGCGTTTCGAGCACCAAAAGGCTGCTTTTGCACAGTTTTGATGCTAAACGTGCGTTTCGTGCACCAAAACGCTGCATTTGCACAGTTTTGACGCTAAACGTGCGCTTTGTGCACCAAAACGCTGCATTTGCACAGTTTTGACGCTAAACGTGCGCTTTGTGCACCAAAACGATGCTTTTGCACAGTTTTGACGCTAAACGTGCGTTTCGTGCACCAAAACGCTGCTTTTGCACAGTTATGGCGCTAAACGTTCGTTTCGTGCACCAAAACGCTGCTTTTGCACAGTTTTGACGCTAAACGTGCGTTTCGTGCACCAAATCGCTGCTTTTGCACAGTTTTGACGCTAAACGTGCGTTTCGTGCACCAAAACGCTGCTTTTGCACAGTTTTGACGCTAATCGTTCGTTTCGTGCACCAAAACGCTGCCTTTGCAACGAAACGTGCGATTCGTGCACCAAAACGCTGCTTTTGCACAGTTTTGACGCTAAACGTGCGCTTTCTGCACCAAAACGATGCTTTTGCACAGTTTTGACACTAAACGTGCGTTTCGTGGACCAAAACGCCGCTTTTGCAACGAAACGTGCGTTTCGTGCACCAAAAGGCTGCTTTTGCACAGTTTTGACGCTAAACGTGCGTTTCGAGCACCAGAACGCTGCATTTGCACAGTTTTGACGCTTAACGTGCGTTTCGTGCACCAAAACGCCGCATTTGCAACGAAACGTGCGATTCGTGCACCAAGACGCTGCTTTTGCACAGTTTTGACGCTAAACGTGCGCTTTGTGCACCAAAACGATGCTTTTGCACAGTTTTGACGCTATACGTGCGTTTCGTGCACCAAAACGCTGCTTTTGCACAGTTTTGACGCTAGGCGTGCGTTTCGTGGACCAAAACGCCGCTTTTGCAACGAAACGTGCGTTTCGAGCACCAAAAGGCTGCTTTTGCACAGTTTTGATGCTAAACGTGCGTTTCGTGCACCAAAACGCTGCATTTGCACAGTTTTGACGCTAAACGTGCGTTTCGTGCACCAAAACGCTGCTTTTGCACAGTTTTGACGCTAAACGTGCGTTTCGTGCACCAAAACGCTGCTATTGCACAGTTTTGACGCTAAACGTCCGTTTCGTGCACCAAAACGCCGCTTTTGCGCAGTTTTGACGCTAAGCGTGCGTTTCGTGCACCAAAACGCTGCTTTTGCAGCGAAAGGTGCGTTTCGTGCATAAAAAGGCTGCTTTTGCACAGTTTTGACGCTAAATGTGCGTTTCGTGCACCAAAACGCTGCTTTTGCACAGTTTTGTCGCTAAACGTTCGTTTCGTGCACCAAAACGCTGCTTTTGCACAGTTTTGACGCTAAACGTGCGTTTCGAGCACCAAAACGCTGCATTTGCACAGTTTTGACGCTAAACGTGCGTTTCGAGCACCAAAACGCTGCTTTTGCACAGTTTTGAGGCTAAACGTGCGTTTCGTGCACCAAAACGCAGCTTTTGCACAGTTTTGACGCTAAACGTGCGTTTCGTGCACCAAAACGCCGCTTTTGCAACGAAACGTGCGTTTCGCGCACCGAATCGCCGCTTTTGCTCCGTTTTGACAAGAAACGTGCGTTTCGTGCAATAAAACGCTGCTTTTGGACAGTTTTGACGCTAAACGTGCGTTTCGTGCACCAAAACGCTGCTTTTGCACAGTTTTGACGCTAAACGTGTGTTTCGTGCACCAAAACGAAGCTTTTGCGCAGTTTTGACGCTAAACTTGCGTTTCGTGCACCAAAACGCCGCTTTTGCAACGAAACGTGCGTTTCGTGCACCAAAACGCTGAATTTGCTCAGTTTTGACGCTAAACGTCCGTTTCGTGCACCAAAACGCCGCTTTTGCATCGAAACGTGCGTTTCGTGCACCAAAACGCTGCTTTTGCACACTTTTGACGCTAAACGTGCATTTCGTGCACCAAAACGCTGCTTTTGCACAGTTTTGACGCTAAACGTGCGTTTCGTGCAGCAAAACGCAGCTTTTGCACAGTTTTGCGCTAAACGTGCGTTTCGTGCAAAAAACGCCGCTTTTGCACAGTTTTGACGCTAAACGTGCGTTTCGAGCACCAAAACGCTGCTTTTGCACAGTTTTGACGCTAAACGTGCGCTTTGTGCACCAAAACGATGCTTTTGCACAGTTTTGGCACTAAACGTGCGTTTCGTGGACCAAAACGCCGCTTTTGCAACGAAACGTGCGTTTCGTGCACCAAAACGCTGCTTTTGCACAGTTTTGACGCTAAACGTGCGATTCGTGCACCAAGACGCTGCTTTTGCACAGTTTTGACGCTAAACGTGCGCTTTGTGCACCAAAACGATGCTTTTGCACAGTTTTGACGCTATACGTGCGTTTCGTGCACCAGAACGCAGCTTTTGCACAGTTTTGACGCTAAACGTGCGTTTCGTGCAAAAAACGCCGCATTTGCACAGTTTTGACGCTAAACGTGCGCTTCGAGCACCAAAACGCTGCTTTTGCACAGTTTTGACGCTAAACGTGCGTTTCGTGGACCTAAACGCCGCTTTTGCAACGAAACGTGCGTTTCGAGCACGAAAAGGCTGCTTTTGCACAGTTTTGATGCTAAACGTGCGTTTCGTGCACCAAAACGCTGCTTTTGCACAGTTATGGCGCTAAACGTGCGTTTCGTGCACCAAAACGCTGTTTTTGCACAGTTTTGACGCTAAACGTCTGTTTCGCGCACCAAAACGCCGCTTTTGCAGCGGAACGTGCGTTTTGTGCACCAAAACGCTGCTTTTGCACAGTTTTGACGCTAAACGTGCGTTTCGTGCACCAAAACGCTGCTTTTGCACAGTTTTGACGCTAAACGTGCGTTTCGTGCACCAAAACGCAGCTTTTGCACAGTTTTGACGCTAAACGTGCGTTTCGAGCACCAAAACGCTGCATTTGTACAGTTTTGACGCTAAACGTGCGTTTCGTGCACCAAAACGCTGCTTTTGCACAGTTTTGACGCTAAACGTGCGTTTCGTGCAAAAAACGCCGCTTTTGCACAGTTTTTACGCTAAACGTGCGTTTCGTGCGCCAAAACGAAGCTTTTGCGCAGTTTTCACGCTAAACGTGCGTTTCGTGCACCAAAACGCCGCTTTTGCAACGAAACGTGCGTTTCGTGCACCAAAACGCTGCTTTTGCACAGTTTTGATGCTAAACTTGCGTTTCGTGCACCAAAACGCTGCTTTTGCACAGTTTTGACGCTAAACGTGCGTTTCGTGCACCAAAACGAAGCTTTTGCGCAGTTTTGACGCTAAACGCGCGTTTCGTGCACCAAAACGCTGCTTTTGCACAGTTTTGATGCTAAACGTGCTTTTCGTGCACCAAAACGCTGCTTTTACACAGTTTTGACGCTAAACGTGCGTTTCGTGCACCAAAACGCTGCTTTTGCACAGTTTTGACGCTAAACGTGCGTTTCGTGCACCAAAACGCCGCTTTTGCAACGAAACGTGCGATTCGTGCACCAAAACGCTGCTTTTGCACAGTTTTGACGCTAAACGTCCGTTTCGTGCACCAAAACGCCGCTTTTGAAACGAAACGTGCGTTTCGTGCACTAAAACGCTGCTTTTGCACAGTTTTGACGTTAAACGTGCTTTCGTGCACCAAAACGCTGCGTGTACACAGTTTTGACGCTAAACGCGCGTATCGTGCACCAAAACGCTGCTTTTGCACAGTTTTGACGCTAAACGTGCGTTTCGTGCACCAAAACGCTGCTTTTGCAACGAAACGTGCGTTTCACGCACCAAAACGCTGCTTTTGCACAGTTTTGATGCTAAACGTGCGTTTCGTGCACCAAAACGCTGCTTTGGCACAGTTTTGACGCTAAACGTGCTTTTCGTGCCCCAAAACGCTGCTTTTGCACAGTCTTGACGCTAAACGTGCGTTTCGTGCACCAAAACGCTGCTTTTGCACAGTTTTGACGCTACACGTGCGGTTCGTGCACCAAAACGCCGCTTTTGCAACGAAACGTGCGATTCGTGCACCAAAACGCTGCTTTTGCACAGATTTGACGCTAAACGTGCGTTTCGTGCACCAAAACGCCGCTTTTGCAACGAAACGTGCGTTTCGTGCACCAAAAGGCTGCTTTTGCTCAGTCTTGATGCTAAACGTGCGTTTCGTGCACCAAAACGCTGCTTCTGCACACTTTTGATGCTAAACGTGCGTTTCGTGCACCAAAACGCCGTTTTTGCACATCTTTGACGCTAAACGTGCGTTTCGTGCACCAAAACGCTGCTTTTGCACAGTTTTGACGCTAAACGTGCGTTTCGTGCACCAAAACGCCGCTTTTGCAACGGAACGTGCGATTCGTGCACCAAAACGCTGCTTTTGCACAGTTTTGACGCTAAACGTGCGTTTCGTGCACCAAAACGCCGCTTTTGCAACGGAACGTGCGATTCGTGCACCAAAACGCTGCTTTTGCACAGTTTTGACGCTAAACGTGCGTTTCGTGCACCAAAACGCCGCTTTTGCAACGAAACGTGCGTTTCGTGCACCAAAACGCTGTATTTGCACAGGTTTGACGCTAAACGTCCGTTGCGTGCTCCAAAACGCTGCTTTTGCGCCGTCTTGACCCTAAACGTTCGTTTCGTGCACCAAAACGCTGCTTTTGCACAGTTTTGACGCTAAACGTGCGTTTCGTGCACCAAAACGCTGCTTTTGCACAGTTTTGACGCTAAACGTGCGTTTCGTGCACCAAAACGCTGCTTTTGCACAGTTTTGACGCTAAACGTGCGTTTCGTGCACCAAAACGCCGCTTTTGCACAGCTTTGACGCTAAACGTGCGTTTCGTGCACCAAAACGCCGCTTTTGCAACGAAACGTGCGTTTCGTGCACCAAAAGGCTGCTTTTGCTCAGTCTTGATGCTAAACGTGCGTTTCGTGCACCAAAACGCTGCTTCTGCACACTTATGATGCTAAACGTGCGTTTCGTGCACCAAAACGCCGTTTTTGCACATCTTTGACGCTAAACGTGCGTTTCGTGCACCAAAGCGCTGCTTTTGCACAGTTTTGACGCTAAACGTGCGTTTCGTGCACCAAAACGCCGCTTTTGCAACGAACCGTGCGATTCGTGCACCAAAACGCTGCTTTTGCACAGTTTTGACGCTAAACTTGCGTTTCGTGCACCAAAACGCCGCTTTTGCAACGAAACGTGCGTTTCGTGCACCAAAACGCTGCTTTTGCACAGTTTTGACGCTAAACGTCCGTTTCGTGCACCAAAACACCGCTTTTGCAACAAAACGTGCGATTCGTGCACCAAAACGCTGCTTTTGCATAGATTTGACGCTAAACGTGCGTTTCGTGCACCAAAACGCCGCTTTTGCAACGAAACGTGCGTTTGGTGCACCAAAACGCCGCTTTTAAAACGAAACGTGCGTTTCGTGCAAAAAACGCCGCTTTTGCACAGTTTTGACGCTAAACGTGCGTTTCGAGAACCGAAATGCTGCTTTTGCAGCGAAACGTGCGTTTCGTCCATAAAATGGCTGCTTTTGCACTGTTTTGACGCTATACGTGCGTTTCGCGCACCAAAACGCTGCTTTAGCACAGTTTTGACGCTAAACGTGCGTTTCGTGTAAAAAACGCCGCTTTTGCACAGTTTTGACGCTAAACGTGCGTTTCGTGCACCAAAACGCCGCTTTTGCAACGAAACGTGCGTTTGGTGCACCAAAACGCCGCTTTTAAAACGAAACGTGCGTTTCGTGCAAAAAACGCCGCTTTTGCACAGTTTTGACGCTAAACATGCGTTTCGTGCACCAAAACGCCGCTTTTGCAACGAAACGTGCGATTCGTGCACCAAAACGCTGCTTTTGCACAGTTTTAACGCTAAACGGGCGTTTCGTGCACCAAAACGCCGCTTTTGCAACGAAACGTGCGTTTCGTGCACCAAATCGCTGCTTTGGCACAGTTTTGACGCAAAACGTGCGCTTCGTGCACCAAAACGCCGCTTTTGCACCGAAACGTGCGTTTCGTGCACCAAATCGCTGCTTTTGCACAGTTTTGACGCAAAACGTGCGGTCGTGCATCAAAACGCCGCTTTTGCAACGAAACGTGCGTTTCGTGCACCAAATCGCTGCTTTTGCACAGTTTTGACGCTAAACGTCCGTTTCGTGCACCCAAACGCCGCTTTTGAAACGAAACGTGCGTTTCGTGCACTAAAACGCTGCTTTTGCACAGTTTTGACGTTAAACGTGCCTTTCGTGCACCAAAACGCTGCGTTTACACAGTTTTGACGCTAAACGCGCGTATCGTGCACCAAAACGCTGCTTTTGCACAGTTTTGACGCTAAACGTGCGTTTCGTGCACCAAAACGCTGCTTTTGCAACGAAACGTGCGTTTCACGCACCAAAACGCTGCTTTTGCACAGTTTTGATGCTAAACGTGCGTTTCGTGCACCAGAACGCTGCTTTTGCACAGTTTTGACGCTATACTTGCGTTTCGTGCACCAAAACGCCGCTTTTGCAACGAAACGTGCGTTTCGTGCACCAAAACGCTGCTTTTGCACAGTTTTGATGCTAAACGTGCGTTTCGTGCACCAAAACGCTGCTTTTGCACAGTTTTGACGCTAAACGTGCGTTTCGTGCACCAAAACGCCGCTTTTGCACAGCTTTGACGCTAAACGTGCGTTTCGTGCACCAAAACGCCGCTTTTGCAACGAAACGTGCGTTTCGTGCACCAAAAGGCTGCTTTTGCTCAGTCTTGATGCTAAACGTGCGTTTCGTGCACCAAAACGCTGCTTCTGCACACTTATGATGCTAAACGTGCGTTTCGTGCACCAAAACGCCGTTTTTGCACATCTTTGACGCTAAACGTGCGTTTCGTGCACCAAAGCGCTGCTTTTGCACAGTTTTGACGCTAAACGTGCGTTTCGTGCACCAAAACGCCGCTTTTGCAACGAACCGTGCGATTCGTGCACCAAAACGCTGCTTTTGCACAGTTTTGACGCTAAACTTGCGTTTCGTGCACCAAAACGCCGCTTTTGCAACGAAACGTGCGTTTCGTGCACCAAAACGCTGCTTTTGCACAGTTTTGACGCTAAACGTCCGTTTCGTGCACCAAAACACCGCTTTTGCAACAAAACGTGCGATTCGTGCACCAAAACGCTGCTTTTGCATAGATTTGACGCTAAACGTGCGTTTCGTGCACCAAAACGCCGCTTTTGCAACGAAACGTGCGTTTGGTGCACCAAAACGCCGCTTTTAAAACGAAACGTGCGTTTCGTGCAAAAAACGCCGCTTTTGCACAGTTTTGACGCTAAACGTGCGTTTCGAGAACCGAAATGCTGCTTTTGCAGCGAAACGTGCGTTTCGTCCATAAAATGGCTGCTTTTGCACTGTTTTGACGCTATACGTGCGTTTCGCGCACCAAAACGCTGCTTTAGCACAGTTTTGACGCTAAACGTGCGTTTCGTGTAAAAAACGCCGCTTTTGCACAGTTTTGACGCTAAACGTGCGTTTCGTGCACCAAAACGCCGCTTTTGCAACGAAACGTGCGTTTGGTGCACCAAAACGCCGCTTTTAAAACGAAACGTGCGTTTCGTGCAAAAAACGCCGCTTTTGCACAGTTTTGACGCTAAACATGCGTTTCGTGCACCAAAACGCCGCTTTTGCAACGAAACGTGCGATTCGTGCACCAAAACGCTGCTTTTGCACAGTTTTAACGCTAAACGGGCGTTTCGTGCACCAAAACGCCGCTTTTGCAACGAAACGTGCGTTTCGTGCACCAAATCGCTGCTTTGGCACAGTTTTGACGCAAAACGTGCGCTTCGTGCACCAAAACGCCGCTTTTGCACCGAAACGTGCGTTTCGTGCACCAAATCGCTGCTTTTGCACAGTTTTGACGCAAAACGTGCGGTCGTGCATCAAAACGCCGCTTTTGCAACGAAACGTGCGTTTCGTGCACCAAATCGCTGCTTTTGCACAGTTTTGACGCTAAACGTCCGTTTCGTGCACCCAAACGCCGCTTTTGAAACGAAACGTGCGTTTCGTGCACTAAAACGCTGCTTTTGCACAGTTTTGACGTTAAACGTGCCTTTCGTGCACCAAAACGCTGCGTTTACACAGTTTTGACGCTAAACGCGCGTATCGTGCACCAAAACGCTGCTTTTGCACAGTTTTGACGCTAAACGTGCGTTTCGTGCACCAAAACGCTGCTTTTGCAACGAAACGTGCGTTTCACGCACCAAAACGCTGCTTTTGCACAGTTTTGATGCTAAACGTGCGTTTCGTGCACCAGAACGCTGCTTTTGCACAGTTTTGACGCTATACTTGCGTTTCGTGCACCAAAACGCCGCTTTTGCAACGAAACGTGCGTTTCGTGCACCAAAACGCTGCTTTTGCACAGTTTTGATGCTAAACGTGCGTTTCGTGCACCAGAACGCTGCTTTTGCACAGTTTGGACGCTAAACTTGCGTTTCGTGCACCAAAACGCCGCTTTTGCTACGAAACGTGCGATTCGTGCACCAAAACGCTGCTTTTGCACAGTTTTGACGCTAAACGTCCGTTGCGTGCACCAAAACACCGTCTTTGCAACGAAACGTGCGTTTCGTGCACCAAAACGCTGCTTTTGCACAGTTTTAACGCTAAACGGGCGTTTCGTGCACCAAAACGCCGCTTTTGCAACGAAACGTGCGTTTCGTGCACCAAATCGCTGCTTTTGCAGCGACACGTGCGTTTCACGGACCAAATCGCTGCTTTTGCACAGTTTTGACGCAAAACGTGCGTTTCGTGCACCAAAACGCCGCTTTTGCAACGGAACGTGCGTTTCGTGCACCAAAACGCCGTTTTTGCAACGAAACGTGCGTTTCGTGCACCAAATCGCTGCTTTTGCACAGGTTTGACGCAAAACGTGCGTTTCGTGCGTCAAAACGCCGCTTTTGCAGCGAAACGTGCGTTTCACGCACCGAATCGCCGCTTTTGCGCCGTTTTGGTGAGAATCGTGCGTTTCGTGCACCAAAACGCCGCTTTTGCACAGTTTTGACGCAGAACGTGCGTTTCGTGCATCAAAACGCCGCTTTTGCAGCGAAACATGCGTTTCGTGCACCAAATCGCTGCTTTTGCACAGTTTTGACGCAAAACGTGCGCTTCGTGCTCCAAAACGCCGCTTTTGCAACGAAACGTGCGTTTCGTGCACCAAATCGCTGCTTTTGCAGCGAAACGTGCGTTTCACGCACCAAATCGCTGCTTTTGCACAGTTTTGAGGCAAAACGTGCGTTTCGTGCACCAAAACGCCGCTTTTGCAACGAAACGTGCGTTTCGTGCACCAAAACGCCGCTTTTGCAGCGAAACGTGCGTTTCACGCACAGAATCGCCGCTTTTGCTCCGTTTTGGTGAGAAACGTGCGTTTTGTGCACCAAATCGCTGCTTTTGCACAGTTTTGACGCAAAACGTGCGTTTCGTGCGCCAAAACGCCGCTTTTGCAACTGAACGTGCGTTTCGTGCACCAAATCGCTGCTTTTGCACAGTTTTGAGGCAAAACGTGCGTTTCGTGCACCAAAACGCCGCTTTTGCAACGAAACGTGCGTTTCGTGCGTCAAAACGCCGCTTTTGCAGCGAAACGTGCGTTTCACGCACCGAATCGCCGCTTTTGCGCCGTTTTGGTGAGAATCGTGCGTTTCGTGCACCAAATCGCTGCTTTTGCACAGTTTTGACGCAAAACGTGCGTTTCGTGCACCAAAACGCCGCTTTTGCAACGAAACGTGCGTTTCGTGCACCAAATCGGTGCTTTTGCACAGTTTTGACGCAAAACGTGCGTTTCGTGCTCCAAAACGCCGCTTTTGCAACGAAACGTGCGTTTCGTGCACCAAATCGGTGCTTTTGCACAGTTTTGACGCAAAACGTGCGTTTCGTGCTCCAAAACGCCGCTTTTGCAACGAAACGTGCGTTTCGTGCATCAAAACGCCGCTTTTGCAGCGAAACATGCGTTTCGTGCACCAAATCGCTGCTTTTGCACAGTTTTGACGCAAAACGTGCGTTTCGTGCTCCAAAACGCCGCTTTTGCAACGAAACGTGCGTTTCGTGCATCAAAACGCCGCTTTTGCAGCGAAACATGCGTTTCGTGCACCAAATCGCTGCTTTTGCACAGTTTTGACGCAAAAGGTGCGCTTCGTGCTCCAAAACGCCGCTTTTGCAACGAAACGTGCGTTTCGTGCGTCAAAACGCCGCTTTTGCAGCGAAACGTGCGTTTCACGCACCGAATCGCCGCTTTTGCACAGTTTTGAGGCAAAACGTGCGTTTCGTGCACCAAAACGCCGCTTTTGCAGCGAAACGTGCGTTTCACGCACAGAATCGCCGCTTTTGCTCCGTTTTGGTGAGAAACGTGCGTTTCGTGCACCAAATCGCTGCTTTTGCACAGTTTTGACGCAAAACGTGCGTTTCGTGCGCCAAAACGCCGCTTTTGCAACTGAACGTGCGTTTCGTGCACCAAATCGCTGCTTTTGCACAGTTTTGACGCAGAACGTGCGTTTCGTGCACCAAAACGCCGCTTTTGCAACGAAACGTGCGTTTCACGCACCAAATCGCTGCTTTTGCACAGTTTTGAGGCAAAACGTGCGTTTCGTGCACCAAAACGCCGCTTTTGCAACGAAACGTGCGTTTCGTGCGTCAAAACGCCGCTTTTGCAGCGAAACGTGCGTTTCACGCACCGAATCGCCGCTTTTGCGCCGTTTTGGTGAGAATCGTGCGTTTCGTGCACCAAATCGCTGCTTTTGCACAGTTTTGACGCAAAACGTGCGTTTCGTGCACCAAAACGCCGCTTTTGCAACGAAACGTGCGTTTCGTGCACCAAATCGGTGCTTTTGCACAGTTTTGACGCAAAACGTGCGTTTCGTGCTCCAAAACGCCGCTTTTGCAACGAAACGTGCGTTTCGTGCACCAAATCGGTGCTTTTGCACAGTTTTGACGCAAAGCGTGCGTTTCGTGCTCCAAAACGCCGCTTTTGCAACGAAACGTGCGTTTCGTGCACCAAATCGCTGCTTTTGCGCCGTTTTGGTGAGAATGGTGCGTTTCGTGCACCAAATCGCTGCTTTTGCACAGTTTTGACGCAAAACGTGCGTTTCGTGCACCAAAACGCCGCTTTTGCAACGAAACGTGCGTTTCGTGCACCAAATCGGTGCTTTTGCACAGTTTTGACGCAAAACGTGCGTTTCGTGCTCCAAAACGCCGCTTTTGCAACGAAACGTGCGTTTCGTGCATCAAAACGCCGCTTTTGCAGCGAAACATGCGTTTCGTGCACCAAATCGCTGCTTTTGCACAGTTTTGACGCAAAACGTGCGCTTCGTGCTCCAAAACGCCGCTTTTGCAACGAAACGTGCGTTTCGTGCACCAAATCGCTGCTTTTGCAGCGAAACGTGCGTTTCACGCACCAAACCGCTGCTTTTGCACAGTTTTGAGGCAAAACGTACGTTTCGTGCACCAAAACGCCGCTTTTGCAACGAAACGTGCGTTTCGTGCGTCAAAACGCCGCTTTTGCAGCGAAACGTGCGTTTCACGCACCGAATTGCCGCATTTGCGCCGTTTTGGTGAGAATGGTGCGTTTCGTGCACCAAATCGCTGCTTTTGCACAGTTTTGACGCAAAACGTGCGTTTCGTGCACCAAAACGCTGCTTTTGCAACGAAACGTGCGTTTCGTGCACCAAATCGCTGCTTTTGCACAGTTTTGTCGCAAAACGTGCGTTTCGTGCACCAAAACGCCGCTTTTGCAACGAAACGTGCGTTTCGTGCACCAAATCGCTGCTTTTGCACAGTTTTGACGCAAAACGGGCGTTTCGTGCACCAAAACGCCGTTTTTGCAACGAAACGTGCGTTTCGTGCACCAAATCGCTGCTTTTGCAGCGACACGTGCGTTTCACGCACCAAATCGCTGCTTTTGCACAGTTTTGACGCAAAACGTGCGTTTCGTGCACCAAAACGCCGCTTTTGCAACGAAACGTGCGTTTCGTGCACCAAATCGCTGCTTTTGCACAGTTTTGACGCAAAACGTGCGTTTCGTGCATCAAAACGCCGCTTTTGCAGCGAAACGTGCGTTTCGTGCACCAAATCGCTGCATTTGCACAGTTTTGACGCAGAACGTGCGTTTCGTGCACCAAAACGCCGCTTTTGCACAGTTTTGACGCAGAACGGGCGCTTCGTGCACCAGAACGCCGCTTTTGCAACGAAACGTGCGTTTCGTGCACCAAATCGCTGCTTTTGCACAGTTTTGACGCAAAACGTGCGTTTCGTGCACCAAAACGCCGCTTTTGCAACGAAACGTGCGTTTCGTGCACCAAATCGCTGCTTTTGCACAGTTTTGACGCACAACGTGCGTTTCGTGCGCCAAAACGCCGTTTTTGCAGCGAATCGTGCGTTTCACGCACCGAATCGCCGCTTTTGCTCCGTTTTGGCGAGAAACGTGCGTTTCGTGCACCAAATCGGTACTTTTGCACAGTTTTGACGCAAAACGTGCGTTTCGTGCTCCAAAACGCCGCTTTTGCAACGAAACGTGCGTTTCGTGCACCAAATCGGTGCTTTTGCACAGTTTTGACGCAAAACGTGCGTTTCGTGCACCAAAACGCCGCTTTTGCAACGAAACGTGCGATTCGTGCACCAAATCGCTGCTTTTGCACAGTTTTGACGCAAAACGTGCGTTTCGTGCATCAAAACGCCGCTTTTGCAGCGAAACGTGCGTTTCGTGCACCAAATCGCTGCATTTGCACAGTTTTGACGCAGAACGTGCGTTTCGTGCACCAAAACGCCGCTTTTGCACAGTTTTGACGCAGAACGGGCGCTTCGTGCACCAGAACGCAGCTTTTGCAACGAAACGTGCGTTTCGTGCACCAAATCGCTGGTTTTGCACAGTTTTGACGCAAAACGTGCGGTCGTGCATCAAAACGCCGCTTTTGCAACGAAACGTGCGTTTCGTGCACCAAATCGCTGCTTTTGCACAGTTTTGACGCTAAACGTCCGTTTCGTGCACCAAAACGCCGCTTTTGCAACGAAACGTGCGTTTCGTGCGTCAAAACGCCGCTTTTGCAGCGAAACGTGCGTTTCACGCACCGAATCGCCGCTTTTGCGCCGTTTTGGTGGGAATCGTGCGTTTCGTGCACCAAATCGCTGCTTTTGCACAGTTTTGACGCAAAACGTGCGGTCGTGCATCAAAACGCCGCTTTTGCAACGAAACGTGCGTTTCGTGCACCAAATCGCTGCTTTTGCACAGTTTTGACGCAAAACGTGCGGTCGTGCATCAAAACGCCGCTTTTGCAACGAAACGTGCGTTTCGTGCACCAAATCGCTGCTTTTGCACAGTTTTGACGCTAAACGTCCGTTTCGTGCACCAAAACGCCGCTTTTGAAACGAAACGTGCGTTTCGTGCACTAAAACGCTGCTTTTGCACAGTTTTGACGTTAAACGTGCCTTTCGTGCACCAAAACGCTGCGTTTACACAGTTTTGACGCTAAACGCGCGTATCGTGCACCAAAACGCTGCTTTTGCACAGTTTTGACGCTAAACGTGCGTTTCGTGCACCAAAACGCTGCTTTTGCAACGAAACGTGCGTTTCACGCACCAAAACGCTGCTTTTGCACAGTTTTGATGCTAAACGTGCGTTTCGTGCACCAGAACGCTGCTTTTGCACAGTTTTGACGCTAAACTTGCGTTTCGTGCACCAAAACGCCGCTTTTGCAACGAAACGTGCGTTTCGTGCACCAAAACGCTGCTTTTGCACAGTTTTGACGCTAAACGTCCGTTGCGTGCACCAAAACGCCGTCTTTGCAACGAAACGTGCGATTCGTACACCAAATCGCTGCTTTTGCACAGTTTTGGCGCAAAACGTGCGTTTCGTGCACCAAAACGCCGCTTTTGCAGCGAAACGTGCGTTTCACGCACCAAATCGCTGCTTTTGCACAGTTTTGAGGCAAAACGTGCGTTTCGTGCACCAAAACGCCGCTTTTGCAACGAAACGTGCGTTTCGTGCGTCAAAACGCCGCTTTTGCAGCGAAACGTGCGTTTCACGCACCGAATCGCCGCTTTTGCGCCGTTTTGGTGAGAATCGTGCGTTTCGTGCACCAAATCGCTGCTTTTGCACAGTTTTGACGCAAAACGTGCGTTTCGTGCACCAAAACGCCGCTTTTGCAACGAAACGTGCGTTTCGTGCACCAAATCGGTGCTTTTGCACAGTTTTGACGCAAAACGTGCGTTTCGTGCTCCAAAACGCCGCTTTTGCAACGAAACGTGCGTTTCGTGCACCAAATCGGTGCTTTTGCACAGTTTTGACGCAAAACGTGCGTTTCGTGCTCCAAAACGCCGCTTTTGCAACGAAACGTGCGTTTCGTGCACCAAATCGCTGCTTTTGCGCCGTTTTGGTGAGAATGGTGCGTTTCGTGCACCAAATCGCTGGTTTTGCACAGTTTTGACGCAAAACGTGCGTTTCGTGCACCAAAACGCCGCTTTTGCAACGAAACGTGCGTTTCGTGCACCAAATCGGTGCTTTTGCACAGTTTTGACGCAAAACGTGCGTTTCGTGCTCCAAAACGCCGCTTTTGCAACGAAACGTGCGTTTCGTGCATCAAAACGCCGCTTTTGCAGCGAAACATGCGTTTCGTGCACCAAATCGCTGCTTTTGCACAGTTTTGACGCAAAACGTGCGCTTCGTGCTCCAAAACGCCGCTTTTGCAACGAAACGTGCGTTTCGTGCACCAAATCGCTGCTTTTGCAGCGAAACGTGCGTTTCACGCACCAAACCGCTGCTTTTGCACAGTTTTGAGGCAAAACGTGCGTTTCGTGCACCAAAACGCCGCTTTTGCAACGAAACGTGCGTTTCGTGCGTCAAAACGCCGCTTTTGCAGCGAAACGTGCGTTTCACGCACCGAATCGCCGCTTTTGCGCCGTTTTGGTGAGAATGGTGCGTTTCGTGCACCAAATCGCTGCTTTTGCACAGTTTTGACGCAAAACGTGCGTTTCGTGCACCAAAACGCCGCTTTTGCAACGAAACGTGCGTTTCGTGCACCAAATCGCTGCTTTTGCACAGTTTTGACGCAAAACGGGCGTTTCGTGCACCAAAACGCCGTTTTTGCAACGAAACGTGCGTTTCGTGCACCAAATCGCTGCTTTTGCAGCGACACGTGCGTTTCACGCACCAAATCGCTGCTTTTGCACAGTTTTGACGCAAAACGTGCGTTTCGTGCACCAAAACGCCGCTTTTGCAACGAAACGTGCGTTTCGTGCACCAAATCGCTGCTTTTGCACAGTTTTGACGCAATACGTGCGTTTCGTGCGCCAAAACGCCGTTTTTGCAGCGAATCGTGCGTTTCACGCACCGAATCGCCGCTTTTGCTCCGTTTTGGCGAGAAACGTGCGTTTCGTGCACCAAATCGCTGCTTTTGCACAGTTTTGACGCAAAACGTGCGTTTCGTGCATCAAAACGCCGCTTTTGCAGCGAAACGTGCGTTTCGTGCACCAAAACGCCGCTTTTGCAACGAAACGTGCGTTTCGTGCACCAAATCGCTGCTTTTGCACAGTTTTGACGCAAAACGTGCGCTTCGTGCTCCAAAACGCCGCTTTTGCAACGAAACGTGCGTTTCGTGCACCAAATCGCTGCTTTTGCAGCGAAACGTGCGTTTCACGCACCAAACCGCTGCTTTTGCACAGTTTTGAGGCAAAACGTGCGTTTCGTGCACCAAAACGCCGCTTTTGCAACGAAACGTGCGTTTCGTGCGTCAAAACGCCGCTTTTGCAGCGAAACGTGCGTTTCACGCACCGAATCGCCGCTTTTGCGCCGTTTTGGTGAGAATGGTGCGTTTCGTGCACCAAATCGCTGCTTTTGCACAGTTTTGACGCAAAACGGGCGTTTCGTGCACCAAAACGCCGTTTTTGCAACGAAACGTGCGTTTCGTGCACCAAATCGCTGCTTTTGCAGCGACACGTGCGTTTCACGCACCAAATCGCTGCTTTTGCACAGTTTTGACGCAAAACGTGCGTTTCGTGCACCAAAACGCCGCTTTTGCAACGAAACGTGCGTTTCGTGCACCAAATCGCTGCTTTTGCACAGTTTTGACGCTAAACTTGCGTTTCGTGCACCAAAACGCCGCTTTTGCAACGAAACGTGCGTTTCGTGCACCAAAACGCTGCTTTTGCACAGTTTTGACGCTAAACGTCCGTTGCGTGCACCAAAACGCCGTCTTTGCAACGAAACGTGCGATTCGTACACCAAATCGCTGCTTTTGCACAGTTTTGGCGCAAAACGTGCGTTTCGTGCACCAAAACGCCGCTTTTGCAGCGAAACGTGCGTTTCACGCACCAAATCGCTGCTTTTGCACAGTTTTGAGGCAAAACGTGCGTTTCGTGCACCAAAACGCCGCTTTTGCAACGAAACGTGCGTTTCGTGCGTCAAAACGCCGCTTTTGCAGCGAAACGTGCGTTTCACGCACCGAATCGCCGCTTTTGCGCCGTTTTGGTGAGAATCGTGCGTTTCGTGCACCAAATCGCTGCTTTTGCACAGTTTTGACGCAAAACGTGCGTTTCGTGCACCAAAACGCCGCTTTTGCAACGAAACGTGCGTTTCGTGCACCAAATCGGTGCTTTTGCACAGTTTTGACGCAAAACGTGCGTTTCGTGCTCCAAAACGCCGCTTTTGCAACGAAACGTGCGTTTCGTGCACCAAATCGGTGCTTTTGCACAGTTTTGACGCAAAACGTGCGTTTCGTGCTCCAAAACGCCGCTTTTGCAACGAAACGTGCGTTTCGTGCACCAAATCGCTGCTTTTGCGCCGTTTTGGTGAGAATGGTGCGTTTCGTGCACCAAATCGCTGGTTTTGCACAGTTTTGACGCAAAACGTGCGTTTCGTGCACCAAAACGCCGCTTTTGCAACGAAACGTGCGTTTCGTGCACCAAATCGGTGCTTTTGCACAGTTTTGACGCAAAACGTGCGCTTCGTGCTCCAAAACGCCGCTTTTGCAACGAAACGTGCGTTTCGTGCACCAAATCGCTGCTTTTGCAGCGAAACGTGCGTTTCACGCACCAAACCGCTGCTTTTGCACAGTTTTGAGGCAAAACGTGCGTTTCGTGCACCAAAACGCCGCTTTTGCAACGAAACGTGCGTTTCGTGCGTCAAAACGCCGCTTTTGCAGCGAAACGTGCGTTTCACGCACCGAATCGCCGCTTTTGCGCCGTTTTGGTGAGAATGGTGCGTTTCGTGCACCAAATCGCTGCTTTTGCACAGTTTTGACGCAAAACGTGCGTTTCGTGCACCAAAACGCCGCTTTTGCAACGAAACGTGCGATTCGTGCACCAAATCGCTGCTTTTGCACAGTTTTGACGCAAAACGTGCGTTTCGTGCACCAAAACGCCGCTTTTGCAACGAAACGTGCGTTTCGTGCACCAAATCGCTGCTTTTGCACAGTTTTGACGCAAAACGGGCGTTTCGTGCACCAAAACGCCGTTTTTGCAACGAAACGTGCGTTTCGTGCACCAAATCGCTGCTTTTGCAGCGACACGTGCGTTTCACGCACCAAATCGCTGCTTTTGCACAGTTTTGACGCAAAACGTGCGTTTCGTGCACCAAAACGCCGCTTTTGCAACGAAACGTGCGTTTCGTGCACCAAATCGCTGCTTTTGCACAGTTTTGACGCAAAACGTGCGTTTCGTGCGCCAAAACGCCGTTTTTGCAGCGAATCGTGCGTTTCACGCACCGAATCGCCGCTTTTGCTCCGTTTTGGCGAGAAACGTGCGTTTCGTGCACCAAATCGCTGCTTTTGCACAGTTTTGACGCAAAACGTGCGTTTCGTGCATCAAAACGCCGCTTTTGCAGCGAAACGTGCGTTTCGTGCACCAAAACGCTGCTTTTGCACAGTTTTGATGCTAAACGTGCGTTTCGTGCGCCAAAACGCTGCTTTTGCAACGAAACGTGCGTTTCACGCACCAAAACACTGCTTTTGCACAGTTTTGATGCTAAACGTGCGTTTCGTGCACCAAAACGCTGCTTTTGCACAGTTTTGACGCTAAACGTGCGTTTCGTGCACCAAAACGCTGCTTCTGCACACTTTTGATGCTAAACGTGCGTTTCGTGCACCAAAACGCCGTTTTTGCACATCTTTGACGCTAAACGTGCGTTTCGTGCACCAAAACGCCGCTTTTGCAACGAAACGTGCGATTCCTGCACCAAAACGCTGCTTTTGCACAAATTTGACGCTAAACGTGCGTTTCGTGCACCAAAACGCCGCTTTTGCAACGAAACGTGCGTTTGGTGCACCAAAACGCCGCTTTTAAAACGAAACGTGCGTTTCGTGCAAAAAACGCCGCTTTTGCACAGTTTTGACGCTAAACGTGCGTTTCGTGCACCAAAACTCCGCTTTTGCACCGAAACGTGCGTTTCGTGCACCAAATCGCTGCTTTTGCACAGTTTTGACGCAAAACGTGCGGTCGTGCATCAAAACGCCGCTTTTGCAACGAAACGTGCGTTTCGTGCACCAAATCGCTGCTTTTGCACAGCTTTGACGCTAAACGTCCGTTTCTTGCACCAAAACGCCGCTTTTGAAACGAAACGTGCGTTTCGTGCACTAAAACGCTGCTTTTGCACAGTTTTGACGTTAAACGTGCCTTTCGTGCACCAAAACGCTGCATTTACACAGTTTTGACGCTAAACGCGCGTATCGTGCACCAAAACGCTGCTTTTGCACAGTTTTGACGCTAAACGTGCGTTTCGTGCACCAAAACGCCGCTTTTGCACCGAAACGTGCGTTTCGTGCACCAAATCGCTGCTTTTGCACAGTTTTGACGCAAAACGTGCGGTCGTGCATCAAAACGCCGCTTTTGCAACGAAACGTGCGTTTCGTGCACCAAATCGCTGCTTTTGCACAGTTTTGACGCTAAACGTCCGTTTCGTGCACCAAAACGCCGCTTTTGAAACGAAACGTGCGTTTCGTGCACTAAAACGCTGCTTTTGCACAGTTTTGACGTTAAACGTGCCTTTCGTGCACCAAAACGCTGCGTTTACACAGTTTCGACGCTAAACGCGCGTATCGTGCACCAAAACGCTGCTTTTGCACAGTTTTGACGCTAAACGTGCGTTTCGTGCACCAAAACGCTGCTTTTGCAACGAAACGTGCGTTTCACGCACCAAAACGCTGCTTTTGCACAGTTTTGATGCTAAACGTGCGTTTCGTGCACCAGAACGCTGCTTTTGCACAGTTTTGACGCTAAACTTGCGTTTCGTGCACCAAAACGCCGCTTTTGCAACGAAACGTGCGTTTCGTGCACCAAAACGCTGCTTTTGCACAGTTTTGACGCTAAACGTCCGTTGCGTGCACCAAAACGCCGTCTTTGCAACGAAACGTGCGTTTCGTGCACCAAAACGCTGCTTTTGCACAGTTTTAACGCTAAACGGGCGTTTCGTGCACCAAAACGCCGCTTTTGCAACGAAACGTGCGTTTCGTGCACCAAATCGCTGCTTTTGCACAGTTTTGACGCAAAACGTGCGTTTCGTGCACCAAAACGCCGCTTTTGCACCGAAACGTGCGTTTCGTGCACCAAATCGCTGCTTTTGCACAGTTTTGACGCAAAACGTGCGGTCGTGCATCAAAACGCCGCTTTTGCAACGAAACGTGCGTTTCGTGCACCAAATCGCTGCTTTTGCACAGTTTTGACGCTAAACGTGCGTTTCGTGCACCAAAACGCTGCTTTTGCACAGTTTTGACGCTAAACGTGCGTTTCGTGCACCAAAACGCTGCTTTTGTACAGTTTTGACGCTAAACGTGCGATTCGTGCACCAAAACGCTGCTTTTGCACAGATTTGACGCTAAACGTGCGTTTCGTGCACCAAAACGCCGCTTTTGCAACGAAACGTGCGTTTCGTGCACCAAAAGGCTGCTTTTGCTCAGTCTTGATGCTAAACGTGCGTTTCGTGCGCCAAAACGCTGCTTCTGCACACTTTTGATGCTAAACGTGCGTTTCGTGCACCAAAACGCCGTTTTTGCACATCTTTGACGCTAAACGTGCGTTTCGTGCACCAAAGCGCTGCTTTTGCACAGTTTTGACGCTAAACGTGCGTTTCGTGCATCAAAACGCCGCTTTTGCAACGAAACGTGCGATTCGTGCACCAAAACGCTGCTTTTGCACAGTTTTGACGCTAAACTTGCATTTCGTGCACCAAAACGCCGCTTTTGCAACGAAACGTGCGTTTCGTGCACCAAAACGCTGCTTTTGCACAGTTTTGACGCTAAACGTCCGTTTCGTGCACCAAAACACCGCTTTTGCAACGAAACGTGCGATTCGTGCACCAAAACGCTGCTTTTGCACAGATTTGACGCTAAACGTGCGTTTCGTGCACCAAAACGCCTCTTTTGCAACGAAACCTGCGTTTGGCGCACCAAAACGCCGCTTTTAAAACGAAACGTGCGTTTCGAGCAAAAAACGCCGCTTTTGCACAGTTTTGACGCTAAACGTGCGTTTCGAGCACCGAAATGCTGCTTTTGCAGCGAAACGTGCGTTTCGTCCATAAAAAGGCTGCTTTTGCACTGTTTTGACGCTATACGTGCGTTTCGCGCACCAAAACGCTGCTTTAGCACAGTTTTGACGCTAAACGTGCGTTTCGTGTAAAAAACGCCGCTTTTGCACAGTTTTGACGCTAAACGTGCGTTTCGTGCACCAAAACGCCCCTTTTGCAACGAAACGTGCGTTTGGTGCACCAAGACGCCGCTTTTAAAACGAAACGTGCGTTTCGTGCAAAAAACGCCGCTTTTGCACAGTTTTGACGCAAAACGTGCGTTTCGTGCACCAAAACGCCGCTTTTGCACCGAAACGTGCGTTTCGTGCACCAAATCGCTGCTTTTGCACAGTTTTGACGCAAAACGTGCGGTCGTGCACCAAAACGCCGCTTTTGCAACGAAACGTGCGTTTCGTGCACCAAATCGCTGCTTTTGCACAGTTTTGACGCTAAACGTGCGTTTCGTGCACCAAAACGCCGCTTTTGCAACGAAACGTGCGATTCGTGCACCAAAACGCTGCTTTTGCACAGTTTTAACGCTAAACGGGCGTTCGTGCACCAAAACGCCGCTTTTGCAACGAAACGTGCGTTTCGTGCACCAAATCGCTGCTTTTGCACAGTTTTGACGCAAAACGTGCGCTTCGTGCACCAAAACGCCGCTTTTGCACCGAAACGTGCGTTTCGTGCACCAAATCGCTGCTTTTGCACAGTTTTGACGCAAAACGTGCGGTCGTGCATCAAAACGCCGCTTTTGCAACGAAACGTGCGTTTCGTGCACCAAATCGCTGCTTTTGCACAGTTTTGACGCTAAACGTCCGTTTCGTGCACCAAAACGCCGCTTTGAAACGAAACGTGCGTTTCGTGCACTAAAACGCGGCTTTTGCACAGTTTTGACGTTAAACGTGCCTTTCGTGCACCAAAACGCTGCGTTTACACAGTTTCGACGCTAAACGCGCGTGTCGTGCACCAAAACGCTGCTTTTGCACAGTTTTGACGCTAAACGTGCGTTTCGTGCACCAAAACGCTGCTTTTGCAACGAAACGTGCGTTTCACGCACCAAAACGCTGCTTTTGCACAGTTTTGATGCTAAACGTGCGTTTCGTGCACCAGAACGCTGCTTTTGCACAGTTTTGACGCTAAACTTGCGTTTCGTGCACCAAAACGCCGCTTTTGCAACGAAACGTGCGTTTCGTGCACCAAAACGCTGCTTTTGCACAGTTTTGACGCTAAACGTCCGTTGCGTGCACCAAAACGCCGTCTTTGCAACGAAACGTGCGTTTCGTGCACCAAAACGCTGCTTTTGCACAGTTTTAACGCTAAACGGGCGTTTCGTGCACCAAAACGCCGCTTTTGCAACGAAACGTGCGTTTCGTGCACCAAATCGCTGCTTTTGCACAGTTTTGACGCAAAACGTGCGTTTCGTGCACCAAAACGCCGCTTTTGCACCGAAACGTGCGTTTCGTGCACCAAATCGCTGCTTTTGCACAGTTTTGACGCAAAACGTGCGGTCGTGCATCAAAACGCCGCTTTTGCAACGAAACGTGCGTTTCGTGCACCAAATCGCTGCTTTTGCACAGTTTTAACGTTAAACGTGCCTTTCGTGCACCAAAACGCCGCTTTTGCACCGTCTTGACCCTAAACGTTCGTTTCGTGCACCAAAACGCTGCTTTTGCACAGTTTTGACGCAAAACGTGCGTTTCGTGCACCAAAACGCTGCTTTTGCACAGTTTGACGCTAAACGTGCGTTTCGTGCACCAAAACGCTGCTTTTGCACAGTTTTTGACGCTAAACGTGCGTTTCGTGCACCAAAAACGCTGCTTTTGTACAGTTTTGACGCTAAACGTGCGATTCGTGCACCAAAACGCTGCTTTTGCACAGATTTGACGCTAAACGTGCGTTTCGTGCACCAAAACGCCGCTTTTGCACGAAACGTGCGTTTCGTGCACCAAAAGGCTGCTTTTGCTCAGTCTTGATGCTAAACGTGCGTTCGTGCGCCAAAACGCTGCTTCTGCACACTTTTGATGCTAAACGTGCGTTTTCGTGCACCAAACGCCGTTTTTGCACATCTTTGACGCTAAACGTGCGTTTCGTGCACCAAAGCGCTGCTTTTGCACAGTTTTGACGCTAAACGTGCGTTTCGTGCATCAAAACGCCGCTTTTGCAACGAAACGTGCGATTCGTGCACCAAAACGCTGCTTTTGCACAGTTTGACGCTAAACTTGCATTTCGTGCACCAAAACGCCGCTTTTGCAACGAAACGTGCGTTTCGTGCACCAAAACGCTGCTTTTGCACAGTTTTGACGCTAAACGTCCGTTTCGTGCACCAAAACACCGCTTTTTGCAACGAAACGTGCGATTCGTGCACCAAAACGCTGCTTTTGCACAGATTTGACGCTAAACGTGCGTTTCGTGCACCAAAACGCCGCTTTTGCAACGAAACGTGCGTTTGGCGCACCAAAACGCCGCTTTTAAAACGAAACGTGCGTTTCGAGCAAAAAAACGCCGCTTTCGCACAGTTTTGACGCTAAACGTGCGTTTCGAGCACCGAAATGCTGCTTTTGCAGCGAAACGTGCGTTTCGTCCATAAAAAGGCTGCTTTTGCACTGTTTTGACGCTATACGTGCGTTTCGCGCACCAAAACGCTGCTTTAGCACAGTTTTGACGCTAAACGTGCGTTTCGTGTAAAAAACGCCGCTTTTGCACAGTTTTGACGCTAAACGTGCGTTTCGTGCACCAAAACGCCGCTTTTGCAACGAAACGTGCGTTTGGTGCACCAAAACGCCGCTTTTAAAACGAAACGTGCGTTTCGTGCAAAAAACGCCGCTTTTGCACAGTTTTGACGCAAAACGTGCGTTTCGTGCACCAAAACGCCGCTTTTGCACCGAAACGTGCGTTTCGTGCACCAAATCGCTGCTTTTGCACAGTTTTGACGCAAAACGTGCGGTCGTGCATCAAAACGCCGCTTTTGCAACGAAACGTGCGATTCGTGCACCAAAACGCTGCTTTTGCACAGTTTTGACGCTAAACTTGCATTTCGTGCACCAAAACGCCGCTTTTGCAACGAAACGTGCGTTTCGTGCACCAAAACGCTGCTTTTGCACAGTTTTGACGCTAAACGTCCGTTTCGTGCACCAAAACACCGCTTTTGCAACGAAACGTGCGATTCGTGCACCAAAACGCTGCTTTTGCACAGATTTGACGCTAAACGTGCGTTTCGTGCACCAAAACGCCGCTTTTGCAACGAAACGTGCGTTTGGTGCACCAAAACGCCGCTTTTAAAACGAAACGTGCGTTTCGAGCAAAAAACGCCGCTTTTGCACAGTTTTGACGCTAAACGTGCGTTTCGAGCACCGAAATGCTGCTTTTGCAGCGAAACGTGCGTTTCGTCCATAAAAAGGCTGCTTTTGCACTGTTTTGACGCTATACGTGCGTTTCGCGCACCAAAACGCTGCTTTAGCACAGTTTTGACGCTAAACGTGCGTTTCGTGTAAAAAACGCCGCTTTTGCACAGTTTTGACGCTAAACGTGCGTTTCGTGCACCAAAACGCCGCTTTTGCAACGAAACGTGCGTTTGGTGCACCAAAACGCCGCTTTTAAAACGAAACGTGCGTTTCGTGCAAAAAACGCCGCTTTTGCACAGTTTTGACGCTAAACATGCGTTTCGTGCACCAAAACGCCGCTTTTGCAACGAAACGTGCGATTCGTGCACCAAAACGCTGCTTTTGCACAGTTTTAACGCTAAACGGGCGTTTCGTGCACCAAAACGCCGCTTTTGCAACGAAACGTGCGTTTGGTGCACCAAAACGCCGCTTTTAAAACGAAACGTGCGTTTCGAGCAAAAAACGCCGCTTTCGCACAGTTTTGACGCTAAACGTGCGTTTCGAGCACCGAAATGCTGCTTTTGCAGCGAAACGTGCGTTTCGTCCATAAAAAGGCTGCTTTTGCACTGTTTTGACGCTATACGTGCGTTTCGCGCACCAAAACGCTGCTTTAGCACAGTTTTGACGCTAAACGTGCGTTTCGTGTAAAAAACGCCGCTTTTGCACAGTTTTGACGCTAAACGTGCGTTTCGTGCACCAAAACGCCGCTTTTGCAACGAAACGTGCGTTTGGTGCACCAAAACGCCGCTTTTAAAACGAAACGTGCGTTTCGTGCAAAAAACGCCGCTTTTGCACAGTTTTGACGCAAAACGTGCGTTTCGTGCACCAAAACGCCGCTTTTGCACCGAAACGTGCGTTTCGTGCACCAAATCGCTGCTTTTGCACAGTTTTGACGCAAAACGTGCGGTCGTGCATCAAAACGCCGCTTTTGCAACGAAACGTGCGATTCGTGCACCAAAACGCTGCTTTTGCACAGTTTTGACGCTAAACTTGCATTTCGTGCACCAAAACGCCGCTTTTGCAACGAAACGTGCGTTTCGTGCACCAAAACGCTGCTTTTGCACAGTTTTGACGCTAAACGTCCGTTTCGTGCACCAAAACACCGCTTTTGCAACGAAACGTGCGATTCGTGCACCAAAACGCTGCTTTTGCACAGATTTGACGCTAAACGTGCGTTTCGTGCACCAAAACGCCGCTTTTGCAACGAAACGTGCGTTTGGTGCACCAAAACGCCGCTTTTAAAACGAAACGTGCGTTTCGAGCAAAAAACGCCGCTTTTGCACAGTTTTGACGCTAAACGTGCGTTTCGAGCACCGAAATGCTGCTTTTGCAGCGAAACGTGCGTTTCGTCCATAAAAAGGCTGCTTTTGCACTGTTTTGACGCTATACGTGCGTTTCGCGCACCAAAACGCTGCTTTAGCACAGTTTTGACGCTAAACGTGCGTTTCGTGTAAAAAACGCCGCTTTTGCACAGTTTTGACGCTAAACGTGCGTTTCGTGCACCAAAACGCCGCTTTTGCAACGAAACGTGCGTTTGGTGCACCAAAACGCCGCTTTTAAAACGAAACGTGCGTTTCGTGCAAAAAACGCCGCTTTTGCACAGTTTTGACGCTAAACATGCGTTTCGTGCACCAAAACGCCGCTTTTGCAACGAAACGTGCGATTCGTGCACCAAAACGCTGCTTTTGCACAGTTTTAACGCTAAACGGGCGTTTCGTGCACCAAAACGCCGCTTTTGCAACGAAACGTGCGTTTGGTGCACCAAAACGCCGCTTTTAAAACGAAACGTGCGTTTCGTGCAAAAAACGCCGCTTTTGCACAGTTTTGACGCTAAACGTGCATTTCGTGCACCAAAACGCCGCTTTTGCAACGAAACGTGCGATTCGTGCACCAAAACGCTGCTTTTGCACAGTTTTAACGCTAAACGGGCGTTTCGTGCACCAAAACGCCGCTTTTGCATCGAAACGTGCGTTTCGTGCACCAAATCGCTGCTTTTGCACAGTTTTGACGCAAAACGTGCGGTCGTGCATCAAAACGCCGCTTTTGCAACGAAACGTGCGTTTCGTGCACCAAATCGCTGCTTTTGCACAGTTTTGACGCTAAACGTCCGTTTCGTGCACCAAAACGCCGCTTTTGAAACGAAACGTGCGTTTCGTGCACTAAAACGCTGCTTTTGCACAGTTTTGACGTTAAACGTGCCTTTCGTGCACCAAAACGCTGCGTTTACACAGTTTTGACGCTAAACGCGCGTATCGTGCACCAAAACGCTGCTTTTGCACAGTTTTGACGCTAAACGTGCGTTTCGTGCACCAAAACGCTGCTTTTGCAACGAAACGTGCGTTTCACGCACCAAAAGGCTGCTTTTGCACAGTTTTGATGCTAAACGTGCGTTTCGTGCACCAGAACGCTGCTTTTGCACAGTTTTGACGCTAAACTTGCGTTTCGTGCACCAAAACGCCGCTTTTGCAACGAAACGTGCGTTTCGTGCACCAAAACGCTGCTTTTGCACAGTTTTGACGCTAAACGTCCGTTGCGTGCACCAAAACGCCGTCTTTGCAACGAAACGTGCGTTTCGTGCACCAAAACGCTGCTTTTGCACAGTTTTAACGCTAAACGGGCGTTTCGTGCACCAAAACGCCGCTTTTGCAACGAAACGTGCGTTTCGTGCACCAAATCGCTGCTTTTGCACAGTTTTGACGCAAAACGTGCGTTTCGTGCACCAAAACGCCGCTTTTGCACCGAAACGTGCGTTTCGTGCACCAAATCGCTGCTTTTGCACAGTTTTGACGCAAAACGTGCGGTCGTGCATCAAAACGCCGCTTTTGCAACGAAACGTGCGTTTCGTGCACCAAATCGCTGCTTTTGCACAGTTTTAACGTTAAACGTGCCTTTCGTGCACCAAAACGCCGCTTTTGCACCGTCTTGACCCTAAACGTTCGTTTCGTGCACCAAATCGCTGCTTTTGCACAGTTTTGACGCAAAACGTGCGTTTCGTGCACCAAAACGCCGCTTTTGCACCGAAACGTGCGTTTCGTGCACCAAATCGCTGCTTTTGCACAGTTTTGACGCAAAACGTGCGGTCGTGCATCAAAACGCCGCTTTTGCAACGAAACGTGCGTTTCGTGCACCAAATCGCTGCTTTTGCACAGTTTTAACGTTAAACGTGCCTTTCGTGCACCAAAACGCCGCTTTTGCACCGTCTTGACCCTAAACGTTCGTTTCGTGCACCAAAACGCTGCTTTTGCACAGTTTTGACGCAAAACGTGCGTTTCGTGCACCAAAACGCTGCTTTTGCACAGTTTTGACGCTAAACGTGCGTTTCGTGCACCAAAACGCTGCTTTTGCACAGTTTTGACGCTAAACGTGCGTTTCGTGCACCAAAACGCTGCTTTTGTACAGTTTTGACGCTAAACGTGCGATTCGTGCACCAAAACGCTGCTTTTGCACAGATTTGACGCTAAACGTGCGTTTCGTGCACCAAAACGCCGCTTTTGCAACGAAACGTGCGTTTCGTGCACCAAAAGGCTGCTTTTGCTCAGTCTTGATGCTAAACGTGCGTTTCGTGCGCCAAAACGCTGCTTCTGCACACTTTTGATGCTAAACGTGCGTTTCGTGCACCAAAACGCCGTTTTTGCACATCTTTGACGCTAAACGTGCGTTTCGTGCACCAAAGCGCTGCTTTTGCACAGTTTTGACGCTAAACGTGCGTTTCGTGCACCAAAACGCCGCTTTTGCAACGAAACGTGCGATTCGTGCACCAAAACGCTGCTTTTGCACAGTTTTGACGCTAAACTTGCATTTCGTGCACCAAAACGCCGCTTTTGCAACGAAACGTGCGTTTCGTGCACCAAAACGCTGCTTTTGCACAGTTTTGACGCTAAACGTCCGTTTCGTGCACCAAAACACCGCTTTTGCAACGAAACGTGCGATTCGTGCACCAAAACGCTGCTTTTGCACAGATTTGACGCTAAACGTGCGTTTCGTGCACCAAAACGCCGTTTTTGCACATCTTTGACGCTAAACGTGCGTTTCGTGCACCAAAGCGCTGCTTTTGCACAGTTTTGACGCTAAACGTGCGTTTCGAGCACCGAAATGCTGCTTTTGCAGCGAAACGTGCGTTTCGTCCATAAAAAGGCTGCTTTTGCACTGTTTTGACGCTATACGTGCGTTTCGCGCACCAAAACGCTGCTTTAGCACAGTTTTGACGCTAAACGTGCGTTTCGTGTAAAAAACGCCGCTTTTGCACAGTTTTGACGCTAAACGTGCGTTTCGTGCACCAAAACGCCGCTTTTGCAACGAAACGTGCGTTTGGTGCACCAAAACGCCGCTTTTAAAACGAAACGTGCGTTTCGTGCAAAAAAACGCCGCTTTTGCACAGTTTTGACGCTAAACATGCGTTTCGTGCACCAAAACGCCGCTTTTGCAACGAAACGTGCGATTCGTGCACCAAAACGCTGCTTTTGCACAGTTTTAACGCTAAACGGGCGTTTCGTGCACCAAAACGCCGCTTTTGCAACGAAACGTGCGTTTCGTGCACCAAATCGCTGCTTTTGCACAGTTTTGACGCTAAACGTGCGTTTCGTGCACCAAAACGCCGCTTTTGCAACGAAACGTGCGATTCGTGCACCAAAACGCTGCTTTTGCACAGTTTTAACGCTAATCGGGCGTTTCGTGCACCAAAACGCCGCTTTTGCAGCGAAACGTGCGTTTCACGCACAGAATCGCCGCTTTTGCTCCGTTTTGGTGAGAAACGTGCGTTTCGTGCACCAAATCGCTGCTTTTGCACAGTTTTGACGCAAAACGTGCGTTTCGTGCGCCAAAACGCCGCTTTTGCAACTGAACGTGCGTTTCGTGCAACCAAATCGCTGCTTTTGCACAGTTTTGACGCAGAACGTGCGTTTCGTGCACCAAAACGCCGCTTTTGCAACGAAACGTGCGATTCGTACACCAAATCGCTGCTTTTGCACAGTTTTGGCGCAAAACGTGCCTTTCGTGCACCAAAACGCTGCGTTTACACAGTTTTGACGCTAAACGCGCGTATCGTGCACCAAAACGCTGCTTTTGCACAGTTTTGACGCTAAACGTGCGTTTCGTGCACCAAAACGCTGCTTTTGCAACGAAACGTGCGTTTCACGCACCAAAACGCTGCTTTTGCACAGTTTTGATGCTAAACGTGCGTTTCGTGCACCAGAACGCTGCTTTTGCACAGTTTTGACGCTAAACTTGCGTTTCGTGCACCAAAACGCCGCTTTTGCAACGAAACGTGCGTTTCGTGCACCAAAACGCTGCTTTTGCACAGTTTTGACGCTAAACGTCCGTTGCGTGCACCAAAACGCCGTCTTTGCAACGAAACGTGCGATTCGTACACCAAATCGCTGCTTTTGCACAGTTTTGGCGCAAAACGTGCGTTTCGTGCACCAAAACGCCGCTTTTGCAGCGAAACGTGCGTTTCACGCACCAAATCGCTGCTTTTGCACAGTTTTGAGGCAAAACGTGCGTTTCGTGCACCAAAACGCCGCTTTTGCAACGAAACGTGCGTTTCGTGCGTCAAAACGCCGCTTTTGCAGCGAAACGTGCGTTTCACGCACCGAATCGCCGCTTTTGCGCCGTTTTGGTGAGAATCGTGCGTTTTGTGCACCAAATCGCTGCTTTTGCACAGTTTTGACGCAAAACGTGCGTTTCGTGCACCAAAACGCCGCTTTTGCAACGAAACGTGCGTTTCGTGCACCAAATCGGTGCTTTTGCACAGTTTTGACGCAAAACGTGCGTTTCGTGCTCCAAAACGCCGCTTTTGCAACGAAACGTGCGTTTCGTGCACCAAATCGGTGCTTTTGCACAGTTTTGACGCAAAACGTGCGTTTCGTGCTCCAAAACGCCGCTTTTGCAACGAAACGTGCGTTTCGTGCACCAAATCGCTGCTTTTGCGCCGTTTTGGTGAGAATGGTGCGTTTCGTGCACCAAATCGCTGCTTTTGCACAGTTTTGACGCAAAACGTGCGTTTCGTGCACCAAAACGCCGCTTTTGCAACGAAACGTGCGTTTCGTGCACCAAATCGGTGCTTTTGCAGCGAAACGTGCGTTTCACGCACCAAACCGCTGCTTTTGCACAGTTTTGAGGCAAAACGTGCGTTTCGTGCACCAAAACGCCGCTTTTGCAACGAAACGTGCGTTTCGTGCGTCAAAACGCCGCTTTTGCAGCGAAACGTGCGTTTCACGCACCGAATCGCCGCTTTTGCGCCGTTTTGGTGAGAATGGTGCGTTTCGTGCACCAAATCGCTGCTTTTGCACAGTTTTGACGCAAAACGTGCGTTTCGTGCACCAAAACGCCGCTTTTGCAACGAAACGTGCGTTTCGTGCACCAAATCGCTGCTTTTGCACAGTTTTGACGCAAAACGGGCGTTTCGTGCACCAAAACGCCGCTTTTGCAACAAAACGTGCGATTCGTGCACCAAATCGCTGCTTTTGCACAGTTTTGACGCAAAACGGGCGTTTCGTGCACCAAAACGCCGCTTTTGCAACGAAACGTGCGTTTCGTGCACCAAATCGCTGCTTTTGCACAGTTTTGACGCAAAACGTGCGTTTCGTGCACCAAAACGCCGCCTTTGCAGCGAAACGTGCGATTCGTGCACCAAAACGCTGCTTTTGCACAGTTTTGACGCTAAACTTGCATTTCGTGCACCAAAACGCCGCTTTTGCAACGAAACGTGCGTTTCGTGCACCAAAACGCTGCTTTTGCACAGTTTTGACGCTAAACGTCCGTTTCGTGCACCAAAACACCGCTTTTGCAACGAAACGTGCGATTCGTGCACCAAAACGCTGCTTTTGCACAGATTTGACGCTAAACGTGCGTTTCGTGCACCAAAACGCCGCTTTTGCAACGAAACGTGCGTTTGGTGCACCAAAACGCCGCTTTTAAAACGAAACGTGCGTTTCGAGCAAAAAACGCCGCTTTTGCACAGTTTTGACGCTAAACGTGCGTTTCGAGCACCGAAATGCTGCTTTTGCAGCGAAACGTGCGTTTCGTCCATAAAAAGGCTGCTTTTGCACTGTTTTGACGCTATACGTGCGTTTCGCGCACCAAAACGCTGCTTTAGCACAGTTTTTGACGCTAAACGTGCGTTTCGTGTAAAAAACGCCGCTTTTGCACAGTTTTGACGCTAAACGTGCGTTTCGTGCACCAAAACGCCGCTTTTGCAACGAAACGTGCGTTTGGTGCACCAAAACGCCGCTTTTAAAACGAAACGTGCGTTTCGTGCAAAAAACGCCGCTTTTGCACAGTTTTGACGCTAAACATGCGTTTCGTGCACCAAAACGCCGCTTTTGCAACGAAACGTGCGATTCGTGCACCAAAACGCTGCTTTTGCACAGTTTTAACGCTAAACGGGCGTTTCGTGCACCAAAACGCCGCTTTTGCAACGAAACGTGCGTTTGGTGCACCAAAACGCCGCTTTTAAAACGAAACGTGCGTTTCGAGCAAAAAACGCCGCTTTCGCACAGTTTTGACGCTAAACGTGCGTTTCGAGCACCGAAATGCTGCTTTTGCAGCGAAACGTGCGTTTCGTCCATAAAAAGGCTGCTTTTGCACTGTTTTGACGCTATACGTGCGTTTCGCGCACCAAAACGCTGCTTTAGCACAGTTTTGACGCTAAACGTGCGTTTCGTGTAAAAAACGCCGCTTTTGCACAGTTTTGACGCTAAACGTGCGTTTCGTGCACCAAAACGCCGCTTTTGCAACGAAACGTGCGTTTGGTGCACCAAAACGCCGCTTTTAAAACGAAACGTGCGTTTCGTGCAAAAAACGCCGCTTTTGCACAGTTTTGACGCAAAACGTGCGTTTCGTGCACCAAAACGCCGCTTTTGCACCGAAACGTGCGTTTCGTGCACCAAATCGCTGCTTTTGCACAGTTTTGACGCAAAACGTGCGGTCGTGCATCAAAACGCCGCTTTTGCAACGAAACGTGCGATTCGTGCACCAAAACGCTGCTTTTGCACAGTTTTGACGCTAAACTTGCATTTCGTGCACCAAAACGCCGCTTTTGCAACGAAACGTGCGTTTCGTGCACCAAAACGCTGCTTTTGCACAGTTTTGACGCTAAACGTCCGTTTCGTGCACCAAAACACCGCTTTTGCAACGAAACGTGCGATTCGTGCACCAAAACGCTGCTTTTGCACAGATTTGACGCTAAACGTGCGTTTCGTGCACCAAAACGCCGCTTTTGCAACGAAACGTGCGTTTGGTGCACCAAAACGCCGCTTTTAAAACGAAACGTGCGTTTCGAGCAAAAAACGCCGCTTTTGCACAGTTTTGACGCTAAACGTGCGTTTCGAGCACCGAAATGCTGCTTTTGCAGCGAAACGTGCGTTTCGTCCATAAAAAGGCTGCTTTTGCACTGTTTTGACGCTATACGTGCGTTTCGCGCACCAAAACGCTGCTTTAGCACAGTTTTGACGCTAAACGTGCGTTTCGTGTAAAAAACGCCGCTTTTGCACAGTTTTGACGCTAAACGTGCGTTTCGTGCACCAAAACGCCGCTTTTGCAACGAAACGTGCGTTTGGTGCACCAAAACGCCGCTTTTAAAACGAAACGTGCGTTTCGTGCAAAAAACGCCGCTTTTGCACAGTTTTGACGCTAAACATGCGTTTCGTGCACCAAAACGCCGCTTTTGCAACGAAACGTGCGATTCGTGCACCAAAACGCTGCTTTTGCACAGTTTTAACGCTAAACGGGCGTTTCGTGCACCAAAACGCCGCTTTTGCAACGAAACGTGCGTTTGGTGCACCAAAACGCCGCTTTTAAAACGAAACGTGCGTTTCGTGCAAAAAAACGCCGCTTTTGCACAGTTTTGACGCTAAACGTGCATTTCGTGCACCAAAACGCCGCTTTTGCAACGAAACGTGCGATTCGTGCACCAAAACGCTGCTTTTGCACAGTTTTAACGCTAAAACGGGCGTTTCGTGCACCAAAACGCCGCTTTTGCATCGAAACGTGCGTTTCGTGCACCAAATCGCTGCTTTTGCACAGTTTTGACGCAAAACGTGCGGTCGTGCATCAAAACGCCGCTTTTGCAACGAAACGTGCGTTTCGTGCACCAAATCGCTGCTTTTGCACAGTTTTGACGCTAAACGTCCGTTTCGTGCACCAAAACGCCGCTTTTGAAACGAAACGTGCGTTTCGTGCACTAAAACGCTGCTTTTGCACAGTTTTGACGTTAAACGTGCCTTTCGTGCACCAAAACGCTGCGTTTACACAGTTTTGACGCTAAACGCGCGTATCGTGCACCAAAACGCTGCTTTTGCACAGTTTTGACGCTAAACGTGCGTTTCGTGCACCAAAACGCTGCTTTTGCAACGAAACGTGCGTTTCACGCACCAAAAGGCTGCTTTTGCACAGTTTTGATGCTAAACGTGCGTTTCGTGCACCAGAACGCTGCTTTTGCACAGTTTTGACGCTAAACTTGCGTTTCGTGCACCAAAACGCCGCTTTTGCAACGAAACGTGCGTTTCGTGCACCAAAACGCTGCTTTTGCACAGTTTTGACGCTAAACGTCCGTTGCGTGCACCAAAACGCCGTCTTTGCAACGAAACGTGCGTTTCGTGCACCAAAACGCTGCTTTTGCACAGTTTTAACGCTAAACGGGCGTTTCGTGCACCAAAACGCCGCTTTTGCAACGAAACGTGCGTTTCGTGCACCAAATCGCTGCTTTTGCACAGTTTTGACGCAAAACGTGCGTTTCGTGCACCAAAACGCCGCTTTTGCACCGAAACGTGCGTTTCGTGC